>JACGTP010000075.1:0-174160 GCA_023678845.1 Mischocyttarus mexicanus
ATATGTATATTCAGCTTTTTTTGCAATTTTTATCGGTCAATATCTCGAAAAGGGTTGATTATTCATATATATTGATTAGCAGTACGTGATAGTACTAATCAACATCTACAAGTGTGCAAAGTTTCAAAAAAATCTGGGGGTACACGACTTGGTGGAGCCCTTGTTAGATGCGTCCGTTGGTCGCTACGTTTGCCAGTGGCGGTTCTCAACTCGCCTCGTCGTTTTCCACTTTAATATTCTCTCTTCAGAAACATTCAAACTTTCATCATTTTCCCCCACAAACTCACCCTCCTGCTCCTACCATCCAAATCTCTAAAAAATCTTTTTTAATGTCACGCGTGTTAAACGAGTAGGATCTTTTAGTGCACGACGAAAAATCATTTATCTACTTGTTCTTTAATTATTTATTTTTATTGTTTTAATAATCTAATTTGAGTTTCTTTTTAATTGTTCATATTCAAAAATATATATTAAATTATTATAAGAAATATAATAATGTTCGTATATATAATGAGATATTAATATTGGTGTAAGAAATGTGACACAGAAGTTAGGTAAAGTTTAATTATACAATTGAGATGTTATTAGAAACATGTAAACGTTTGATAGATAAATCAAAAAAAAAAATTGTTTTAAAATAAGGATTTGGAATCGTGGTCGTATAAAAGGGGTTGATTTGGTCCGGAAGACAAACCGATTGACGAGTAGGACGAGACCGAGACGGAAGGGTTGAGAAGTAGGGAAGAAGAAGAAGAAGAAGTAGTAGTAGTAATAGTAGTAGTAGTAATAGTAGTAGTAGTAGAAGGAAGAGGAGTAGGAGGAGGATGAGGATAAGAGAAGAGAGCATTGGTAGAATGCAGTAGGAAAATCGGAAAGGATAGCAACATCTCTCGAACTAGTGAGAGAGGATGTGTGCGCGGGCGCGCTCGTGTCGTCTCTTCTCCTTTTCATGGAATCTAATTTCGTCGAATGTCATCCCGAAGAGTCGGAGAGTGCAGCGATCTGCATTCGAGGTTGAATCGCTCGATAGCAATTTCCAGGAAAAGGAGAGTACAGAGACTAGACGTGTGTACGAGAAAGACAGACAGATAGTAGTAGTAGTAGAAGAAGAAGAAGAAGAAGGAGAAGAAGAAGGTTAACGGGAGAGGGAGAGAGAGAAAGAGAAAAGATATGGGTTGGATAGGAGGGTGGAGTGATGAGGGGGTATCGATATAGGTGAATGTAAACGCGTGTATCACGTACGTAAATGTGGAAAGATGGAATGAGAGAGAAAGAGTGAGAGGAGGGAGAGAAGGGGAGGAAAGAATGGAAAAGTAAAAAGTGGGGGTAAGTATCTAGAAAAGTATTAAGAGTGGGGATAGGGTGAGTGGGTGTGTGGGTGAGGGATGGATGGATCCCAACAGGAGGAGGATACGCCGTCCTTTTCCCTTCGGAAGCTCCGTCGAAGTATTGAGTCCTGTATCATGGCGGCTATAATACATTTTTTATCTGATTGAGGGGATCTTCTTTATGGAGGGTGTTCCGTACAACACAGGTTTGAGTTTGAACGGTGTTTGTGTAGATACGTTCAACCCTGCTACTGCTATTCTTTCTTTCTTTCTTTCTTTCTTTTTGTCTTTCTGTCTCTGTCTGTTAGTCACTTTTTCACTTTCGGCTATCCTCGATATTGTCGACGATGGATAAAAGGAGGGTCGGGGAAAGAAGAGGTAAGAGGGGAAACAACGCGCGTGCCTAACCGTTTGACTGTATTTCCAAAAGAGAACACGTATTTTCTTTTTTTCATTTTTCAGTGGTCGCATACTTGCGAATCGTCGTGCTTGTTGTCTTCGTTTTAAAGAAAAAAAGGGATGCCTGGGGTACTTTTTATAATAATTTATTTTATTAATAATAATTTATATATTGTATCTTTAAGAATATATATTGAGTATATAATGTTCAGGGTTGAGGGTTTTCGTGGAAATGGTTGGATAGTTGGGTGGTATGTGTTGTTGTTGGTGGTTATATTGTATATCGGTATTATGACTAGATTATTAAACTGAAATTGAAAATTTTTAATATTATTTAATATATATTTGAGATTTCGTCAGGATACCCATTTCCCATACATCGGGACAGAATTAATTTTATTCAGATTGAATATACGAAACGCGAATGGTGTTTCATCCACGTATACAGATGCATACGTGCATGTATGTATGTACATATGCATGTAACATATGCACGTAAAACTGTAGTTGCGAGTTTAGATGAGATGATGTTACCAACTCGGTTGTTATTAGATTTTTATTCCGCGCAGTTTCTTCTTGGTGGAATAACGTATGTACGTAGAGAAATACGTATCGTCCCTGCATGATATGCCAGGGACTTTTATTGATTCTACGGGAATCTAGAAAATGGCCATATTGGAGATCGTGTGGGTAAAGGATATTAAAATGCATTCAATGCGATCGGCTGCCAATTTATAAAGCTCTTTCAGCTTGGAAGTACCTACTCTCGTCGTTCGTCTTTCCCAATGGTATTTCCCTTTATTTTCAACGAACAAATCCAACAAGCAGTAAGCAGCGTGTACTCCGAACGTATGTACGTGCCTTTCGTTATGTTTATGTTAACGAATAACATGCGTCGAGTAGAGTTTCTCTCCAGTCCTTCTTTTTACTCGTCGGTGATTGGTTGACGTCGAACGAATACACCTAGCAATTCTTTTCTATTTTTTTTTTCATTTACCATCAATTGGTAAGAGAAAGAGAAAGAAAGTATTTTAATACTTAACTCGTAAAATTACGAGTCTGCTATATTCAAAAACAGTGAGAGTGAGAGTGTGTGTGAGAGAGAGAAAGGGAAGGAGAGTTAGCAAGCAACAGTGATGCGAGTTGCATTTGGTAAATGGCAATCAAATATGCACGATCGATTAGCACGTCCGTGCCTAAAAGCAAACAGTGCTCTCTTCGACCAAGAGAAAGAGAGGAAAAGATAGATAGAGGTAAAACATATCTCATCTCGAATATTTTAAACAGCTCGCACAAACCCGCATCCGTTGTGTTCGTTGTACGGCTCGTTAGACCCGATAGAGACCGAGTTAAATAATAAAAATAAAAAAAGAGAACACTGCACGGCGTAGCCAGTTATCTGTATTTTCCCTCTTATCTCAAAAATATAAAAGAACAAACAATAGATAAGAAGACATTAACACGATCTCGCCCGTATATTTGTAATTCCTTTTGTTCTGGTAGAAAATATGTTAATCATTGAAGTTATTCAAATAGTAACCTTCTTGTATAATTTACAATAACAATTTTTCTTTCAAAATAAAATATTTATAAAGATTTGTATCTTATTCTTATCTCAATAAAAAAAAATAGAACAAAACATAGATTAAACACTTAACATAATTTCAACCGTATATTCGTTAATTTAGTTTTGTTACAAAATGAGTTGAACATTGAAGCAATGCGGTAATTTCTTGCATGAACTTCACAGATAATATTTGTTCAAATAAAATGATTTAAAGAAATAAGGAAAGTACAGGGGATGAAGTCGTGCGGGAAGGAGAGTAAGGTATAGGAGAGAATAAGGGGTGGTAGGTAGGTTGGTAGGTGGCTGAATGGGTTGGTGGGTGGTTGGTTGGTTGGGTATGTTCTGGGTGTAGAGGGGAGTGAGTTGGTTCAGAGGTAGAGGTTGTGTCAGTGGTGAGAGTAGATCTGCCGTAGCGGCGGAGGCCGCTGCAGGGGATTGAAAAGCAATTTCCCCGTGAGGGACGCGCGGTGTGTGGGCCGAGCTTTATATTAATGATCCAGATATATTATCGGACGTGACCGAAATTGCTGTCAAAAAACTCGGATATTGGATCGAAAGGAGATTGCGAGACGGTCGGCCCTCTCTCTCTTTCTCTCTCTCTCTCTCTCTTTTTCTTTCTCTGTATGTGTACACGTGTCTCTCTGTCTCTCTCGCTTGCTTTTTCGCGTTCACTCAGTTGGTATCTATTCATCTTTCTCTCTCTGTTGCACACTTTTCTGTTGCCAGGGTTCTCTGACACTATGATCGTCTACACCAAACGATCGGTCACTGCAGAAAAATGGCATCGATCAAATAGCGCGGGAAAAGTCACCTAACTCGGCTTGTTTTTCCTATTTCACCTTCCACCTCTTCTGATACACATAGAAACCTTCTATACGTGTATACCGATTTAGGTATAATGAAAAAATAGGTTCTTTTTTCATCCTATTATTCCCAATAGATTACTTTCGTAATCACGTTACTGTACGATTTGATAATAATTCTGTACGTTTTTCAATGTTAACGACGTATCGAAAGAATAGGAAAAATATTTGCCTATTAAAATATTTGTTCTTTTTTTTTTTTCTTTTTCTTTTTTTGATTAACAATTATTTAGGATCGTGAGTGAAGGAATATGATGCAAAAAAAGTGAAAAAATATTTCATAACTTTTGATATTTTATTTGGTTTGTTAACAAAAATGTACCCTGACTAGTACGGACGTGCGAATTGAATGAAATATGAATCCAGTTTTACGGGGAATACCGTGTCGAGTGTTTTTCAATTCTTTCACGACTAACAACGCCGATTATATATATCCGGCATCCGCTAAATTAGTTATCGATATCTGTAAAGTGTACTCATCTCGGAAGCACGAAAAAAAAAAAAATGCCGAGACACTCTGAACGTTTGTACAGTGTTCACCAACGACACGATGATCCATTCATTAGTCGGCGTACTGTTATCTAGTTTTCCTCGTTGCGAATGGGTTAATATCCAAAAATTCGACTCTCGCTTTGGTCGGCCAATCAGTGAAAAATTCGGTAAAATGATGAAAAAGATAAAAAAGAATTCCAACTGACCGGTAAATTCGTAATAACGATATATCCTGTAAAGAATGTAAAGATCTATTTGCGAAACGGGTTTGGAATCATTCACATACCTAAAAATATGAAAATAAATCTCACTTCTCCCTCCCTTTCCCTCCACCAAAGAAAAACTAAAAAAATAATAAACTCGTTTCACTTTCTCATTGAAACACTATCCCCATTAACCAAGTATTTCATTCATAGTACCATACTGCCCGTACATGACCGTATAAAGTAAATCAAATAATTTCCTCACGATCATTAAACATGAACGAAAGACTCGATCGTTTATCGGACGTGATTCCTGAGTTAGTTTCTTTCTTTCAAAAAGCGATATTAAGCTTGACTGGGGCAAAAATCGCGGTGGTCGGGGCAATGAAAAAGAGGCAGCTAACGAATCGTCATTACGATCGACTCGAATTAAAACAGGTCGTTAAGGGAAAGAAATCGGTATGGGGAATAAGAGAGAAGGGATTTAAGGGGGGTACAGGGACAGGTTGGTAAGCGGGAAGAAGTTAGGGTTTTATAAAAGACACACTACCAGGCATCAGAACTCTTTGCATGGGTAGGCCTTTTTCGTATCCCAACGACTGGTATCTTCTTCTTCTTATTTTTTTTTCTCTTCTGTCTCTTTCGGCAAAGCTTATCGAACCGAAAGAAGAAAAAAAGGGGACTGGGCTGGGGTGGGGTAGGAGGTAACTTTTTATGCGGGTCCGTTAAGTGCCACCTACTATGTCCCGCGCGCGTCGATGCGCGTGTCCGACCGTTTTATGGAGGTTCTCGATAAGGAACCTCAGCCTCGTTAGAGGCTTACCAATCCCCCTTACCCCCTTACCCCACTTCCCACTCCCCAGTCCCTGCAATACCCCCATACCACTACCACCATACCCAGATATTCTTTGCTTAACCACAACCACACGTTTTCTTTTTCTTACCTCCTCTTCAATTGGGTATCGAGAGAAGTAGCCTTTCTAATTTAGCCTTTTAATACTCTGTTACAGGTTATGTTAAATCGTCTCCAGGACGCTGACGTCGTTCCAAGGTCGTTCTGAAAAGCCAGCAAGAGGTGAGCGAAGAAGAAAAATTGCATCGTTGTTTGACGTGACTCTTAACCGAAGTTTTATGTTTTTCCAAAGAAACTGTTTTATTCATTTAGCAATTATCCAGGGCCCTTAAACCAACTTCAAGAATATCTAGTTTTATTTAGAATTAGTGAAAGGTAGAGGGTGGTGCTCGATACCCTACAATAATATTAGATCATCAAATATGAAACATTCGATTACTAGTCGGTTAGAAAATCCGAACATTTATTTATTCCAATAACCATTGATCATAAAGACATTCTATCTATATATTTTTTCTTCATATACTAAAAAAAAGAAGGAATTTCTGTGTTTGTTTTAACGAGATTAGGTTGAAGAAGAAAGGTTTTAGCAGTAGAAGCATGATGAGTAAGAGGATGAGAAATAGGACTAGGATAGAGGAGAAGAAGGATGATGATGATGAGGACGACGAGAATAGGGGAAGGAGGAAGAGGTAGAGGAGAATGAGGAGGAGGACGGAGGATTGGACGGAGTGTGGATAGGTGGGAATATGATGGTGATGGTGGTGTGGTGTTATGGCGTGGCTCTCGCGATCAGAGTCGCAAAGACTAATTTCCGGTGGTTCGTATTTATACGGTTAGTTATACCGAGCGGATAATACGGACCCGGCGACCTCGGTTGGTTCATCGAGGGGCGGCCAAGTTAGCCATACGTCCGTCCGTCCGTCCGTCTGTCCGTTCGTTCGTCCCGTACGTCCGTTAGCCCGTCCGTCCAGTCCGTTCGTGCCGGCTTTCTCCCTCTCCTTCTCCCCTTTCCATCTCTTTCATACTACTACTCTCTCTTACTCTCTCTCTCTCTCTCTCACTTGGCATATAACTCAAACCACGCGTTCTGTACTCTACTCTACTCTACTCAGCACGGGTAGTAGGCGTAACTGAATTTCCATAGCTCGGTAATTGTAATGCACATTCGTTAGTCGGCAACGAGGACGAATGAAATTAACGCACGACTAAACTCTAACCTTATATTTATTATATTTATACTTACATTCTTTGTAGTTATATTCATCTAATTATAAAACTTACGTAGATGTGTGTATGTGTGTGTGTTGAGAGCTTAATTTAATATAACTTAACGTCTTATATTTATTATATCTATACTTATATTAATTTAGCTATGAAACTTGCATGGACGTATGTGTGTGCGTTTAAAATTAATCATTCTTTTATTTGATGATTAAATTTAATTCAGGCTCTTATAAGAAGATATTTTTATTCCATTTGGATTGGTTACTTTCTCCTTAATTGTTAGAGAACACTAATAAGTCAAAGGTTAAAACAATGAAGGCGTCGAACTAAATAAGCTAACGTTGCTAACGAATACTACTGGTTTACATATTATATATATATATATATATGTGGACATGTATTTGCATGTGCAAGGGAGACGTTTGATTGGCCGTGACGTCGATGCTTTAAAGTGGCTTGCCAGCCCCTTGATTGGATTCTATCGTGGACACAATGGACTATACATTGCGCGACCTGACTTGGGAGTGCATTGGATAGAAGACAAGAGAGATAGAGAGAATGAGAGAGAGGGAGAGAGTGATAAAGATAGATAGAGTAAGGACAAGGAGACTCTAGGAATAGTATACAGTAGCAGTAGGATAAAACACTTCAACGATATTACAAACAATACGATTAATAGAATAACGAAAGAAACTAAATCATCAATCTCTTACCCTCAACAACAGAAGTAACATTTTTACGAATACTCAAGAAACAAGGGAACTAGTATATACACACATATAGTTACGGTATTACATAATCAGTATTAGTTAGTAGTCCTCTCTTTAGTAGGTAAAATTGTCAAGTGTCACGGCATGTGTAGGTCGGTAAGAGAGAGAAACCAATGAGTGGGAGTTAAAAGGGGAATCGTGAAAAGAGGGCTGATGGCTAGCAGCTAATCCTGCTGTCGTTGGGTATTGGCCAAAGGAGAAGAGACATCAGAGAGAGAGTGAGAGAGGGTAGGAAAACGAAGAGCTGCGTAGCAGGTTGAAGGGGTTGGTTGGGTGGATGGGTGGATGAAAAGGTGGAGGATGAGGAGGAGTTGTAGTAGGTAAGAGGAACGGGGTCTCGGGT
This sequence comes from Mischocyttarus mexicanus, assembly GCA_023678845.1. Classification (NCBI taxonomy): domain Eukaryota; kingdom Metazoa; phylum Arthropoda; class Insecta; order Hymenoptera; family Vespidae; genus Mischocyttarus; species Mischocyttarus mexicanus. The sequence continues at coordinate 8,046 of JACGTP010000075.1, forward strand.
CTCGGGGCTCGGGGCTCGGGGCTCGGGGCTTGGGGCTCGGGGTTTGGGGGTAGTGGTGGTGGAGCTGTGGGATGAGGGATGAGAGACGTGGGTGAGAGGAAGAAGGGTCGGGTCGGGCGTACTTAGTTAGCGGACAATGCGGCCCCTAATGAACAGCCAGGGGCGCCCAACAGACCAGCTACTGAAGCACGCCATCTAGTACGAGACAGACGGATTACGTTGCTTCAGCTTGGCAAGCGTTCGTTCGTTCGTTCCTTCCTTCCTTCCTTTCTTCCATTCTTCCTTCATTCGTTCGTTCATTCGTTCCTACGAACAAGCCGACTTAAGAGAAGGACCACACCGCAGCAGACCTAGCAGAAATCGATCAAAGACGATGAATAACTTGGACACCCGTTGTTTCCTAACTTTCTCTCTTATTTTTACTTACTTCTTCTTTGACTTTTTAAGATCGTTCACCGTACGTTACATTCGGCACTGATCTTATCTAGGACAGTTTTATCGATGCGGAAACGATGAATAACCTCTCACCCCTTTCGTCCCATCCAAAAAAAGAAAAGATTTTCTCATCGAATTTCAGGTATGATAATTTGAAAAGTTCCAACGATAGGGGATACTATAAGCTTCTATCTTTCCGATAAACGTGTTCTTTCGATGTCCGTTCAACGTTTCTTTGGATTCTCATTTTTCTTTTTTTCCTTCTTCTTCTTCTGCTTCTGCTTCTTGTTTTTTTTACTGCTTTTGCTTTCCTCTCTCTTTCTCTCTTTCGTTTACTTTCTTCTTCTTCTACTTCTTCTTCTCCTCCTTCATCCATTTAATGGACTCCGAAGCGATTATGCGGCGATCACGTGTGCTCGTCGGCTTGAAACTTAATTAAGATAACGACGGAACTTTGCTCGATCGAATGGGAAGAAAAGGATGGAAAATTAAATGACTTCTTTATTAGCTATTTTACCTCGGCCTTCTCTCTCTCTCTCTCTCATTTCTTTTATTTTTTCGTTCAAACTTCTATCCCTCTCTTTCTTTCTCTCCCATTTCGAAGTAAATTTATTAACGATACATATTCTCCACGGTAGCAAGCAATTTTAATTTTACATTTTAACGAATCCATTGGGTTTCCTCTGCGTGACTGTGAGAGTTTCGTTTTAAGAAAAGGATTGAAATAGTTAATGAATGAAACGAATCTACACGTATTATATGTACGTGTACGTGTTACGTGTGTGTATATGTGTGTATGTGCATATAAACGTGTACGAGCCCTTTCATTTAATTAATGCTACCAACTCTACGTGGCGTTACGTGTAGCTCAACGTCGATGATCGGGGGCTACGAAATGCTTGTTTGAGACACATCAATAATTCCAGACCGCCATTAGCTTTTCATCATTGAAACTCTCGTTGCCGCTCGGTGGTGTATCGTTTGTAATAAAATTGTGAAAGAACCTTCGACGAGAACAACGTGCCCCATTCCTCCTTCCTCAGCCCACCTTCATCCCAGCCGAGTATTACCAATTAGAAATAATAATAATAATAATAATATTAATAATAATAAGAGCAATGGGTTTAATTAAATGATCGTTTCAATTTAACATTTGTGCATTTGTGGTGGTAGATAAGAACAATGGAGTAGTTAGTATAGTTTCGTTTTGGTTTTTAATGTCAAATGGGAGGAAGGGGATAGAAAATGATGTATTTTCTTTGTCAGTGAGAATCTTACAACCTGAAGCAGGAAAAATAATGTTGGTTGGTTTTAACTGACTGAGAACCATCGTTTTCAATGGGTGATACCGGTGTTATTGGTGGTAGTAGTGGTGGTGGTGATGGTGGTGGTAGAGTGGTGGTGGTGCGCCGTGCGGCAGTTGTAATTGGATTCAATTGTGCCGCGTTAAATCAGTGACCGCGCGCGTTCTCCCGCCGATCCTCCGTTATGTGCCTATCCATCCGTTACTCCTTCTTCGACGCGATTCGTTCGAATAACTTGGTCGCAGTGCGCACGAAAAATCGATCGACTCTTCGGCTGTTCACTGAAACGTATGGGGAAAAAGAAGAAGAAGAAGCAAAAACAAAAAAATAGACCATGTATGAGAGGGAAGGTACCTTTCGGCGTGACGAAACGGTTCAAATTCTTCTTTTCTTTCTCTCTTTCCCCTATGTTTTTTCTCTCTGCTCTTTTACGCTAATTATTTTCGAGTTTTCATTATTTTACAAGCGAATTATCGATCATTGAAACGATCCATTCGCATACATTTTTATCCTTTCCTTTATCATTTTGTTTAAATAATTATCAAAAATGTGCAATACACTTTTATCGACAATTCTGCTAAATAAAAATAAGAAAAATATTCGATAGATCTTTTTTCAGATCTTTGCAAGTAGGCTAGAACAGGGAAAAGTCTTTCAACGTTGATCGTAATTGTCAAATATATTAATCAAGTGTTATATATTAATTAATTTACAAAATATGGTCACTAACTAATTTCTTAGATAATTAAAAAAAGAGAAAAAGGAAGAAATAAGATAGTTTAATAAGATAAAAAAGAAGTGTGTTAAGACGTATACGGTGTGGTGGTAAATTTTCGTATATCGTGGGAGAATGATCGCAGGGGTGGTTTTAACGGGCACCCGGTGCGGGTCTTTGGCGCCATCTCGGGGAATCGCAAAGGGGTGCGGAAGGGCTATACAAGGCTTCGTAAATACCTACTGCCAGCTTCGCATCGGTAATATTGTAAGCGGTAATTTTACTAATGGCATTGCCAAGTTCTCTGTTTTCTATTACGCTTATATTTCTTCCCGAGACCGAGAACCACCCACCCTAACTTCCTTTTCTCAAGCCGACACTGTTTCCAAGCACCTTTTCTCTCCCTTCATTCCTTTCTCCTCTTCTTCGTAGACCCATACCTTTCGTTTCTCCTCCAAAACCCCTCATTCCCTTCAACCCCAACTTCTTCTTCTTCTTCTTCTTCTTTGCTTTTCTCGTCATTGTCTTATTATTCGTGCATACGTGCAGGTACCTATCGTTGTCGTGTAAAGGTATTACACCTATGTTCTACTACCCTCTTCCATTCCTATTTTCCATCCCTTTTCTTCCTGAAAACCCTCCGAGACTTCCACAGAGGGAGCCACTTCTATCCTCACCCTGATAAACCCCCTTGTACGCGTATTTCCCTCGTTCAAGCAGGGAATAGGCCGCGTGTTTCGAGTGTCCTTGCTATATTGTTACCTCGACCTATACTGGGTGTCCTATTAATACTCTTTCCGTATCCCTTATATCAATTTTAATTGATCGAATTCAAATCCTGTCTACGTTTGATCCTCGAATCCTGCAAATACAATATCCTATTCTAGATCTTTGCTGTATTTAAAAATTTCTCCAATTGTCGTTGATGGTAGGATTTACTGAGAGTATAGTGAATCGTATAATACTAAATACACCCGTTATAGTCGAGGCATTCGGATTAACCGAAGTGCCGAAGCTTGTGCTAGGTAAAAAGTACGCGAACGACAAACGATGCTTCGTGTTACCGCGTGAAACGCGTTGTTGGTTAAAGGGGATCCTAACACGTGGTAGATATGTAGGTATATGTACACATACACACACACACATAAACATATATATACGTACGTTACGTGCAAACAAGAGAACCGACAAAAATTCGATCGATTTTCAATCGAAAATGGTCTAACGTTCTAGGATTTTCTTTGCACCGAAAGCAGAATCAGCATTAGCAGTAGTACCAGTAGGACTAGGAACATGAACAGGAACCAGGTTTCGTTCATTTGACGATTAATCATCGCTCGCTGCTCGTTAACCGTGTTCAAGGATGAAATGCTTGTCGTAAAAAATCCCAAGTTTCCATTTCGTATAACGAAACGTGCTTATTCTCTCTTTTCTCGCTTAACTGGAGAACGTGCGAGTAAGCAAGCAAGCAACCTAGCTAGCCTTGGTTGCTGCGCTTGGTTGCTCGTTCGTCGCGTTCTCGCGCGCGCACAAAAGTGGAAGACTTTCCAGGCAAGCAACGTGAGTTTAATGAAAATAGTTCTTACGTTTTTACGCGACGGGTCTCTCGGAAGCGGCCTCAGAGACCCCTTCTACGTTCCCTTAACGAAGATTCTAATTAAGCGAGCCTTCTACCGTCAACCTTCTTCTTCCCCTCGTCCCTTCCTCTTCTCCTTGCACTCCTACCATCCTCCTCCTCATCCACAGTTTCTTTTTCCACCACTACTTTTGCGTTATTACAACAACTACTACTACTACTACTACAACTATCTTTTTAGATTTTCATACCAGCCGACTACGACGAGTCCAGGAGCGGTTAATTTCTACGATCGTTCAGTTAATAGTAGTCTTCAACAAGATTCTTTTTTTTTCTTATTCATTTTGAATCATTTCACGTTTTCTCTCTCATTATTAGATGCTTTAAATCGAACTAACGCCAGTTTTCAGCCAGTGGCGAGACGTTAGAAGGTAGGTCGAGTAATAGGACGAGAGGAGTGGCTGTAAGGGGTGTTGGGGTAGAAAAAGGAGGAGGAAGAGGAGAGGAGGAGTAGAGAAGGTAGAAGAAGGGTGAGATCCCAATTAGATAAGTACAATTAATCGACGAGGGCACGTATCTGGTATCCATGCGCGCGCCACTACCATCTTCTATATATCCGAGGGATGCTGCCTAGGTTATACAGGGAGAATGTACTTAATCCATCTACCTCTAACGCTACCCCATCCTCTTCCTCCTCTTCCTCCTACTCCTTTCTCCTCCTTCATCTTCCGTTCCGATTCTCTCTACATTTCGCTCGTCTTTCTGTTATTCGCAAGGAGATATCGATGACTGCCAAAAGCAGCCTTATTATCTTCCTCTACCACCTTCGTCTCGTTTCGTTTAACGAGTCTCTCAATTCCTTAATTAGATCTAGGGTACGTATACGCGTTTCAAACTAACGGAAAGGGGGAGGTAGGGAGGGTCCACCAGATGGTCGTTACCGATTCCAATTCGACAGCTGAATAAATTCCCGGCTAAATGAGTGGTATGAATATTTAATAAAACCATATAACCTTCTCTAATAATCTCTATGTGTATACGTATTACATTATTTTATGTATATTCAATAAGGGTTTAACTATTTCAATGGTATTATATGTGTGCGTGTGTGTGTTATTTTTTTTGATACATCAAAGTTAGCTTAAAAGAATCCTCTAATTCTAGCGTTGGTTACTTTTCTTCGTACAGCAAAGTCAAATAAAAGCTACGTTTCGAAATGTTGGATATCTGTTTAGGAGTTATTAAAATTTTAAAACTTCACTATGGTTTTTGGCAACTATGTAAAAAACCATTCGAGTTTTCAATTTTTCAAACGAAAAATTGAATTTGTAACAGGATCATAGGATGAGCAAAGAGGTGGCACGCGAAATCGTGCCACCTCCTGTCATATCATATTCTCCTGGTACAAAATTCGATTTATGGACTTCCCGAAAATATTTCTCGGAAAATGGGATTTGTAACAGGATCATAGAATGAGTAAAGAGATGGCACGTAAAATCGTGATACCTCCTGTTATATTATATTCTCCTGATAAAAACTTGGTGATATGGACTTCCACTATATGGAGATGATGGTGTTGCAGAAGCGATCTTACGGTTCCTAAATTGATAACTAGACTAACTATAGTGAAATTCTGGTTTCATACTTCTACACCTGGCAGAAAACTCGTTCATACACATTCTCTCTTTCTTTCTCTCACACTCACGCATTCGCACTCGTGGCATTAGGCGGCCGACTCGAAAGAGTGAAAGAGCGAGCCGAGCAAACAGGTTGAGTAATGAATTTAATCCTTACCTCTATCTATCCCTCTCTCTTACACTCTCTCTCTTTTTCTATCTTCGTCTCTTTCCTTCCCCCTACATTCAAATCCTTTTTCTCTATCCATCTCTCACTCTCTTTTTCTCTTTCTGGTTCTGGTTCTGGTTCTGGTTCTGGTTCTGTCTGTCTCTTTCTGGTTCCCAACAAGTCTTCTCGTATGAAGAGGAGACATTCGTACTTACACACATATACATTAACATATATATATACATATGTATATAAATGTACGTGTAAAACTCGACACAACACATGGTTATTGAACATACACTCTACCAACTATGCGGACCCCGGCTGTTAGTTACGTTAAGAGCAACGGTTATAATGAGCCCCCATTAAAACGCGACTTCTGGAATATGTCTCCGACAGCTGGACCGCGATGGATTATATTTCTTTTTTTTTTTTATCTGCAGACAACAGTTTATTCAAAAGTAACGAGACTGCTGCCGAATAATGGGCAACGCTTGCCCTTCTTCTTCTTCTTCTTCTTCTTCATTTTTCTCCTTTTCGTTCTATTTATTTTTTTTTTCTCTCTCTCTCTCTCTCTCTACGAAAAGATGGAACGACTACTTTTAAGAGAGAGAGAGAGAAAGATAGATAGAGGGGGAAAACTCTAAAAATATAATTGAACTTTAATCTCCTGACCATCTGTCTATTTTTCTTTAGCCCACTTTTTTGCCTGAAACAATACGGTCAAATCATTCCTAATTTATTACAATATGTATGGATATTGGTTAAAAATCGTGGTATCCTTCTCCTTCCTCTCCTTGTCCTCCCTTTCCTCTCCGACAATAAATAATTACGAGCAACAATTTTTAACTCGTCTATTACCCTTTCTTATTTTTACTTTCATCTCGGTCACATTACGAGAGGTATAAGATTCTTCATCTCATAATTCAAAGAAAAATTGTGAAGAAAAGATCTATTTGGAAGAAGAAAAATATTCTGGTTCTTTAAAGAACTTGCGAGAATGGTTTAAAGTCGAGTCATCTAACCTATTCAAAGCAGCAGTTCCCAAAATTGAGAGATGGTATATGAAAAACAAGAAGGTTTTTACTTTCATTTTATCCGAACGCGTCCAAGTAATAAAATCCTTTTAGTAATCTTCTTATTTTAACCTAATTTTGCCTGAAAGAATTCGGTCAAATCATTTCTTCCTCGTTTATTACAACGTGTATGAATATTGGTTAAAAACCTAAGTCCCTGGTCCCTTTTCTTCCTTCTCTACCCCACGATAGGTAATTTTCAACAACAATTTTAAACTTCCCTCTTACCCTTTTCTTATTTTTCCTTTCATTTTAATCGTCCGAGTCACGTTTACACTTTTTTTTTGTTTTTTTATCCCGAACACGTCCAAGTAATGACATCCTTTAGTTATCTTCTGTATTTTTTTATCCCCACTCTCTTTTAACTCTCATTCATTCTTTCTTTCTATCTCTTACTCTTTCTTTAACTCTCCCTTGGTAAGTTTTTTTTCTCTCCCTTACACCCTTTCACTTGCTAACGATAAGAACGCGCCGCAGGAGGTACATCGACGGGCCCCGTGGAATCTCCATAATTCCGGCTTACAGAAAATGACAGCTTTTAGCGTTGATGCACAGTTTATACCGGGTGTATTATTTTAAGTGGCGCTGTCTGTATAATTCAAGACTTAAGGCGCGCAGACAGAGAGTAAGAGAGAGTGAGAGAGAGTGAGAGAGAATGAGAGAAGAGACATGGGAGGGATAGGAAGGGCATTCAGAATGAAACTCAAGAGTAAAAGAGAGAATGAGAGAGAGAGAATGAGAGAAAGAGAGAGAGAATGAGACTCCCACGTGATTGTGTGAGAGTTGAGAGGGGTTGGAGGGAAAGAGAAAGGTCGACACGGTAATGGCATCGTCGTGTCGCAAGCTGCAAGCTTCAGTGATTCTCAATCGTCCGAGTTTATCCTCTTGTTATTTCCTTTTTCACCTTTTCTTCTTTTTTCTTTTCTCTTTTCTGTTTTTTTATTATTCTTAATTAATTTCGATACGAATACAAATGTATTTGATATTTCGTATTTACGTGTCACACACACTCCTCTTCTTCTTCTTCTTCTTCTTCGATGATTCACTAAAATAATTTATCCCATTTATATTTTGACAGATTTGATATTTTTACGTTGCACATTATTCTTTGATGATTCCATTAATAATTTATCCCGTTTATTTATATTTCTTTTTTATATTTAAAATAATATTCATCGATTTTTCGTAACCCAACGTTTGAGAACGATTAAACAAAGTGTCGAGGAATTATAGTAAACAGCGTACCTCGTTTAATTGCGTCGATTTTAATTCAAGATAAAAATGGGAGTAATTACGAATCAATTATTATCGAGATTAAAGATAAATTTCTAATTAATATTACACCAACACTATCACACGACTGCAACATCAATAACAATTGTAGGATGGGAAAAGATCCTAAAGATGATCGAGTAATACGTTTTTAGTTTAGCTGTTGTTGTTGTTGTTGTTGTTGCTGCTGGTGGTATTGGTGTTGGTGTTCAGGCAACTGAACTCTCGTTAACCGAGTACCTTTATCGAATTGGATCTTCCATACTGTGAGTTTTTATTACTACCCTACTAACGTTTCCTTCTGTGCATGTAGAAAGAGTTATAATAAACGTTGGCATGTGTCGCTGAAGTTGCTGAACGGTCAGACAGACAGACAGATGGATAGACGGATGGACAATCTTGATGATATCGCGAGAGAGAGAGAGAAAGAACACTTAATTGCAAATGTCTGAGTTTAATGACTCGACAACGACGTAGAAACACATTCTTCGATCGTTGGGTTATTGTCAACGCACTAGGTGGTCCAGAAGAAGAGTCAATTTAAACGAGATCACCTCGTATGATGGATTGAAGAATTCGAATGTTATTTTTTCTTTTACATAAATTAATTCCTAAACATGTTTAGAATATGCTGGTAAAATGATTTTCCAATATTCGAAGTAAAATAGTCGTAGGATGAAAGTAGAATCATTTTTCGAACAGTTATATTTTTTGTTTGTTTTAGAAACGATATTATTGAGAAAAAAAATATTAAATTTAGAAAATTAATATCTAAAAACATTTGTCAATTATTTAATTTTCAATATCTTTCTAACAATCCTAGATTCATTCTATCGCAACAGATTTACAAATTACAGATTTACAAATAGACCCGGAACGTGGTAATTCATAAAACCGAGTCTAATATGAATAAATTGTTCAATGCCGACAAAGAATAAAAATTATCCAGTATTAAAATAAACTGCTAGTAAGAATATCATTCGTAACAAAGAAACAATAAAACGATCACTGGAAGGCCCTTTTAGAAATGTGAAGAATTTTACACGTTCCTAAGTTGACCGTTCCTTTTCATTAGACAATGTATGAATGAACTTTTGTAAATGTGACTGAAAGGATCGGATATTTTTGAAATCACAGCTAGAACATGTCTGAATGAAACTTCTAAAATAAATCTTTATGGACCACAAACTTTCTTCTATCCTTACAAAAAATTGTGTAGAAACTAAAATTCTTGAATAAAATTTAACATCTTTCGGCAGAGAGTGGGACCAATATTATCCCCACCACGGAGGACTTTTGGGCCTATTTAACCAAGAGGGCATTGCCTTCGGACTGATATTCTGTTCTGTTCTGTTCTGTGAATTAGTTCGTCTTTATTTAAGTTTAAGTTAATATTGTTTAATTCTGTGCATCGAGATTGAGTTGACCTTACGAAAGTTTCGCATTGTAAGTAACAAAAGTTCATCTATTAAAAGCAATTAAGGATCAGAAAGAACTGTGGCAAACAATATTTCAATCCTTATTCCACATATTCTTCTTTCTATGCATGAACAATATTTCGGTTAACACCGTTAACATTTTAACTTTAAAACGTAGTTGATCGGTAGCCATTCTTATCGTTATTTAATTTTGGGTAACACCAAATGCTCCATCTAAGAAACTACTGAGAAATGTAATCTTTTTCTGGTTTCTAGATAAAAAAAAAATATATTTTAGTTCTGGAAAGTATCATAAATGTCAATAAGATAGGACACAATCACTGAACGATACTCGTAATACTTATCTTTCTATACTGTATTGAAATACTTGTACAAACCAACTCTGTTCCTTGAGATATTACGTTTCCAAAATTTCTAACTTAAGTAAACATTAAGTATTTTCTTTTTCCCGATTTTTAGATACAGAATAAGGTTCTCGTATAGAATTTTATAGTTTGTCGTAGCAATAAATAAAAAAAAAAATATCAAATTATACTTTACAAATATTATACATCGTACGTTATCAAAATAGTTAAACCTGATAAAACAATAAGGGGGAAAAGAAAATATATATATTCTTTTTAGTTTAGATAGATAAAATAATAAACAAGAACAAGATTCAACACGTGAGCATATGTAAAAGATATTTTCTTCTTCTTATTTTATTCTTTTTAGAAAAGCATCATATCAAAGTCCATGACATTAGGACTGAAAATGGTGATAGTAAGCCTTGGGCGTTTGAAGATTCCTTCGGAGACTATCCTAGGGTAGTAAGGATCGAAGGATTCGATTTCTTCTGTATGAGATATTTAAGAGGGGACACTGTCGAACGATGGTAGTGGTGGTGGTGTTGGATACGTCGGTTTTACGAAGAACGTAAAAGAGATAGAAAAAGGAAAGAGCACAGGGAAGGGGGGTAGAGTGAAGGTTGGAAAAGATAGGGTGGTAGGGTATGTAGTACGTGATGCCACGACGAAGGGAGGTTGATGTTGAATGTGGTGGTGGTGATGGCGGAGGTGGAGGTGGAGGGGTTGCGCTAGAACTAGGCGCCAGCCAAGTTGCGGCGCTGATTGCACCACAAAGGGTGCAATTATGCGGCCCTCCAGCAATCACCGCGCATTCTGCCCGCCATTTGACCCCTCAATCCCCCCCTCGAGCCCCTCCCCTTTCGCTTTCGCCTAGCCCGCAGCCAGCCCTCTCTCTTCCTCTCTTTCTCTCACACACGCACACACACACTTTTCTCTCGTCACATTGGATTGCAGTTGTAGTAGTGGTACGTCTACTCTTGCCGACAACGCGCGCCAGATATATCACCCCTCGAATAGGCCACTGCGTCTTTTTATTTAAATGCACAATCCCCCCTCTACCCACTGGTCTGAATGCTCGTCGCAGTCAATGCAATTTAACCTGGTGTTCCTCGAAAAAAATGTGTTAATGAGCGATTGTGCGAATGAAAATATCCTAAAAATTGGACCGTTTCTTTATCTCTCTCTCTCTCTCTCTTTTTCTTCTCCCTTTTTTTATTCTTCTCTGTACCAACCGAGTGGTACAAACCTAGACTTTATCGAATAGAAACGTATTGTATTTGAGTTATAGTATAATCGGTAAATACCCAGAATAATCTTTCACAAATTTTTTCTCTCTTATTCTCAAACACACGTTTATACACATACACGTATACATATACAATAATCTTACCACGTTTTTTCGTACCTTAACTTTTACTTTCACGAAAATCGACTATGATTTATCACTTTTCTTGCAAGCTGTGAGAAGTATTAACGTTTGTATATAACGTCAAACGATTAAGATTTCCGAACTGTAAGCAAACCCAAACTATCGTTCTTTGATGTTTTATGTTTGTACAGTTACAGTAATCCTACTCTCTAACATCGTATAACAGCTGGAAGTAAACCTAAGGTGAAGACGATCTTTAAAACGGATAAAGAAAATAAAAAATAAGGATGAGATTCTTCGAAAAGAAGAAAATGAAAAAGAAAATAAATGAAAGGTTGATTTTTTTTCTTCACTGTTATAAACATTGAAAAGAAGAAGGGATATGAGGGGGGAAGGTCTTCTCATGTACCAGCCAGTCAGCTACCCAACAGGACACTGGAATCTTTCCCAGAGGTTCACTTCCATAATCCAAGGACATTAATTCGGTTGTAGTGGTACATAGTAAACTCTCATAGTGATGGTGGTTTTGATGGTGTTGGTGGTGGTAGTGGGTTGCTAGCTCGTACTTACTTTTCTGTGCTAGAGTTAGACCAAGACTTGTTCTCTTCTTCGAAAGACTCCTTGTATTTTCTTAGGTTATCCCCCAAGGATTTTCTTTAGGTTCAGGAGGTGGAGGAGGAGTGGGGGATGAAGGTTTGCTTCTCAGATATCCTGTAGAAATTTTACGGGTACAATTTCTATAGAACATCGCAACGGGAAGACCAACAGGACACGACCACATGAACCTTCTCTTTCTCTTTCTCTCCTTTTTTGATTTCTATCCTTTTCCTTCTTCTTTTTTTTTTCTACTACATCTCCTTCCACTCTAAAAACCCCCACCACGATTTTCTTCCTCTCGAGCCTGCGGACACGAGAAACACGTGTTCGCCTTTGGAGTACAAATATTGGCTCGTAGATTTCTGACGTTGTAGTCGTTCATTGAAAGAGAGAGAGAGAGAGAGAGAGAGAGAGGGAGAAATAGAGTAGCTTAACAAGGAATTTTCGATGCTCTGACTAGCTCGACGTGAATGGGACCCATGGAGGAGACGAGAGTCTTTCCTACTTTTAGGTTCTATTTTTTTTTTCCTAATCTGAACCAACCAGCTTAGGGATTTAATATACATGTGTACTAAGTATACACGTATGTTCTCTTTCTCTCTATAAACGTTTATAATCTTAAATAATAATAATTAAACCAATACGGATTATTTATTGGATCCTATACAGGTGGGAAAAATAATCATTTTTAAATAATACTGGGTTAGTTGGAAAAGAAAATATCAGAGTTTTGGCTACAATTTAAAAAGAAAAATTTTGTTTCCATACATCAACTCAATATTATAATATGTATCCTATAAAACATACGTACGATAAAGAGAAGAGGAGAGAAGAAAAAAGAAAAAAACTGTAAAGCAAATATTTACTTAAAGGTTTTGTTCTTATATATCCTACTACTCGAATTCAATCTCAAGCGTAACCCCCGTCGATCCTTGCCAAGTGAAACCTCCAGCAAGCACCCCACGGCTCTTTACCGAGCTGGACGCAAACTTTTTACCGCGAACGCGGAGACGTAGAAGAGGAGGAAAAGAAAGAGGATGAGGAAGATGAGAGGAAGAGGGAATGGAGTCCGAGGATGGGCAGGCAGAAACGTCGAAAGCAAAGGTGGAAGAGAGAGTAGTAGGTGGAGGTTGCCAACGAGCACCACTGGGTGAAGAGGAAGAGGAACCTGGAGAAGCTGGCAGGGGTAGAAGGGACGGGGTTGGGGGGAAGGTTATTGCCTGTTGGGTGATTTATCTAGTAATACTAGCCGACAGGCCACGAGCTTTGGGGTGGGATGATGGGGGTAGGGAGTAAGGGGGGTGGCCAAGGGGGGCCTGAGCCTTCTACCCCTTCGGGGCCAACCGCCGGCACCGGTGGAAATTAAAAACTCACTTTATTACACGTCTCATTCTGCTTTCCCCGGTTACGCTCTTCTTTCTCTCTCACTCACTCTCTCACTCTCTTTCTCTCACTCGTCACATCCGGATCGCGTCCTATTCTATCTCACTCTTTTTCTCCTCTTCTAGCAACGACGGACCGACTTAATATGAGGCCGGCCATACCCGATGGAACGAATATTATTAAAGTTCGCCCGCACGCGAAACCCGTGAAATATCGCTACTCCCTCTTACTCGAAAAGAGCTACCCCACCTTTACCCATTTTTTTCTTCCCTCACTCTCCTCTCTCCCTTCTTTCCTACCTTCCTTCCTTCCTTCGTTTCTCTTTCCACTTTCTACCATTTCTATCTTTTTCTTTCTCACTCTCTTTCTCTATTCCCTGTGTTTTTCACTATTTCTTCGTACACTTTCTCTTTCCCTCGTTTGTCTGTTTTTCACTCATCATTTTTTCCCTCACCCCTAGAAATAAATATGATTTCTTTTTAATATGTATATATATATATGTCAATTACAAAATAAATTAATTAAATATTTTAATATATTTCTATGATATTTTTATATTAAAATGATGATAATTCATGTAACTATTTAATATATAAAGATTTAATTATAATTTTATTATTAATATACTTTTTATATTTAATATTTTATTTTATTTTATTTTACGGGGAAAAGAATTCATTAATATAATAGAAAATACAATTTTAAGAAGTTCAGGATGTAATATAGATTAAAGATTACAGCAAACATTGAAGATTATTTTTTATACAGAATAATTATTGAAATATATATATGCTCGATTTAATATTATTCAGTTTAAATTATTCTACTAACTAATATCATAATATTAAGGAACGAGAAGAAGGTAATAAGTGTAGAGAATGGATCGTATATTATTCAGTAAAATAATATAAGATACAGCAAAATATATTTTTCCTGTAATACTGATTTTGAGAAAAAAGAAGAAAATAAAACTTATGGGGGTATGATCTAATATATAAAATATATATAAGATCATACCCCCATAAGTTTCTTCATTATTTTCTAATACAAAATAATATAAAATAATATAAAATATTAAAAAGTTAATTAACCAAAAAGAGAAGAAACTTATGGGGTAATCTAATATTTATTTCAACATGTGTGTAGGTCTCTCTCTCTCTCTCTCTCACACACTTTCGATTTTGTTCTCAATTTCTTACTCTCGTTTTTTTCCTATTCTACTTTCTATCATTTCGGTTCTAGATTTTCCCCGCGTTTTCCAATCCCCCTCGTTGCTTACTTGCTTTCTTGCTTACTTGCTTGGTTTGCGAACGAGTGGAGGGACCTTTATTATAAGCCTTATTCGAGTTGGGGAAACCGTCTGGAAGCAAACGCGATCGAGGAATAATGCGAAACGCTCGGAAGATCGTTTTCGTTTTGAAGGGAAGAGAAAGGAAGAGAAGGGAAAGGGAAAGGGGAAATCGGTACAGCAAACCGATCAGGGTGATCCTTTCATGCGTGATCTAAAGATCGTGCCTTGTGATATCTTACGAGAAAAACTCACTCTCCTCAACCCCCTTACTACTACCTTAGACGATTACACCCTACCTTATTTTCTATGTGCCCTTCCGAAAAAAAAAATATTGATTATGATTTTTATACCTTCCGTCTTTTCCCTATAGTTTCCTTATAGTTTCCTTTTTGTACGTTGATTTTTTGTTTCAATTCTCGACTCCTATTCTAATCGACAGGTATGTCCAAAGAATTCAACGTAATTATTAGATTGTCAAGTATTCATTTCATACTTGACAATCTAATACGTTTACAAATAATTTTGAACAATTAATCCTTTTGGTACGAGTGTTCTGTTAGATGTGACACTTCTACTGTACAATATGCTTATCCGAAAATAAATAAAAATTATGTTTTAACAAGTTTCTTTTATGTTTTCTTCTAAAAAAGTGTTATTTTATAGTTTCAATGTTAAAAACAAATTTATATAAAATTCTAATAATTATTGAAGTAACACTTATATAAGAATTACATACGCGAGTTGTCACATGGATGGATGCATGTATTATATAATAAAATAAAAATATATTATAGGTTTATTCGTAGAGATTAATTTCGATACTCGTTCAAAAAGAGAAGACTACTATTCTCCCTTTTCGAATTTCATTACCGATCGCGTTGCTAGCTCTTCTCTTTTAACCCTCCCAAGGAATCTTTATTATCCACCTTACTCAACGAGCGCAACCATCTGGAAGCAAATATACCATAGAAACACGTATATGTGTCTGTGTAGTGAGATACGACGATCCCCCTTCTTCTCCTTCTCTCTCTCTTTCTCTCTCTTTCTCTTTCAATGGATATGTAATATTCCAAGCTTCCTACTACCACACACGTGGATTCTGATCAAGTATTTCGACACGATAATCCCTATCGTCGTTTAAAACGTTTGCCTTATTTATTTATTTCCTTTTTTTAAAACTATTTTTAGAATATTAGATAAATTTATCTAATACAAATATATTTACATATTAATATATTTTTCTATTCAGAAGAGAAGAAGGTAAGATTGAACTAAAACAAGTATTCAGAGCAGAAAAATATTGGAAATTTCTTGTTTCGGATAACGTGTTCTTCCGGATAAACAGTTTTTCGAAGATAGATACTCACACATACAAATATATTGATATAGATATATGCATACACATATGGAAGATAAGCAATGATTTATCTGTCCTGACCGGTTGCTTTACTAGCAAGACCATTTTCGATACGTCAGATCCGTTAAACGACGTCGTTATCCATACATCGATTTAGTGAAAGTTTGTTCAGGCGCAAAATAGTCACGCCC
This sequence comes from Mischocyttarus mexicanus, assembly GCA_023678845.1. Taxonomy (NCBI): domain Eukaryota; kingdom Metazoa; phylum Arthropoda; class Insecta; order Hymenoptera; family Vespidae; genus Mischocyttarus; species Mischocyttarus mexicanus. The sequence continues at coordinate 24,183 of JACGTP010000075.1, forward strand.
GGATGTTGTTGGGTACATCATTGACCAAGACACCCCTCTTATCATCCTTCTTCCTGTTTTCATTCTAGTTACAAGAAATTTTCCTAGATTATTTTTATATCTTGTAACAAAGGTTACCGAAATTCAGTTTTTACGATTGCAATTGAATTCTTTTAAGTCCAAACGTTAACAAAAATAATTTTGTATTGCGATGTAATAAATTTTTAAGTTCAATTGGGATTAATAATTAATACTTTGTAGATAATTCGTGATATAAGTTAATGTACGTCAAGTATCAGAGAGCTCGGTTTTATAAGACGATTTAAAAGAGAAATTTAATTTTTACCACGTATATTAAACGAATCTTTAATAAATATTAACAAATACTTATCATAATTAGGATCGTAGTTTTGATATCATCGTCGATTCGTCATTGGTATTGAAGGGGATTAAATGATTGAATAAAATAATATAACAAAAAACAAAACGATGAATAAAAATGACGAAGAATTGATAGGAAGCATTCGATCACGACAAAAGTCTTTCGCATTTTCATAATTTTAATTTAACTGAACCATATTGATATCCTCGGAGAATTATAAAGCAGCTTGTATTAGATAGAAAGAAAGAGAGAGAGAGAGAGAAAGAGAGAGATAGAAATAGCATAAGACCGCGGAGCAGATGACAAACCCTTCGGTATCCGACTCGTTTTATTAATGTCAATAAGGCAATTATCGGCGACGAATGGCGCGGGTAGGCATTTCGCTCATATCCTTTCTGAATGGCCTTCAAATGACGATGGCTATGAACTCTCACTAAAGTCTACCGAACAAGTAAAATATCATCTTAACGAGTTTCCCATTAACGATATTAACGAGACAAACAATTCATCATCTTAACGAATCTATTTCTTTCTAACAAACATATCAATTATTTCCAATAATTTTTCTTTAATATCATAAATTATTACACACACCATATATATTAGGTTGTTAAGTATGAAATGGAACCAAAAATGCACACAATTGAATTAAATTTTGCTCCATTTCATACTAGACAATCTAATACATATAAAAATTTATTGGAAAGGTACCTGACGATTGAATAATATTAATTGAGTAAGATAAAAATTAACAAAATTTCATTTAATATAATATTATTTGTATAAAATTTAATCTAAAGGTATTTATAGTTTACCTAAAGGTTGAGTCAGTGGTTTTAATTAAATCGAATATATTTTTAAAAAGCCTTTATTGTCCAATTATCTGGCTACCAGAGAAAAGATTGTTTCTCTATAAAAAAGAAATTCTATTCAATATATCTATATACTAAATTTTTTTTTATTTATTACTGAAATACAAAAAAAGGCTTTGATGAAATATTTACCACCCCAATGTAACTCATTGGTAATCTGTTAGATTTTGGTTTCAATGAAAGTAAGAAGAAGAAATAATGGTTGATAGTTGTGTTTGGAGTAACCATAAAGTGTGCTGATTTTGCAGATTTTCATCTAGGGGTTGTAGGGTTCGCGAGTAACTCGAGGCACTCGCTAGTTGAGATCCAAAAGGGTTTGGGGACAATAATATAGGAACCTGAGGGGTTTTCTTCGTAGAGCAATATCCATCCACCCCACGTTCCTGCTTACTCCTCCTTCACTACACCGAGTTATCGTTCACTGCGTACAATCTCTCTGTCTCTGTCTCTCTCTCTCTCCTTTCTCTTTCTCTTTCGTTTTGTCTCGTTCTGTCTTTCTCGCGCGAGCAATTTATTCATTATCATACCTTATCGGCGGCCTGTCATTGATCCAACTCGACAAAATTTTCCATCCATCCATCCATCCTTCCCTTTTCCTTCCCTTTCCTTTATTCACTTTCTTTCCTATTCTTTCCTTCAGTTATAGCAATCGGCTCTTATCGTTTCTTGCAACTTTAATCACTTTGTTACCGTTGTATCTCTCTTGCATGTAAAAAAAACCAGTAACGTAGTGACACCAGTCAAATGAAAGTGTCCAACCAAGTGGTACAAAATGTTAAAATCCTCGAACTGAACTTACCAAACAATGAAACTTTCAAACTAAACATCAATTATGTTATCAAGCAAAAGTCTGAAATTTAATCAGACATTTTTGACATTCCGTGGGCCTTAAACCTGGGCCACTTAATCCATCACTGGTAAGAAAACCTAGAAAGATCCAATGGAAATGTACGAGTGTGTGTGTCGAATGAAAAGATAGAAAACTCTACGAAGGATAAAGACAGAAAAAGGAAAATGTATAAGTGTGTTAGTGTATGTTTGTATATGTGTAGGTGTCTATACTTTGGTTTCGAAGGACCTACCAGGTTCCCTTCTTCTTCTTCTTCTTCTTCTTCTCACCGGAGCCAAGAAGAAAGTAAAAGATTCACGAAGTGAATAAATCAAGGAACGTCGCACTAGCCGTACTCTTAGTTTAAGTATTCGGATGTACCTTTCCTTCCTGTCTTGGACTTTTTCCTCCTCTCCCCCCGCCACCCTTTTACTCCTTCTCTTTTTCTTCTTCCGTTCTTCATCTTTCGTTTCACAACTCCCTTTTAGCATTTTCTTTCTCGCGACAAAAATTCTCATCACGCGTGCTAGAACGTTCAATAAGATTTTCGTTCTTTGGGTGTTAACATTCTTTTTGTATCAATCGATGTATCAAAGTACGGTTCGAATAAAAAAAAACAAAAGACAAATATCATTATTTTAACGTTGTTTCTTATCTGCAGTTTTCTATCCTCATCTTTGATTCCGAATTATCTGAAGCTTTATTTTATTCTCTTCGCTGTATGTACTCACACATGTACATATATATAGAAAAGTATATAAATAGATATAGAAAATATGTTAGTGTGAGTGTGTATGGTTTCTCGTAACTCGTACAAGATCAGGAAGATCGGTCAGTTGTTTTCCAAGAAGGTAAAAGAAATTGCGAGTGGTTCGTAATTGCATTACAGTCGTGGGGATAAATAACAGCAATACGTTACTCAATAAAGAGGACACACATATCGTACTTTTGATGATTTGTATGTCTTTTAACGACAATATAGTCTCATAATTCGGACACTGATCGGATCTTAAGACGTGTTAGGTTATTTGTGGTAGGTCATTTTCGTTAAGGTTCCCTTTTTTAAAACGTGCTAACGTGTATTGGGTAAGAAGAAATGTGGGTGTAAGGAAAGTAAGAGAAAGGAATAGAAACGGGGAAAAAAGGGGAAAAAAAATTAGGAGAGTAAAGGAAGAAGAAGAAGAAGAAGAAGAATCGTGGTAGAAACGCGTGAGAGTGTATTTGTGTGTGTACGTGTACGAGTAGCATACTAGAAAACACGTGTTCGTGTTATACTACGTACATAGATCGTAATGTATCGTTGGGTAAGTTGGGAAAGGAGGGTAGGTCACTGAGGAGGATGGCGGCTCATCTTGTAATGGACTCGGAAGACAGTCGAGTCGGCTAATGGATCCCTGCTCTACCAGAAAAGCTCTTAGTATCTGTGCCATGCTGCTAATATCGATAGCATCGTGCCGTCGTACCGCACCGTACCGCACCACACTGTACCGCACCATACCGTCACCGTGTACCGTATTACTCTACAGTTTCGTATCGCGCGTCCTTTCAAAATCCACAAAATGTCATGGTGCTTATTTTTCTTCTTCTTCTTTATCTTCTTCGACGTAAGCTCGAAAAAGCTTCATTCGCGAATAGTATGCAGAATAATAATAATTATTATTATGATAATACTTATTTCGATTCGTAACATTTAACAGAGAACGAGATATCTTTTTTTATTGGAATCTATTTCAATATTTTTGTCCAAATTTTTGTTGTTGCCAATGATACAACCAAATCACGAGAGATACGATTTAGTAGTTTATATTAAAGTTGGATAAAGCAATAATTAGATAGTTCATATAAATGATAGATCAAACAATTATTTAGTAGTACATGTAAATAACAAATTATAGCTAAATTATTATATCAACTATTTATTATTTATTTAAAGAACATATATACATACGAAAAATATAATACCAACTTAAACATTATTCTTGGTATAATATACAAAAGATAATATTACCAAGATCAAGATGAAAGTATCTTATCTTCATTTTCTTTTCTTTTTTGATATATATACATTATGAAGAGAAAAAATGAAGAAGAAAGTTTAAGAGAGATAGAAGAAACAAGTAAGCAAATGGATAGACAGACGGACGAACGGACGGACGGATAGGCAGAAAGACAGAAAGACAGACAGACTGACAGACAGGTAGGAAGACAGACAGACAGGCAACCAGGCAGGTTGGCAGGCAGGCAGGAATGGACTTATGGGTGGAGGGTGGGTTACGTTGAGTGAATGCGGTTGTAACGTAGCTTAGTAAAGGAAAACGGTGGATGTTTAGCACCGGTAAGAGAGAGAAATAGGTGGTGGCTTTTTGAGTAGGGTTGGAAGACCACAACAGCCAACAGCAAGTGACTCCTATACACATATATATTTAATATATACAGGAAGATAGTGTTCCTGTTATCCTTCATAGTCATCTTTCCTCTTCGGTCAACTACTACTACTACTACTACTATCCAGTAAAAGAGAAAGTAACATCAAGGAATCCTGGATGAGCAGCAGTAGTAGCAGCAGCAACAGTTTCATGCAAGATGCCTTGAGGCATCGACCCAAACTTTCTACTCTTGTCCTGTTTTATATTTTTCGTCCACTTCGAATCTGTCCAAAATGTATCGAGAAACTTGAATGCATAATAAATCTAATCTATGTTTGTATATTTATTTAATAATATTAAAATAATGAGAGATAAAGTAACTCGAAATTGTCACCTGAATGTTAAGTTAAAATTGTGAAATTTTAATTGTTTCTACATCTGCGAACAAAATATAATCTTGGAGTATATGCAATAATGTTAAATGATGATTTTAAAATATTATCATAAGATCAGTGGTTTCTGTGAAAAAAGAAATTAGACGTGATTATTTCATAAGTACATTTTAATGTCTAAGGAAACGTAGTTCTATAAGATTGTCGTAAAGAAACGGAAACGATAATCGATCGAGAATCGATGCAGGAAAGTTTGCAAAAATAAAAAAGGGAGGGCTCATGCCGTGTCGTAAAAATCCTGACGATTGCCGAGATGAGACCGTACCCAGAATGGTTTGAAATTTATTTTCGATATCCGTTTCGATCGGTATCGTTCGGGAAAAACTTCTTGTTGGGTGGATAAAGAGGATGAGAGAGGGTAAAAGTGAAGAATAGAAACAGAACGAAAGGGAAAGAGTAAAAAAGAGAAAAAAGAGAAAAAGAGAAAGAGAGAGAGAAAGAGAGAGAAAAAGGAGTCGAAGTGCCGTTTAGTTTAATGCACGTAACGCTACTCTCTTTGCCTGCTTTTTCCACGGCACAATCTCCTTCCGAGCGGTCCATAGTAGTATAAGTCGTGGACAAAGTAGACGGCGTACAGAAAACCTCCATTAAAGTCCCTAGAAGTGATTAGTCCTCTCTTCCCCTCTTTCCTCTGCTTTACTCTCCACTCTTTCAACCCCGACTCGGCTTTCTCTTTCTCACTCTATCTTTCTTTTTTTCTTTCTTTCTCTATTTCTCTCACCCACTCACTCGCTCACTCATTCTCCTCATTCTGTCATCCCTTTCCATTATTTCTCTTTACTTTCGTCCATCTCACTTCGGTGTTTACCCATCTCTAGCTGATTATTTATCTACTTTGTCGATCGAATCGTTTTATCAGTGCCACTTCAATTCTCCAATGTTATTTCATTCTTTTATTATTATTTTTTGTTATATATAAGAATATATAAGTGCTCGTTATCACAAATAAGTTGTATTCTAAACCAATCCCTTATTATCATCTCATTCCAATTGGTCAAGACATTTTTTTTTTCCTTCTATGTTGTCATCCATGTCACTTTTTGATAATAGCAAACTCCTAAAACATCAACTCGTGTTAACAACCTTAAACGAGCTTGATTTCAGGCGAATTAAGATCATCTAATAAAAGCAGGGAAAGAGAATAAGAAGTTTTGTTTCTCGGACCCAATCGTTAAGTATCCTTTAGTAAGCTACATTTAAACTATCACAACAATCCTATCCTAGGCTTTTTTATTTAAATATTTTATTTTATTCTTTCGATGGAAAGACAAAATTTAGAGATTAACTTTGCCCAATTAGACGTATTCTGTTATCTCTCTAATTCGGTGCCGGTAAAACCAGTAATACTCTCGGATAATAATTTTTGGAGTTGTTTTCTTTTCCTTGTTTCTCCTATTTCCGTAAAATGATCGAATATAATCGGCAAAGTTTTGAAACGGGAAAGAAACAGTACTACCCATCGCATTAAAGGTTATATATCCGAGACGAAAATTTCTCTTTCTTTATTTTTGAATGGTCGAACGAGTTCGTGAAACAGAGTCAAAGTTGGTGCGTTTAAAAAGTTGGCCAAAGTCTGTCAGAGACAACCCCCGTTTCCCTCCACCGTCTTGCACCCCTCGTTCCCCTCTTTTGGTATTACTTGCTTTCTATTCACTACTCGACTAGAACGGCAAACGCGACGTTCACTATTTCGCAAGCAACCCTCTCACTCACTCAACCCCCGATCCCCTCTACTCCTCACAACCCTCTTCCTCTTCCTCCACTTATTTCCCTTTCTCCTCTTCTTCTTCCTCCTCTTCCTCTTTCTCATCCTTTTTCCACCTCTTTCCCTTCACGGTTCTCTCTCTCTCTCTCTTTCCCTTTTTTCCTTTTCCACCAGCAAGCAAGCAAGCAAGCAAGCAAGCAAGCAACTAACCCAGCAGTACCACCGCCACCCCGTTGGAGCAGTCCACTTACATTAAAGCGCATTCGAAATTTATAACGTTGCACTTCCGCGAAATGAAAGTTTCGTCGATATTAACGTCGAGAACGCGATGCGGAAAGCGAGCGGCTATGAAATAAAAATGTGACAAGGCAATCCAATAAGAAGGCCTTGGAGCCCTGAAGAGAGAGAGAGGGAAAGAGAAAGAATGAGAGTTTGAACATATAAGAGAGTTGGGGGAAAAGGGATAGAGAAAGATAGATAGATAGAAATATAGATAGATAGATAGATAAAAAGATAGAAAGGTAGAATGATAGATAATATAAAGGGGCTTGCTTGTTCATACGAACCCAGTTATTTCTAACACGCTGATACACCTTTTACGAATACTCCAATCTAATCAGCACATTGTCATAAATCGCTGGATAATTAAAAGTAACCATATACATAAAAAAAAAGGTGTAATATGTTGATAACTATTAACTCGGTTCTAATCCATTTCGTCTAACGAATCCGGTCGCGTTAAAGGATAGAGACAGAAATCGAAAGAGAATGAGTGTGTGTGAGAGAGAGAGAGAGGAAAGGTCATAGCTTTTCTAATTTAATCTGGCGAATGATTCCGTGATTCTCGAAGCCAGCAGTGAGAGAGTACAACCCTTCATTACTTAGGTTCCTATCCTTGTACCGGACCACCACGCCACCCTTTATCTATCTATCCATCTCTATCTTTCTCTCTCTTTTACTCTAACAGTAAACCCCTCCGCGCGTTTCCAGCTCCCCTTGCTTCACCTTCCCTCATCATCCCTCCTCCTCCTCCTCCTCCTCCACCATGCTCACTCGACGGACGGAACGTCGCACAACACTAAATCAGCGAGCAGTGTAATTTTTGTAATGGGAGGTGTGGCCTTGCGGGAAAACCGACGGGGAGTATACTTCCTAGGTGGGGGGTTAACCAACGGAAGTGGGGATAACCATCCCTTACGAGCACGATACTTCTCCAATCTCTCTCTCCCCTATTTTCGATACGTGCGTGCTTTAGGAAAGGGATTTTCTACGTTGGATGATTTTTTTTTTTATATACTCGCGAACTTGATCTTAACTTTGCTTTTTTTTCTTCTTTTTAGGTATTTTCGCTTGACCTTTATTTTGCTATAGAGTCTAAATGATTATTCTTGTATAGTTTGGATTATTTTTTTCAATTTAAAGATTAGTAGATTTATTTTTGTTTCTTTTATCAGGATTTAAGAGGTGATTTTTATTCGAAGTATCGTAATTTGATTTGACAGGACAATGTTTGGGGAATATGTTATAATTCATAAGGATAATTGATATTACTCTCGTATTTGTAATATAATTTATTTAAAACACAAATTAGAGTGCTGAGAAAGATTTGGATAAGAGGGGAGTAATATCTAGAAGTAAATACGCGTTGCTAATCGGCATGAGTAAGTAAGTAAGTATACTTATACCTTAAGTAGGAGGTATACCTAACCGAGGTTATCCTGTATCACGAAAAACTGTTTCGCTTGAGCAGGAGGTAAATCGTGCGGCAAGATACTGAACTGTAAAGAGAAATAGAAAGAAAAGAGAAGCAAAGTAGTAGTTTATAAACGAAAGACAAAGAGAGATGTATGATACCGAGGGAAAGAGAAGAAAAGTGGTGGTACTGGTGGTAGTGGTGGTGGTGATGGTGGTGGTGGTAGTGGTGGGGTTTGAATGGAGGGACAAAAGGGGTCCCCACGTGGTGGGAGAGAAATACTCGTGGTGGGTGAAAATGGGTATAAAGTGGGGGCAAGTACTGCTCGTTTTAGTCTGTAGTAACCGGAGGGATAACGACGTTGAATCGTCGATGGGGGTGCGGAGGGGTGGTTGGTTGGTTGGTTGTCTTTCGAATTGGGGGAGGAAGGAAACCAAGTTGAGTTCCACGCCGGTGGTGGTAGTGCTGGTGGGGGATTTATCACCGTCGGTGGCGTGCCGTGGCCGCACGCGGTACTCCGGCAGTTTACAACCGACCATCCTCTTGGTAGGAGGTGCGTTCGCTGATTTCACTATCGGCTATAATACAGTTTCTTTTATTTTGCTATACTAACTAACCATACTCGAGTTACACGCGTTTATTACATCGAGAGTTGTACGTCCATCCTAATCAAATCGAATTCTGAACAATTGTTATTTCTATTTATAATAATAATAATTATTATTATTATTTGTTATAGTTTTTTATCGTTGTAGGATTTATATCTAATCCTATTATCTGAGTGAAAGAAACATTATTTGTATTCTGTTAAATTCTCTGAACTGATCGACGTTGATTTTGTTACGACGAAAAAGTTATTACGAAATATTTATCGAAAAGGGTGCCGGTGGAGGGGTGAAAGACAATGTTTTGAAGAATCAGATTTCCGACCTTTGCGAAGATGCAGTGGCACGTGCCAGGAGGAGCCTAAACTCTATTGAAAGATATCCAATAGGAAAAAGACAGAAAGGGATACCTTTCGTAAACGTGTGAATCTCGTTGCCAGGTAAAAACAAATTTTAGATTTAACATTTAACATAAACATATTTCTACGATATAAATCTACGTTAATTAGAAATGAAGATTAACGTTACGAATGACAGATATTTTTCCTTACGATAGTTAATTGGCGTGTCGAGTAGATATTACGAACACAGGTTTTTCTTTTCCTTCGATCACGTTGAATTGTACTAGGATATTACAGAAACACACATATGCAAATAATACATAGCAGTACGATATCGGTTCCTTCCTGTCCGCAATCCTCGTTTGCATTTTTAAACGATAAGACTCAGCACAAGTGTTACTGTCAGCGACATGTTGTATCTGTTAGAGGTCGAGAACCCCTAACAGAGACAATCCTGCGGTTAGACTATCATTCTCATTCTTTCAATTTAATAGCCGTCGTTTGTATATTTAATTATCGTTTAATCGAGAGATGAATACGAAAAAGGTGGAGGTGGGTGGTTAAGAGGATGAAACGTAAAAGATAAGGGGGTGAGGAGTAGAGAAGAGAAAGAGGAAGACTTTAATCGAATAACGAAGAAAGAAAAGCAATTATGTCGCGCGATCGTATCGGTGCTGAAAAGGAGGATGAAGAGGAGAATGAGGTGAAGAAGGTGGGGAGGAGGTTGTGGGCCGAGAAAGATCGACGAAGAGGAGAAGAAGGGGGTAAGGGGGGTAAGAAAGAAGGAGAGTTAAAGAAGGATGGGGTTGACTAGGGGGTGATGAGGGGTTGAACGAGGGGAGGTTCCCGTAACGACGAAAGTTGCGTTCCTTCGTTCCTCCCTTCGTTGGTGGATTTCTCTGAAAGTAATTAAGCGTCCACGGGTAATGTATCGCGCGGAGTAATTTCATTAGCGACGCGCGCATGCCGGTAACCGGAGAAACGACTGTTTACGAGGATATGTCGGAAGGAGGAGGTACTGTGGGGGAGTAGGGTTCGGTTGGTAGAGGTAGAAAGAAAGAGATAGAAATACAGAGACACCAATGAGAGTGTGAGAGAGGAAGAGAGAGACTAGGAACTTCAAGAAGAGTTAGAGAATGGAGAGAGGTGAGAGAAGGATTGGGTTCGAGGGGGGAAGAGGAAGAAGAAGACCATGAAAACTACCTCCTAGGAGGACTAGGAGGAACACCGAGGAGCCTTTCGTGACTTCATCGACCATCGAAACGTCAAGTCGAGTTTAACCCAAGTACAAGTCTTCGACGTGCTTCGCCTTTTACAGCGATTTCGTGATTGTAGAAGTCCCCTTTTGTATCTTTGTCTCTCTCATTCATTCAATATCTGTGTGTATCTGTGTATATATATATATATATATGTATGTATGTATGTATGTATGTATGTGTGTATATATCTCTGTCCTTTATTTCTTTCTCCTTTCCTGTTCACTCAACGTGTCTCCTCCAACTCAGTCAGCGCTCGCTCCAATTACAGCTTCCACTTAAGACGTTCGCGTTCGTACGGTTGCCGTTACAGATACGGATTCCTTAGAACCGACGTTAATCCGCACCCCGTAGAATGCCGCGTATCAACTTCCCAGAGTCGGCATTTTCTTACACATAATGTTCTTACATCAAGTCACCGTAGTCTCCCTCTCCCTCTCTTTCTTTCTCTTACATTTAACTTTTATATTCTTTTCGCGCCTTCTCAATTTCTCATGCATTTCCTATTTCTTTTTCTTTTTATATCTTATCATATAACCTATCGGTATCCTGTATATTATATAAATATATTAGGTGGACCGGAAAGTAATCTCGTTTCTGGGTATATCAATTATATGTTTATCATTTATCAGCTAATCAGAGTCTATTTCTAAGTTGTGCCGTTAAAAAAATTAATAACGATATTACTTTCCGGTCCGCCTAGTATCTATATATTCTTTTTTCTCGTTATAGAATTTGTTTTGACGAGGAATAAACTCGAATCAGCATAAACGTTTAGTTAGTAACTTAATGCTGAACATAGACTCAAAAACTGGTTTCGGTTATTTGAAGAAAAATATAAAAAAATGAAAAGAAAATCACGAGAATTAGAATTGAAATTTGTTCTTATTTTTTAAAAAAATTATTAGTTCAATTAATTTATATTTATATTAAGTTGGGAAAAACGAAATCCATTATTTTTACGTACAATTTAGCCAAAAAATTAATGAATTTCTTTACGTAATATTTATCTGGACAATCATATTCCCAATCCAAAAATATCTCGCAGAACTCGTCAAGGCAGGAGTACCTTTTCCTTCCCCTCGACCGTTCTCCCCAATCAGCAGGGTGATCAGAATAGGTATAAAGAGAGAGGAGTAAGAGAAAGAGAAGGAAGAAGTGGAAGATGAGGAGGAAAAGGAGGAGAATGAGGTGGAGGAGAAAGAGGAGGAGGAGGAGGAGGTGGAGAGCCCTATTTCGAGGGGTTCGAGCGTCCCTGCAGAATGGATGCGAGTGTATCCGTCCGTTTGGATTTCGATAATTGGCACTAGCTTCAGCACTGGCGGGCTCGTTAGCCGTTCGCCTAAAGAGAATGGCTTAATTATTTCGTTTGAAGTCAGAGAGAGGCGGCCCGTTGCCGGTATTGAGGGGTAGAAGGGACAAGAGGGGCTAGGTTAAAAGGAAGAGAGAGAGAGAGAGAGTGGTTGAGGAGGAAGAGGAGTTGGAGGAGGGAGGTTTAAGATAGGCAGAAAGTATTGCATGTATATAACACAGCTATCACTGTCCCGTTGAAGCTCTCAAATAAATTGTTTATACGCGTGAGTGCAAAAAAGAGAGAGAAAGAGTAGAGAGAGAGAGAGAAGTACAGTTTGTAAATCCAAAACGTTTATTTAATACCCCGACAATTTGTGTGCGGTTAATTAACTCCCGCGGCTAAAAGCGGAAGTATGGACCCTGACTCGGTGCACAACCGTGTTGGTACTACTGGTTGGTGTTGATGTTGATGGTGGTACTGGTGGTACTCTGGGTGGGTGGTGGTGAGCTTTAGCGTGTAAGCTCCCCGCGATTCGACGTAATTAAAGGAATGGAAATTTGTATGATTCGTTGGATGGGAAGACAAAGATACCTCTAAGTGGTTCGATGTATTTATTTATCCATCGTTTGCAATAATGATAGAAAAGATTAAATAAAATACTGATTCCTTTCAATCGATACGTTTCTTCTTCTTCTACAAAAATTCTTCTTTTTTTATTGCAATTTAATGAACGTAGATAGTTTAGGTATCTAGCTTGATCGGATTGAATTACTCCCTGAACCCCATGGTTCTATATTCGATTACTTTTTTGTTTTCATATTTTTCTAAATTGATTCACACACACACACATGTAGTAACGATATACACTATCGAGAATTGGTATCACGAAAACCTTTAACAGTCTTCTTCTTCCTCTTCCTGAACTCATGTTCTTCTTATTCTTTTTCAATGACTGGAAGACTGGGAAGAAGGGTGGGTAAGAAGTGGGTGCTGCTAAGGGGTACACCTCAATACTTTCATGGCAAACGATTTAATAAGACCGTACACTCAGATAGGACACAGAAAAAAAGAGAGAGAGAGAGTGAGTATTACTCGTAATTCCATGGAGAACTCTCAATAAAAGAGGCACTTTGCCTGATCGAAAAACGTCAAATATAATCCTCTTACGCTGATCGTAGCTGCAAAGAATGCGTGCCTTACGAATTGACCGACCCTTCTCTCCAACCATTTTCTTTCCCCCTTAGATTCACCATGTCGCCAATATCCCTGTGAAAAAACTCGCCTATTCGATAGCCTTTCTTCCTTCTATACGTTTATATACAACATGTGTATGTATGAGAGTGGGAGGGTCTAAAACTTTCGTTAGGTCACCTCACTTCTCTTTTCTTCTTTTCGGGCATTGCTTTTATGACACGATGATATAGTCCCTGTATACCTCCACCCCCTAGTTGCCCCCCAGAAAAAGTTCTTGGGCATTCCGCCAGGTGGCAGCCTAGTTTTCTGGGCGTCGGCCCCATAATTTTCATCTTGTTGCCCCCCTCTAACCCCCTTCCTCTAATTATCCCCCTCCCTCCCTCTCTCTCTCTCTTTAAAGTTCGAATTTATAATTTCATTATTTATCCTTGAAGGTATAATTAGAAGTAAGACACCAAGAAGACCGAACGAGAAAGATATAGTGTTTAAATTATTATTATTATTATTGTTATTATTATACTTAATATTCTTCTCGTAGGAATCTTTTCTGTAATATTGTATTATTTCAAGTACGTCACTCTATTTTTCTTTGAATTCTTTTACTATTTCATCTGTTAATTTGTAATAATTTTAGGAGATAGACCTCATTGGGAAAAACGTAAAATTGAATTATCCTAGCACGTTTAATGATAGATAATTGATCAATGATCAATTATTTGTCTTAGAAAAGAAAACTACCCAATCAAAGGTTTGGAGTTGACAATCATGATCGTATGAACGATCTTACGGTTTATTGTTTCCTTCAAAGATAAGACAAAGAGAGACCCACAACTATCATCCCCTTCTACTCTACCCACTAGGAGGTACCCTTTTATATTATTTTCTGTTGAAAGAAGGAAAACGTTTGAAATAGTTTTCTCGTACGTGTTTTGTTTCACGCTCACATTGATTTGCTCGATTTGAAATGATCCAACCATCTATCTATCTATCTCTTCCTTTCTTTTAATGAAAAGTTCCATTTTCCAGCAGCGTTAGATGGTTCCTAGCAAGCAAGTTAACTAGGTAGTAGTGAAGGTAACTTGGTAGGTAGGAAAGTAAGTACTACTAAAGGTATTGGCTATTGGCCACTAAGATATCTTTCGATTATCAAGGCCATCCATAGCTTGCTAGCAATCTACCAACCTACCGCCTTAGACGGCTGGGTTCCCATTGTCTCCCGGGCTCTTTCAATTAATGTTTTGATTGATTTTGGCCCCTCGACTGCGAGATCGTTCTCTTACGTCCATCTTACTCCACCCCACTAACCCCTTACCCCTTTTTACTCCTCTGTTTTAACTCCAGGTCCTTTTCCTTCGTCTCGTATCTCCACCTCTTCCTCCACCTATTCACTTTTATCCTGTTACTTGTCTTTCTTCTTTCTGATAACAGTTCAAAGTTGTATGCCACGTACCGTTCGTCACCTGGAAAAAAAAAGATATACTCCTTTTAAACAATCATTATTACGATTAGTATTATTCTTTAGGGTTAGGATAAGATTTGATGTTGTTCTGTTTGCTGTTTTCAATTTTCAACGTGTTTTATAATTTGTCCCATTACGGAAACATTTAGCAAATTGGGTTTACTGAGAGTTTGATTAATATTGATCGTTGCAAATAAGATTGTTTGAGTGTTAACGTAATAGAAGAAGATAGATCTTCTGAATATCTAATTACTTTCTTTTTAAATTAAAAAGAGAAATCAACGAAAGTGGTAGACTTGTCGACTTGATCTGAGGGATCGAGAATATTAGCTAGACTATATTTTTTGTTCATTTTTTTTTTCTTTTCTTTTTGTTATCTATTACGCAGCAGTAGTAGTAGTACCAGCAGCAGCAACAGCAGCATGCTGTGTCAGGTGTCTGTTGGTTCGTAGACGCTTACGACTCGTTTTATGACACGCTGATATCCTCGTAGTAGGTTGCTCTCAGACACTTTAAAATCTGCCAGATACGCGATATCGATATTACCTTGGATGTACATTAATGTTTAGTACCACTTAACGATTATCATCATTAGGTTCCCTTTTTTACCTTTACGTTCATTCAAAAAAAAATATATATACATATATATTATAAAACCTTAACACGTCTCGTATTAAAATTTATTCCCCCCAAACCGGTTGTTCCTCATTTATTACCAATTCTCTCCAACAGAAAAAAAGTAAAAGTAGAACCTACAAAGAAAAGTTGTAAATCGTTTGAGAATAAAAAAAGAAGTAAGAATACTGAAAAGAAAAAAATGAGTGGGGGTGGAGGATAGAATTCGGAAAAGCGAAAAGTGCTGTCGACGTGGATGTCTTTTCACTACAGCTACTCCCAGAATTGTATTAGAGAAAAATACGAGTGTATATGTGTGTGTGTGTGTGTGTTTGTGTATGTTTGAGCAAAAGAGAGAGAGACAGAGAGAGAGAGAGAGAGAGAGAGAAGAATATAAGAGGAGTAGGAGGGAGAAGGACGCTAGTGGTGGTAGTGGTGGTGATGGTAGTTGGTGGTAGTTGGTGGTAGTTGGTGGATGGTCGAATCTGTGTTATACTGGTGGCTGTTTTATTGCGAGATTTGCGGCATGGCCTCTCCGTGTAACAAGACTTACTGAGATCTTAATAGAATCTGAGACCACCACCCCCGTTTGCTACCTCCCTCACCCTCCTCCATCCACCCCATCAACCCCATCCACCCATACTACGGATTCTCTTCAGCTTTGCTTCCTCTTTTTCTTTCTCTTTCTTTCTCACACACACACACACACACCATTCTTTCCGTGGCCTTCGTTTTCCCTCCTTTTCTTCCTTTCTATTCCCTCCTACTTCTGAAGAGAAGTAGTGAGGACGAGGAAAGGAAAAAGAAAAGGAAGGAAGAAGGAAGTTGACCTCGTAGCTGCATCCCTCTTGCCCAAAAGGGGAAGGAGGGGTGCTTATTCTAAGCGTATATATAGAGAGGGGTTGGGTGAAAGGGGGTGTGGGAGAGAGACACGAGGCGCGAGGGGTCGAGGTTGGTTGCTGGAGGGTGATTTATGAATATTGCCTAGCAGGAAAAGTGTATCGCGGCCGGTTGCGTCGATTTTACTCGACGATGACGACGACGACGACGACGACGAGAACGGGGAAAAAAAAAAATCAAACGAGCTGAATATTTTTCCTTTCAACGTACTCACAGTCTCATACCCTCTGCTCCCTGCTTCCCTCATTTATTTTTTTTTTTTTATCATACTTTTTCAGTTTTTTTTTTGGTTTGTTATGATCGGAGGTCGAGAACCATAAGCCGCTGCTTCTGTTGAGGTAACATCGGCCCTTTGATTTTCCACTAACTATGGGCAGGTATGATATCGCGGTTTCGTGACTGAGAAAACGACGATGGAAAGAGACTGAGAAACTGAGAGAGACTGAGAGAGTTTGAGAGAGAGAGAGGGAAGATGGGAGAGGGAAGGAGTAGAACAGGTCTCGTTAATTTCTCGTGTTTTTGCAACGGGCGCTTGCATAAAGCCATAATGACCACGTTTTACAACCTTATTTGCTCGATTTACCCAGTCTTGTTTGCCGAAGTTAGTGGTTGCTCTCTCCTTCCCTCAACTAGGGGTAGAGAGGTATGTATATTACACGGAGTAAAATTGTTTTCAGTTTTCCCCCACTATATTTTTCATTTTTATTAATGGGTCCACTTTGCGACGAGATTTTTCGGTAGTCCGTTCTTTTTTCAAACGATTCCAAGAGAAATCATTTTTCTTTTTACTTTTTTCTCTCTGTTTTGTTTTTGTTTATTATAATTTTTTGTTTCTTTTTTTCTTTCGTTGAAGCCTCGAAAACAAAGAATTTTCTTTTCTACATTACATTTCCTTGTTTTTTCCCCCTCTATCTCTTTTTTTTTTATAAGTTTCTTTGCTTCCCTTTGCTCGTAATAATTATTATGCTTACTCGTAATTCGTAATATGTAGAGAAATGTGGAAATGTGTTTTTCATCTTATGTTACACTTTTATTTATTTATTTATTTATTTATATATTTATTTTTTATTTTCTATTGAGAGAACATGTCACTGTATATTATACGATCTTATGTTGAAACGCCAAATGACAATGTAAAAGAACTAACCGACCTTTTTCGAGAGTATTGTAATCTGTCGTTTGTTCAGAGAAAAGAACTGGCTTGAAAATGTACTGAAGAAATGAAAAAAGAAGGAGAGAGAGAAAGAGAGAGAAAAAGAGAGAAAGAGTTGATATTTGCGAGTATCGCTAAACCCGTCAGACTTAATTTATGACCAAGAACATTTTCCAATTTTCAATGACCAACCAACCAACCAACCAACCCCTTGTTGGGTCTCCACTACTATGGGTCACACGTTCCACTTCTTTATTTCGTGTAAACGATACTCGATTCTCATACACACTCACACATACACAGATACACACATATATATTCTCTCTCTTTTTCTTTCATTTTTTAGCGTATATAAAAATTGAGCAGAGATTGAGAAGAGGAGAGGGGGAACGGTCCAGTCTCATGCCTTGGCAGAAGCAATTTGATATTTTTATTCTCTCTCGTATTTAGATTCACCATTCGAGATATTGCATGAACAAAAATAAGTTTAAATTGAATTTCCGTCACTCCCCAACCCCGTAGCCTGCCTTTCTGCCCCGTCATCCAATCCTTCTCGACCTCCAGCAAACCTACCCCCTTACGCCTACCATTTCTTCATTCTTTCACGTACCAAAAAGCTCATATGGGTTTATTTACTTTCTTCTTTTCCTTGCTCCAGTTTAAGTTTCTTCAATCTATCGGAAAGGATAGATCAGGTAATTAGAAGTTGAAGTGTTTCTAGATTTGTATCAGGCAATCGTGTCTCGTTTGTTTACTTTGATAATCCTGGAACGGGTGGGTGTCGTAATTTTCAAAAGATTTTTATTTAAAAACAAAAAAGTAGGGTTGGGAAGAGAGAAGCACGCGAGGTAATAAAAATAAGTTTAAATTGAAACCCATCGTATATCCTTTGGTTCGTACTCGTAAGTTTTAGACGTTAGATAGTAGTAGTAGTAGTAGTAATAGTAGTAGTAGTAGTAGTAGTTGTCTAGCGAATAAGGGGTTCGTGTGGGTGGTTGTAATATCCGCGTGCTGGACATAACATGCCCGTTCTCTCTGCTTGAAGCTAAAGGAGAAGAGAAGGAAGAAGTGGGTAAAGGAGAGTAGGAGGAAAGCAAAGAGTGTGTGTGAGAGAGAGAGAGAAAGAGAGAGATCACCAAGATGGCGGCAGGAGCGCGGAGCTAATTTTTAACTGGCTGCTCGCTCGGAGTTTGGTTCGCCTATCGTTAATTGGATCCCAGATGAAGGAGCTCACTCTCTCTCTCTTTCACTCTCTCTCTCTTTCTCTTCCTTGCGCATGTTCTTCCCGCTTTGCGGCACCAACGGAACAAGAGGAGTCCCCGGATCCGATTCCTCAGACCGTACTACAACTAATGTAATATTTCCGTGTCGTGAAAAATAAATACAGTTTGAAAAATCTTTAATCTATTAAATGTATAAATGTGTGTGAGTGTGTAAGGAAAAATGTATTTCTTTGTTTTGAATTTTACCGCGCTTTAGAGATCAAATATTGACCGAGACTAAGATGAAGGCAAAAAGAAAATAGTCATTTGCTAAACTGATTAAGAAAGTGCAATAAAAAGTTGATTGTTAAATTCTATTTGCATCTTAATAAATAGAAAAAATTAAGAAAGATAATTTTATAGGATAAACTTTTAATCTTCGTTCCATAGTTAACGGGTAGAAGTTTTTGCAAATAATATTCGGTTGATGGAAAAACAAAATATTAAGTTTTTGGCTATAATTCAATGGGGGAAAATCAAATAATTTTGTTCCTATTAATCTAATATAAATAAAATTAGTGTAATAATAATAAAAATAATCTTACAGAGAACCGGTAAAAGTGTTCAAAAAATTTGTTTAATTTTAAATAAAATAAGATAAGGTTTATATACTAATTTTAATTATTATTACTATTTTCTGGATTCTTATATGAACGAACCATATTCTTTCTCTGCATGTTTCTCTCTCTCTCTCTATCTCTCTCAGTCTCTATTTCTGTACAATGTTTCGTTTGGCAAAGAAGTAAGCGAATGACTTCGACAAGTCAAGGAGTTCCAGCTGTTACATTTTGCAGTGGCTGAAGGCGGTTGGTTGGTTGGTACCAGGGTCTCACAAAGATGTATACGTCGAGCTCGCGTATATAGCACTTTGCTCGAATCGGGAGAGAAGGTCTGTCTCCCCAGGAAGCTTGTTAGGCGCCGGCGAGCTCCGCTATCTTCTAATTGGCGATATAATGATCCTGAAGGATGGAATCCCGTGGTCCTGAAGGGGCCGAGGAGCACCCTCCTCCGTGCTTTCCCTTGTTAGGGGTGAAATTAAAATTTGGCGCTGCCTACTACCCTCTCTCTTTCTCTCTCTCTCTCTTTCTTTCTTTCTTACTCTTTCTATCTCTCTAACTCTCTCACTCACTCACTCACTCTCATTCCTTCTCCCTTTTCTTCTCATCTTATACTCTATCTTCTACCATCCTTCTTCTTTACTCTCCTCTTCTTCGTTCCCTGGTGGGCTCGTTATGCGTCCGTTCAAACTTGTATGTCTCTTCCAACTAAAGGTTCTTACACACGTACATGAATATATGTGTATATACGCGCATACTAATATGTAGGATATAGGACTGTCGCAATTTCGTTATTGAGGAGAGTTAATTGCGAAAGAGGTTTCACGTTTCCTGATGATCTCACCCGGGTTTCTTTTTCTTCTTCTCTTTTCTTCTTGTTAAATATTCAAGAGAAATGATATATTTACTTGAAACGTCTTAAAATACGCGCGTTATATTACTGAATAGCCCCTAATTAACGTTGACGCGTGGAAAAACTTTTCATTGGATTTTAATGAATTTTCCCAAATTATAATCGACGAGGAATCGCGTCGTAACCGTACCCTTATCGATTTCGGAATCCGTATTCTTCTGTGGTGAATACCTATATTTTCGAAAGCCCTTCTGGTAGTTAGCGAACTGGCCGCCTCAATTAGCGGAACTTGCAGGTACGTTAGTCGAGGTCCAATTAGTCATAGCTTGTAAACTGCTCCACGCTTACTCGAGTGAAACTAATAACTTTTCGACCGCAAGGTATACACGCTGATATCTCTCGTTCCTAACCCCCCACTCCTACTCCCACTCCCACCACCACTATCCCCATCCTACCTCTCGCTTACCTTCAATTCCCTACCACCCAACAACAACCCACAACCACCACCCCGTTCCACCTATTAACGTAGAAACTGCATACATTTGTAAATAAGGTCGACAGTAAGGTGCGTTATACTAACTTGTACTTTCTTTGACTCACAGTTTACATTAAGAGCTTTATCGCGTGCATTCTTATTTTCGTTTTCGGGAACGGGACCACTACTACTACAACTACCACTCTACCATCTTCTATAACAAATAGGGTATACAATTTGTGTGTTTGTGTGTGTGTATAATATATAGTTAGGTTTTATAATGTTCGGTTGATATCGATTACCGAGAACATTTCATGATCAACGTTAATTAAAGACAAACATTAGCGAATTTTACTAATAGGAATAAAGATATTGTTTGATACGTTATATATAATATATATATTTTATATATTAGTATTATATATTTATATTATTTATATTACATTATATTATATTTTAAAAGATTAATATATATGTTTTGAAAAATATATGAGAAAATAGTGGGTAGGAAACTCTCGTGGATCGCTGATAGTTACATGCCAGGGTCTCAATTAGTAAAACTTACGTCGCCAGGGTCCAATTAGACGTAGGCTAGAAGCTACACCCTGTTTGCTCGAGTTTGCCTATATCTACTACCTGTACTACGACGATGACGACTACGACGACGACTACGACACGGATGGGGTTGGTGCCCGTCCTACAGCACCCGTTGCTGCTTGCTGTCTTTTTCCTCCGCTAATGACTAATTAGCAGCCTCTCCACTTCATAGTATAATGACACGGGAGGCAGTCTCGAGTCGTCGGCTGGGATCATTATTAAACCCCGAAATTGCAATGGTGCTCACTGTCCCATCACCTTTCTCTCACTCTCTCTTTCTCTCTCTCCCTTTTTTTTCTTTCACATATATGCAAGTGAATTTTATGTCGAAACTTCTCGATAGACCGATCGAAATATTTTATCTAACCAAAAATAAATCTACAACTACTGTACTGTTATGTTCTGTAGCCTAATGTGCAATGTGGTTTGTTTTTGGTTAAGCTGTTAAGCCTTTACCAGGAAATAATCTAAAGAATTGTAATGGTAATGACGAGTGATGAGACTGGAGGGTAGGATACGATTGAACGGAATGATTTATATATATTTGGAATAGGAACCAGGTTATAATTATATTTCAGGAGAGATACGGGTAATAATTAATTAGAGGAATGTCCTTACCCATTTTCACTGGTATAGGGTATCCCCCTTTTATCTCGAGTTAGTTTAACGATATTCTAATATGATTAACACAGAGATTTTAACTTATATCATATCACGATATAATATTCCCTTTAGTTAATTTATCCTTAAAAGTTTATTCTTTCACTTTAACGAATACTCTCCTTAAATGATTCACTGATTATGCTGATTACAGAGTACGAACTTATTAACAACTTAATACAGATTTGTTAATTAATACAGGATACTGGTTTATCAACTAACACTGCATACGAATTTACGAACTAAAACAAGATTGCAAACTTATAACTAATATAGAATATTAATTTATTAACTAAAACAAAAATATTGGATTATTTTCTTGTCGACAACAGAATTAGACGTCTCTTAATATTTCCTTCCTGTAAATATTCCTGTCCCCACTTCCTAGTCTAGTTACTTTCTTGCATGACGAATAAGTTCTTGGAAAATGTACTTCATCTTTCCAATTGGTTAATTTCATTACGAGGATTATTGGTTTTGGGAATTAGCATCGGTTGATTGTATTTCGGGGGGAGGATAAGGTCCAGATGATATTCGGACCTAAGAATTTGGAATGTTTGCACAGGTGCCCAGGGCATGGTATCCCCTTCAGATGATTTATGGGTGCCTTGAAAAACGATAGAAGTAGATGTAGTTTTAGGATTTTTAGGTTGCGAGACCCTTTTCCAATTTTTAACCGATAGTCAGAAAAAGATAGACAGAAAATAAAAAAATAAAAATGTCCCAAGACGTAACAATGCACCTATTTTTATTTTATATAATTTTCAATATTTAAGTTAAAGTTTGAAATAAATACCATTGAAACAATCTATTAGAATCGTGGTGAAATATTTTGCAGAGTATATCCATTCGTCGAACCTTTTCTTTACTTTTCCATTCCCCCCTTCTCCCTTCTATTCCCATAGTCCCAATAATTCACCCCACGATTTTGTCGAATTCAAAAGGCAAAGGTCGCGAATGGGTATTATTCGAGAAAGGAAAAAAAAAAGTGTCCATGAAATTGAAATGCCGTACACTGCATTTCAGGACACGCGTGCTCGCTCGCGTTTTGTTGGGGTGGGGTTACTGGACGTCTCTTATATTTTTATTTTTTTTCTATCCTACTACCCTTACTTAGATAGAAATATTATACGCGGGACGTCGTCCACTCGCACGAGTTTTCCAACGAGTTAGAAAGAAAGAGAGAAGAGGAAGGGGAATGGGTAAGGGGATTTCGTCAAACTCCCTTTTTTTCTTTTACTATTTCTTTCTACCCCGTGCACAGTAGCGTATTACTTTGCATTCCACTCCATCTCGGTCTTCTTCTTCTTCTTCTTCTTTTTATTTTTCGTTTCCTTCTTCTTCTTCTTCTTCTTCTTCAATTTCCCCACCCATTCTCTTCTTTTACATTTATTTATTTCCTAAATGTCCGACCCCGCCGGCTACTTTATATTTGACATTTTTATTAAACCACCCGCCAACCCTGTCCGGCTGGACAGGATATCTCGCGACGGATAGTCCGGAGTTTTGGCCGAGTAGCGAATGGGGATGGAAGGAAGAAGTGTAGTAGTAGTAGTAGTAGTAGTAGTGGTAGTAGTAATAGTATTAGTAGTGGTGGTAGTAGTGAAGAACGTGGAGGAAGCAAACGGCGGGAGAGTCGTGGAATAAGACGGGTATGGTAGTGGGGATTGGGATGACGATGGGGGTGAGGGGGTAGGTGGCTATAGGTGCTCCCATATTGCTGTTAGGGCAGTTTCGTAATCTCCGAAGGGTGCCCCTCTTCTCTTATATTGACCGAATAAAAAGTCCTATACGTTTTTACCGATCGGATATATATCGTACTTACTTTTCCCACTATCCTTCCCTCCTCACCTCTATCACCGTTCGTTCGTTTATGGTGGTTGTATTGTTTTTCATATTTACTTTCTATCTCTTACTCTTTTTATCCTTCTTATTCATTCGAACACAATCATTTAACATTTCTAACTTCTTCTTCAATTTCTAACTCTTCTTTTATTTCCTTTTTTACTTTCGTAAACCAATTAATGCGAATTCCTCGTATGGGAAAAAAGAGAAGGGATGGCGTTTAAAAAATAATTTCAGCATCGTTNGGGTATAAACAATTTATTGCAATTTATCAGAACTCAGTTTATTATTTTGAAGTTATTCGTAGTTATTGGAGTATGAGTCCCATTTTGGCGATCGTGGTTTAACAAAAGGGAAGAAAAACGAGATGAAATAAAAATTAAAAAAAAATAGAAAGAGAATAGGAGGAGTTAAAGGAGTGGGGGAAGAAATCAAATAAAAAAGGCAAACGAAGAGTAAATCCAACGGAGGTCCGCGTTTTGACGAATCGGGAGACACCTATCCAGATATTTCTCCTCGTCAGAGGTTGGAGTCTCATCATAGCTGGTGATGCTGACTATGAGAAGAGTGGAACCGGATAGGAGGAGGCTCGGTTGATCATAGAAAGAATGAGAGAAAGAGAGAGATGGATTGAGACACGTGGGGGTGGTGGTGGTTGGTTGGTTGGGTGGTGTACAGGGTGGAGGAACGATGCTTCTTTTTTTTTCTCCTCCGCGGCTCCTCTTTAATTTGCCCTCCAATTAACGGACGGGGTCCTATTTGAAAAATACCTGCCACGAGGGCTGGCAATTATACTTCTTCCTTTTTTTTTTCTTCTTTTTGCGCCACGAGCGCGTTATTAGCGCTATCTGTTCTCTCTTACTCACTCACTCTCTTTCTCTTTCTTTCTTCATCGTTTGGCGCGCATGTGTAGGCGTGCGCATGCTACCACTCACTCTCTCTCTCTCTCTTTTTATCTTTCTCTCACTCTTTCCATAGATCTCTGTACAATTGTATGTACTTTGCTTGTAGGTGCATGTGTCTTTCCTTTTATGTATGTGTGTAGGTACATGCAAGAGAAAGAGAGAATGAGAGAGAGAGAGAAGGATAGATAGAAACGAAGGTGGTATACATACGTCGTATATACGACGGTAACGTGAACGAGGAAGACAGAGAATAAGAGAGAGAGATAGATAGATAGATAGAGCGAAAGAGAGAGAGAGAGAGAGAGAGAGAGAAGAGTAGCGTTTATAACTCGTGCCCGGGTCTCTCCCAGCTTTGAGAAGGCCAATTAGCAGCATAAAGCTGCAGCTTGGCCCCGGGGCCGAGGATGTTTGTATGTAATAATGGATTGTTACTCAAAGTATCCGGCTAATTAATTAAGCCCCGCGCCTCGCCGTGTACCCTTTTCCCCATTCCAACTCTCGGGAATCCTTCCTCTGGTGTCGCGCGCGCAAGAACCCCGTATCTCCTCTCTCCTCCACTTCGTCCTTCTCCTTCTCTTCCTCCACCTCCACCTCCACCTCTTCCTCCTTCTTTACCACCCTACCCCAACCCAACCCAACCCAACTCAACAACCCCCGTTCACTCTTCCCGAGGTTTGCCGCGCGCGCACCTCTCAACAGTCCACCATCCGCCAAACTACCCTCTCGTGTTATCCAACCCCACACCTCTTACCCCCTATACCCATCTTCTTCCTTCCCACGCAACCCCCTTCTTTCACCTCTTCTCAACGTTCCCCCCTCATCGTTCGAATTGCTTCGGTATAGAGAAAGAGAGAGACGTGTGCTTACGCTTTCAACAGAAATGTGTTAGTTCAGACGCGTCGCAGTTCGAAAACTGCCGCCGCTTGATTTCTCCGATGCTGAAGAGAAACCAACACACAACCACCATCGACACTGTAGTATAATCATCCTTTAGAAAACTTTTTAGGGGTGATCGATGTTTGTTACGACCTATATTATCATCATCATCTTCGTCATCGTTATTGATATTCATCTATCTATAGTTTGTTGAGAAACTTTACGAGTTTTAGTTTCTTTTTTAAAAGAATATTTGGCAAATAATGTAGATTTTCTTTACAAAGATTATATTCGAATGTTTTACGTTACACACTCTTCTTTTTAATGTTGCAGGAGACGTTATAGCTGGGATCAGGATGACTATGGACGTGAGTAAGTCGGAAACGAATAAAAACGGTTCGACGCAGCAGGAATGTGCCGGTTGTGGGAAAACCATCACGGAAAGGTGGGTCAGGCAAATGGAGTTTAGACTTGAAAACACGATTTTTCGATCGTTTCTCTCCTCCTCTTCCTCTTCCTCTTCCTCTTCCATTACTACTACCACCACCACCACCTTCTCATCCTCTTTCTATCTACACCCCTTCCCTCCTGACCCCTCCATCAGCTGCAACAGCAGCATCAGCAGCAGCCGTATCCATTATTTCGTGCTCTCCACTTTTCGATCGTGGCTATTAGCGTTTTTAACGAGAAGCATTCGAGGCACACATCGCTCCTAGCCCGCTCGACTCTTTTTTTATTTTTATTTCGATCGGTTATCCAGTATCCGCTCTGAAAGCCTCCAATCAGAGCTTGCCACCGCGGGTTTGTTTCGATTTAACTGACCGACGAGAACATTTTTGAATTGTTCTAAACTGTCGGGTATATGTATATACGTGCCGGGAATTTTATGTATAGCATTTCTCCGGTTATCCACGATGAGCAGATTGATAATAGAAAAAAATAAAAAAATTAAAAAACAATAATAATGGAACAAATGATAAAGATACTAGTCGGTTGGAAGAAAGATGAAAAGAAAGAAAAAAATACTAGCTTGGTGGATAAATAATGTCGAATTATTCCATTGAATCGTGGCCAAAGATCCGACATTATTTCTCCACCAACCAAATAATAATTTTTGTACCCACGTGGGAGGACAAGTAGCAAAAATATATGTCGAGTGAAATTCTGTTGAAGCCTGAACCCCCATCGATAGATACGATTATGGCTTTTTGTATATCGAGTGTGTATTTATTTTTTTATTTTTTATTATCTATGCGATTCCAAACGGGGCATTCTCGGAGATCAATAAAACGATCATCTCAGTTTGTTCGCATCTCGCGAGCAATACGTTTTATTGGTTTTTTTATTTTTTGCAACATAAAAGCGCGTATCTCGCTTCATTAGTATCCTGACCCTTTTAAAAATCAACACATATCGACTACTAACGATTCGTTTATTTTTCCTCTCTCTTTCTCTCATTCCCTTTATTTTTATTTCACGATTTAATTGCATAGAATTAATGAATAACTTGAATTAATTCCGAATTCGTACGTCTTTTGAATTTTTGGATGATAGGTATGGGTTTACATAAAGTAACCCTGACCCTGTTTCAAATAATAGTCATTATATTATAATAATAATAATAATAATAATAATAATAATAATAATAAATTTTAATCTTTTTACGAACTCTTATGTCATTATGAAAATAAATATCAAATTTTTGGCCACTATTGAATGAGGAAAACATTGTTTCTTCCACCAACCTAATATATTCTTTTTAAAAGATTATTGGAAATATATATATAAGAAAAAGGGCCTACTTTAAAGTTACAAGTGTCTTAAAAGTGAACACTGTCGGTAATAAGAGAAACTACGGTCGGTTTTACAGGTATCTTCTGAAAGCTCTGGACCTTTACTGGCACGAGGATTGTCTCAAGTGCGGATGCTGCGACTGTAGGTTAGGCGAGGTCGGTTCCACACTTTATACAAGGGCAAACCTTATCCTCTGCAAGAGGGACTACCTTAGGCTCTTTGGGAATACCGGATTTTGCTCGGCCTGCAACAAATCTATACCGGCCTTCGAAATGGTCATGCGAGCTAGAACAAACGTCTATCATCTTGATTGTTTCGCTTGTCAACAGTGTACGCATCGGTAAGTAACAATAATAATATTAATAATAATAATTAAAAGAAAAATTATACGGAACTAGGATATATTATACCTGAATATACAGGTAATATATAACAGGTCACTCAATAAGTCCTGGATCTGACACATATACGCCAATTACTATTTTGATTCAGGTGTATACAAAACAAGGTTCATTAAAAACACTGTAACTTGTAAATTAATTATCAGAATTTTATGAAATTTTAACACGTATCTCTTGAATGTTGGTACTATCCAGAAATCATACAAATATGTCAACGGTATTGATACATATATATGTGTCAGGGCCGAGACTTATTGAGTAACGTATGTTATATCTGATTTTATCTAAAATAAAAATTTGGAATTACGAATGCGCGATGCAAGTTTCGAATATAATTACAATAGCTGAAGCATAGTAAGGTCTTGGATTCCTCGAGGAGTCAGCCATAGAGGAAAACTGGGAATGAGTTGGAACGAGACAGAGTTGACTCGAGGGATTCCTTTACAGGCCAGCTGGGAAATCACCCTTTGCTCTGACCCTCTCCTCCCTTCTCTCTATTTCTCCCTCTTTTCTCCCCCCTTTTCCATCCTCATCTATATCCTACTACCATCTATACCACTATTCGTATTTCACTTCTCACTTTTATTCGGTCGTCGTCTACACTTTTTTTTCTCTCTCTCAAACTCTTTCATATCCATTTTCCGAAAACTCAAACGAGGACAATGAACAAAAAAATTTATAAAATACTCCACTCTTATGCTTAGTTATTTTATTTCTATTTTTGTTTTGCTTCTAACAACGTTACGATGGGATAGAAATTTTGATCGGATGACGTTTAACTACTCTTTGGTAATAATTTGGTTAAATGTTAAATTAAATTTAACAACTAAACCTATCCCTTTCATTTATGTGTAGGAAGAATCCTTGAACAGGTTCAAAACCAATGAAGGATTCTCATACGTAGACTTTTGTTTGAAAGCACGAAAGAGAGAAAGAGCAAAAGAGGAACTTGGTCTCCTGGTTTTTTGTGATCCAAGAGAAGAATCAGGGATAAAAACAAAATGCTGGGACCAATGTAAAATTGCGCGAAACTACAAAACTCGGGATAGTGTAAGGGGGGTTGGCAACAATGTGAGAGTGCCGGCTTATTGACGGCTCGTTGGAATTGAGGAAGAGAAATACAGGGGTGTAGTGGGGAAGGGTGAGGAAGGGTTGGTTAGAACGAGTGAGAAGGTTGCAGCTATTGGTCAGAGGGAATGAGCGAAGCGTGCTGTTGTTGGGGTACTGTTTCGAAGTAGGGATGAGGGTGTAGTGATGAAACGCGGAGAGAAAGAGAACAACCCAGTAACAGAAAGAGGAATAAGAGGAGGAGGAGAGGAGGAAGAGGAAGAGGAGGAAGAGGAAGGGTTGTAGTTTTCAAGCCAATAGTAAATGGCTCGGCCAGGCGTGCGACAAACGTTCTACAGCTTCTCAAACAATGTGAACAAAAGAGCATCAATTTTACGTTTTTATCGTTTGCCATTGTCTATCTTTGACAATACCACCCAACCCTCAACCCTCAACCCCCTACGCCCTCCTCCCCATCACCAGTCGGCACAGTGCTTTTCTTTCTCTCTGTCGACCTCCAGGCGGTAGGAGGAAGAGGCCTCTTTCTTGACGATACGACACGACAATAACTTAAACTGTCCCTAGGACAATTCTGTGTCATAGTAACTGAAACAATTCTTATCTTTCGCTTATCTCGCCTAACCTAACTTATTTTTTTCACTTAAATGGGTTCAATCAATGATTTATCGTTGTCAAGGAATTCACTTCTTACGATCAAAACATTTTTGTTTTAATTTTATTTTCCATACTAAATATAAATATTCTTTTATGTTCGAATTTTATTGGATTACTTATCTAATTGATTTAACAGACGAAACTAATTTATTTCTA
The DNA here is from genome assembly GCA_023678845.1 of Mischocyttarus mexicanus. Classification (NCBI taxonomy): domain Eukaryota; kingdom Metazoa; phylum Arthropoda; class Insecta; order Hymenoptera; family Vespidae; genus Mischocyttarus; species Mischocyttarus mexicanus. Next base: position 53,381 of record JACGTP010000075.1, read on the forward strand.
ACCGTAATTCCTTTTTCTTTCTATTCTCGTGTAATTCAAACCTATAAATATGAACACTTATCTATTTTTCTTCTTTTCTTTATTCTCTTAAAGATTTCGCACAATTATTTCTATCTTTAGGCTCGTTAGGTGCAACTCTAAATCCTAGCATTTAGGTTTATGTATATGTTCCTTACCTAACAGAAAAAAAAGAAGAGGAGAGAGTATTCTTGATATTTTCGTCATGTCTTCTTCAGAAGTTGGAGACTCTCGAAGAAGGCAATAAACATTTTCGTTCTCGCGAAAGACATCCAATTATTTTTGTAGCGCAAAGGTAGAAAGAGAGAGAGAGAGGATAGCTTTTCTCTGCTTTAGCAGAGGCAAACTCGAAGAAGGCAATTATATGCGCATGAAAGAGGCGGCAGAGTAGCACCAGCAGCAACAGCAACAGAAACAGAAACAGAAACAGTAACAGCACTAGCAGCAGTGGCAACAACGTAGGCAGTGTGTCGCGTAACACGACGACTTAGAGCTTGCAATTAAACAGCAACAATTACGGGTGCGGGGTAACTTTAGACTGTAATAACACGGAATAAAGGGTTGCCGGTGGCATGGACTATGTTGCCACCCCTCCTAGACAGAGGGATGATTTACCGATCCAATTAGCTACATCTCCCTCTCTCTTCGTCGTTGTCTCTCTCTCTCTGTTTCTCACAAACACACATCCAACAACACACACACACACACACACACACACATATATATATATGGACACACAGAGACAATCGTTTAACAGAACTCAACCATTCGTATTCTTGTATTCCATCGCACCTGCTATCAGTGCCGAATGATCGATGCGTATGACAAAAATTCCTATCGATTTTTATTATTATTCTCTACGTTTCCTTTCTCTCTTTCTTCTTTCTTATTTCTATTATTATTTTATTTAACTTTTTCCATTCGGAAATCCCAGACAAATATCCCTGTTTTATTATATATATATTTTCTTTTTTCTTAACACTTTTATTTGCATCCCAGGGAAAACAGAAGGAGAACACGAGTATACATTTTCGAAGTGCTAAGTTAAGCGAAGAAAATCTTGGTGGAATACTTTCGTAAGATTCAGCAGAAAACCATTGGAAGAAAACGTTGGCCAGCTAACATTTTCAGTATTTCGCATTCGTCCAAGCACCATAGGTATTACTCTTGGAAAGGGGCTATGGGCATGCTGGCACCACTGGGGTCGGCAGTAAAGCGGTCCTAATGGGGTCACACATTGGCACCGACTATCACATTTATTTATTCAAACTGCACTACACTCTCTTTTTATCCTCTATCTCTTTTCTTTCTTTCATTCTTTCTTTTTTTGCTTATACACACACACACATAGACACAGAGAGAGAAAGACACAACTCTCTTTCTTTCTTTCTCTTCCTTGGTTTTTTTTTTCTTTTTTTCCTATCGAGATAGCAACGCGTCTCTATTTTCCGGTCTACCCGTGCAATAGAGTAGGGTATACTATATCTGTGTGAAGGTGTGTTTCGCAAAGCCCGGTGACCCTCATTAAAGATTCAACCAAGTTATCCGAGTATACCCAGATTGAAATTTTCCATGCAAACTCGAGGGCGAGACGTCGTTCTTCTCCTCCTCCTCCTCCTCCTCCTCTTCTTCCTCCACCAAACAAACCACCCACTTTCCTCTCCTTCTCGTGATTTTTAACATCTCTCTTTCTCTCTCATTCTTTTTCCTTCTCAGTTCTGTACTCTTACTATTCTTTAAGAACCAACTCATGCTACCGAACGATTAATATTTCAAACTTCTTGCACTTGCTGTTTACCGTACACCGTCACATTCCAAGCTTTTCTTACATTTTTAGAACTTCGTAGAAGCATAAAGGTTTATTTTCCCATTCGAAATCGTATTCTTACATCTTCGACACCCCGTTAATCCTACGATTTAAGTTCCGATAATATTTGTTATAATCAATAGGAAGTTCACGTTTCAAGTTCGAACCATTTCACGGTTCGATTGAACGTTCTCAAGTTGTTACCAATTGCAAACACGTCTTATGACATGTTAAACCCTTTTTTATTTCACGACGAGTAGAAAATCTTTAAAAGATACTCCCAGGTGCCTGTACCTGAAAGGAAGTTTAGGATTTTAACAGGACCTAGACACGGAGAGGACTGCAACATGTTAAACTCCAATAATAAATAATTGTTTATGTTTGACACGATCAATTGCACAACACTGTTCTCACTCGTGATTTTTATCTAAAGGAGTAAATTTCTTCTCTTTCTCTAATTCTACCATTTCTTCAGATTTATCGAATATATTTCTGTTAATAAGATTGATTTTGAACAAGACACTGAAGCCCCCATTTATATTTGATCTGGGAATCCCAGAGAATCCCTGGAAACGTTGATTAAATTACGAAACCGACTTCCAAGGTATTAGAAAAATCTTTTGAAAGGTTAAAACGGTTAGGGTAATTAGTTCGTTCATTCGTTAGTTAGTTCGAATGAAAATCCCGTTAGTTTTGAATAGAATAGGATAAAATGATAAAGAGAGGTAATAGGTTGAGTCGTCGCATTTGGTATCATCGTGGAACCCGGGATGATGGCAAATGTTTCCCCGAGAATTAAAGGATCGGCTTTAGCGTAGGTACCGTTCGCGCGTGCGGCATTATTCGCGAATGAGCATAATAATAATAATGGGGAAAATCCGAAGCAATGAGTGTGTGCTACGTACTGTTGGGCGATAATACCAATGACTGGGCAGTTATGATAATCTCTCGTATCTCTAGTCCAGACGAACGAGAGACCCAAACCCAAACCCAAACCCAAAAAGCTATTCAAAACATCCGAGTGTTTTTCTGGGAGTCCTAATTGGTAACACCGACTCGTCGAAATAATCATTTTTATATTCTTCAGATACATCCCATACAATTTCTATCATTTCGTTCATAATACCAAGCTTTTACATTTTTTGTTTTTCCTTACTTTTAATTAAATTAGAGATAAATAAAATTTAGAAATAATATTTAATATTATTAGTTGAATGAAGAATATTTCTAAATCCTCATTGCAATATTTATTGGAAATTATTCCCGTAACATGTTTTACCTCAAAGACATTTAATTCTAACCATTTAAATATAAAACAATACAATTACAACCAGTTACAGGTTACTCGCACTACTCTAATTAACAAATAACCTGATACATTAACCAACATGACAATCAACGTTACAACAAAACTAAGATTTTTCTCAAAAATTAAAACACCTATTTAAAAAAACCAAACATAACATTTAACATGATTCTAACCATGATAGTTAAATAAACAAAAAAAAAAAAAGAAGAGAGAGTAAACCCATTAGACACGTTACCACTCGGTAATCTTTTTTTCTGAAGAAGTAAAACGAAGTTCCAATTGCAACTCTGTCGACTATCACCCTTTCCCACTACCACCACCACCACCACCCAGTGGCGTCATTTAGCACAGACGTGTCAGCCGTATAATGTGCGAGGTAGTAAAAGACCGAATGGAAGAGAGAAACAGACAGATAGAACAGGTGATAGTAGAAGAGAATAGCAACAAGGCTGGTAGTGGTGGTGGTGGTGGTGGTGTTGGATGTTGGGTCGGGATAGAAAGAGGTGGGTTAGTGGTGGTACTGTATGAAGGTGTATGAAGGTGTATGGGGGTGTATGGGGGTGTGTGGAGGTGTATAGGGGTGGAAAGGGGTAGTAGTGGGGTTTGAAAACGAGGGAAAGCTGGTATAAGCTACGCTAGAACAGTGCGCGGCCGCGTGCAGGATGCTCGCTAATTCTATTTGCCGTGCGATTACGAGAGTATCTACCACGAGCCAGACTCTCTCTCTCTCTCTCTCTTTCCGAGCATAGCTCTTGTATTTCGCTCTCGTATTTCCTGTTCCCGGATCAAAGCGGATACGACACCGCTCGCGGACAGAGAAGGCCGATAATAATTATTTGTCCGGCACGTTGCGATCCGCTCGTTATCGACCGACGTCGTCCTTTTTACCCTCACCCCCAACCCCCTCCCCCTCTCCTAACTCGATCTCCCCAACAGGGTCCCTTCACCTCCTCCACGTCATTCTCATCCTCATCCTCATCCTCATCCTAATCCTCGTCCTCTTCTTCCTACTCTTCATTCTCCTCTTTCTACTATTCCTACTTCTCTTCTTCCTATCCATTTCTCTCTCAACCTCTCCACCCCGCAAACTTTGCCATCATTTTCACTATCGATCTCTTTCTTTCTCTTTCTCTTTACTCTATCTCTCGAAAAAATGAACGAAGATGGAAATATGTGAGAGACAGGGAATGCATTCGCGAGAGACAATTCTGCTACTGTCAATCGGTTACAAAATTTCCAAGCGTCCATCAAACCCTTCGCGTTTTGACGTTCGACCATTTTCGGATTAAAAAAAAAAAGGATGGAAAAAAAGTAGAGAGGAAATAAAACATAGGAAATAGTAGAGGATAAAAATATTACTGGCAGTCCTATATTTGTAACTTATTCTTTCTCTTTCACTCTTTCTGACTGGTCAATTACGTTTTCTCGAAAATTGCGTTCGGTACTTTCCATAAATTCTAACTCACCCGTCCATCTTTTGATAAACTCTTTCTCTTTCTCTCTTTTTCGCATGTCATACTCTTTCTCTGTGCATTTTTTCTTCTTTTTTCTTTCCTTTACTATTTCCAGCTTCTTTCTCGTACAACCACCGTGTAGAATCTACCTTAACCAAAGCTAAAAGCATCAACAGGTGTTTCCTTGTTAGTATATTTACTCGTTATTATTCCCTTATCCCTTATCCCTTATTTTTTCCTTCTATGATACCACCTTTCTTTTTTCTTACAAAACACTTTAACAAATATTTCATAATTTATCCACAATAAATCAATGAGATTGATGTTGTTGTTGTTGTTGTTGTTGGTATCCGATCAAATAAAATATTAAAAATGTTTCGTTATGAATAATTCGTTATAAGTTAAGATACATTTTCTGTCGAACTTTAGTTAGAAACAAACGTGGTTTTGTTTTGTGTTTCTTGATTGCAGATTTTGCGTAGGGGATCGTTTTTATTTATGCGAAAATAAAATTCTATGCGAGTACGATTACGAAGCGAGGCTTGCCAATATGGCACCACAGTCACCGGCATCATTGGCATACATCAAAAGACAACTTCCACCAACGGCTACCCCACCTGGACAGAACGTCCATTCCGGTCACAATCCTTTACAAGGTCATCAGGGTATCGGACAGATGGTTGGCCCGCATAATCACGCGACGAACGTAAGTTTACTCAAACTTTCCATTAAACTATGGTTGTTATGTTTTTAGAAAATAATTTGAACAAACATAAAACACAGAGTTTAGGTGCTCTAAACGTGTAGGGAAAGAGGGAAGGGGGTGTACAAGTTTCATGTAACCATAAAGAATTTAAAGAAAATTGTACTCGAACGAGGAAAAGTGTAAAGACGTTGGTAAAGGAAGGATTGAATTTTGTTTTGACTTCAGGGTCAGATGTCAGGCGGTGGTGGACCAACAATAAATGGAACAGCTATAGGCGTAGGTGGTGGTGGTCCACGTGCACCAGGTGATATGAACAACAACGGACTATCCGGGCCAGGTTTGGGTTCGGTTAAACCACTGCCGATGACGATGCAAGCACCGACGAGCTGAGACGAGGCTTTACCTCCACCCCTGAAGAAATTAAGATGTCTCAGCGGTTATTAAATCGTGTTCGAGTGTTACGCGATTGTTTTTCTTTTTGTTTTGGAGAACTTCGAGGTTGGAAGAAGTAAAAAAAAATAAAGAAAGAGAAGAAAGAAAAAAGAACAAACAAATAGAACGAACGAACGTACTTGGAAACGTTGAGTAAAAAACCGGACTTAAAAATCTAAAATTCGAGTCGATAAAAAGGGGATTGGGGGGATTAAAAATGTTTCTTTCTCTTGACTGGAAAATGAAAAAGTATAGAGGAACCTTGACACGTTGATGATGATAAAAATAAGAAGAAGAAGAAGAAGAAGAAGATGAGAGGACGAGGATTGTGTGTGATGAAAAGAAAGAAAAAAAAGGGGTTGGGAAAAAATCCCCATTGCTCGTCTTTTTTCCCCCCGAATTGTAAATTTTCGAACCCGGTGCTCGTGGTACACCATAAATGGACAGTTTGTGTAAGATATGTTTCTAATGATAAGTAAAGATTAAACGAAAAGAAAAAAAAACAACAAAACAACAAAAAAAAAGAAGAGAAAGAGAGAGAGTGAAAGAATGTGTGATAAAGTGTGAACAAAAGAAAAAAAAAAAGAAAAAAAGGAAAAAATTAAGAAAATAAGAAAGATTGAGTGAAAGAAAATTCCGAAGTCGAATTGTAAATATCCTTAATTAATAATATATCGACTTCATATTGAATGAAAGAAGCCTGAGGTTATACGAGTATACGTCTAACGATTAAGAATCTTTCTATGAATTATTATCACCCCTTCTCTTCGTTAAAAAGAAAACTGATTATTAACCCTCTCGTTGTATTTTTTTTATTATTATTCTGTCACTCAGATGATTTTCTTTGAACGAGAAGAATTAGAATGGTGTATGACATGGAAGAAGAAAAAGAATGAATGAATGAATGAATGAAAGAAAGAAGAAGATACTCCGAGTATAGAAAATGGTCAAATAAATAAATTTCTTATCCCTTTTTTTTTATTTTTTATTATCCTCTTCTTCTTCTTCTTCTTCTTCTTTTTATTCTTCATCGTCGTATTATTGTAACTTTGAATAAATTGTAAGAATCTTGCCATTTGTTTTTTCGTACGAGGATCTGTGTTCCTCGCGTACTCGAGTTTTATTATTTTTATCGTTGTTGTTTTTATATAATTTTTGTTCTTTCCCCCTCTTTCCACCCTTGTAACGAGGAACGCAGGAAAAAATAAATTCGTTGCTATTAATGCCTTTAAATAAAAAAAAAAAAAAAGAAAAGTAAATGAATATAAAAGGGGGACACAACTTTTAACTCGAGTTCCATACAGCCGATACCAAAGATTAACAATGTAAGGATTTAATGAACAAAAAAAAATATTAAAAATAAAGCTACGAAAGGGGTTGTAAAAATAGGGACAAATGTTTGTTTACGAAAACGAAACCTGAGTTTTCTTTTAGGATTTATGACAATTTTTCAATGTTTTCTTGCGACCCTTCCTTCCTTTCCCCCATAATTTGGTGGGGGTTTACAATGGCTGGTGGGAGAAGACGGGAAAAATGGGGTTCGGTGTTTAATATTTTGTGTTTTTCAACGATTAAACCAAAGACAATGTAGATGGAATGAAACGTTAACAAATTGCATCAACACCAAAGGATTTATTATTTATGTCACGTGTAAAAGGATCCGATTCTTTTTGGTTTTTTAAGGTACGACGATCGAGGATTACCGGTGTGCTCGTAACTTGTTAAACGTGTAATTAAAAAATTATTAACAATAATTTTGTTAGAAGAGTTCCGAGTATTTTTTCATGGATTCTTGGAAAAGTTGACCGGTGAGGCACCGAATAGTTGCAACTCGCCCAGCAATCGGAAAACCTTAATCCCATTGGTCAAACTTGCTCAATATTTTATTTTCACAAATCCAACAATTTTATATTTCTCTTTAAAATATTAAAATCGTAATTTTTGTTCCCTTTTTGGATGGATCCGAGCAAATCGCAAATCGTCGATCGCCGTTTGTTGAAATGTCAAACTTTGAACGTATGAACAAAATAATAAGAAGAAGAATAAAATAAATCTTGCGTATCGATGAGAAGTACAAAAGAAAAACTAAAAAAGAAGAAGAAGAAGAAGAAGAAGACACGAGAGAGAAATATTGTTTTATCTTCGAACAAAAATGACACCGCGAAATAAACGAAACAAAAAAATCCAAAATAATGCACGCACTTCTTCTTCTTACCCTCGTCGTCGTTCTCGTACCCCCAAGTAGGTTACAAAAGCGAACAAATTAAATTAAAAAAACGAAGAACACGTAAACAAGAAAGAAAGGAAGAAAAAAAATATTCTTCAGTCATAAAAAATTAAAAAAACTCAAATCAGAAACCTACAAATCCCACCTCGTTCCAACAAACAAAACCCACTTAACCCGTTCAAAATTTTCCTTTCAAAATTCTTCCTACATTCGGCAAAATCTCTCTCACCAGCAAACGCGAGCAGAAATATAAGAAAAAAAAAGAGGTAAAGAAAGAGAAAAAAAAACAAAAAGAAAAAAAAAACGCCCGTTTTGTTATTCATCTGTATATAATATCGTTTATTAGCGCATTACCGATATATTTACGATCGGCTCTGTAGGGGCTGTTCTCCCATTACTACCGAGAAAAATATAACATTCTTATAAATACAATCTGATACATTCTAGGAGCATTTTTATTTCACTTCCAGAACATTAGAGCTACAAACCACCATCCAACATAGAGAAAGAGAGAAAGAGAGAAAGAACTATAACCAACCGAAACGAATTTCGTTCCGGCCAGCCCTCTTCTTTCTTTAACATACACACATACACACATACACATACAAACATATATATTCCCCTTCCAACGAAGGAGGACTCCTACACCCGTTCCCTACTATTCCATTTGGGCTCTATTTATGGTCTTTCGAAGAACGCGAGAGGGCCACTAACCAAACCAAACCAAACCCCCAAACTCTCCAGAATTCCCCTCAGTTCCCTTCCCTTCCTCAACGCAATCGAACGATTTTATCGAAATCGCGAAACGAAACGGGAAAAGACCACGTGCGTTTGGAGAATCTACTACGGGTTTACCTTCCTTTACGGGCCGTATTGGGTCGTCGCTGAGTTACGACTCTCGGAACGTGGAATAGAACTAAAAGAGAAAGAGAGAAAGCAAATACGATTTCCCTAATGCCTTCCAGACCCACCAAGTCAAACGTTATTATACTCGGTGAAGACTTTATAATGGCGATACTGTTTGAAACTTTCTTCAAACTAAATACGTGGTTGCTACCCTTCTTCTACTTACACACACACACACACACATACATACACAGTCTCTCTCTCTCTCTCTCTCTTTTTTGTTCAATTTTATTTGAAAGTTACAGCCAACAGTTTTGTCAATTATTTTACATACGTGTGTGCATGTGTGGTGTGTTTTGCTTAGAATGATATGACTTATATAAAATTTCATAGTAGTTAAATAATATTATTATTTGAGTTAATGTGTAAGTATCTAACAAAAAATATACACCCAACTTTATTTTTCTCGAGGTATATACTTTCTTTAGAAAATCATGCAAAAAAAGAATCGTATAAAAAATATATGTGAAAAATATGATAAATTTAGGGATATGTTCTTATAAAATCGTGCAATAGAAGTAAAATAATAAAATCTATATATTACATATTTATAAAACAATTCATTTCTATTCCAAGAAAAGTTTAAACGAGCCATTGAAGTAGACCAAGTCACTCACACGTATGTGTGGGCATAAAACAGACCAACTTTTAATTACACTGTCAATTAAAAACAATTTTTCAGAATTATTATATACATAATATATTATTTAATAATTCAAGAATTAAAAAAAAAATTCTTTTTGAGTGATTCGTGGTAGAAGAAAAGGAATTCGTGGAAGAACGTATACCGGTGTGAACCGTGTTGTTTTTAAATCGTAAAAAAAAAATATAGTTGGGTGTATATATGTGTGACCTATGTGGAGGAGTACGTGTTACACTCGTATCTATTGCTGAGTTTCAGTATTAATTCGGTATCTCACTATCGACCGGTTTTCTATACGATATCGTAACGATCCCACCACCTTCTGTTCTCGTTCCCTCTTTCGTACATACATTCATATGCATGTATATGTGCATGTAAGTAAGTATGTATGTATATATACACGTACGTACGTTCGTTTATTCGTTCGTTCATTCGTTCGTTCATTCGTTCGTTTCCAAGGCCGGAAATTAAGCCTTAACCAGGGAGGCGGAATTTTGATGAGATTTTACTCGAACGATAGATTCTTCTCTTGCATTTAACGTACGTGCGTTAAGTGCGTGAGTGAATGTATGTGTGTGAGTGAATGAATGAATGAGTTGACTATGAAGAGAGAGTTAATATGCCTTTTAATATTATCCTTCTCCCCCACTATCTATTCGTATTTGGTTGTAAAAATAATCATTTGGCTACGTGAATAAGGTGAGTATTATCATACTTTTCCTATAATCCTATTTTTTTTCTTTTCTTTACACACCATTTTTTATCATCATACGATTCTATTATATTACAATTAATTTCTATAATAAGATATAAAAATATAGAATTATATAATAGTTTCACTGATGAACCATTAATTATATTTGGTATCAATTAAACATTAACACCAAATTAATTAATCTGAAGTAACGATACTCGAATTCAATTCTATTCGTTTGGTTCTAACGTACGAGACAAATTATGTTTGGAATAAATCTATAATCGTAAGTATGAACTATACTTTCTTGTTTAATCATTTTTAACAACAACAACAAATTATTATAATTTTCTAAAATATATGTTGGCAATTAAGGTAATTGCGAATTTTTATCAATAACTGATCTCAACGTATTCTTTTGTTTCGTTGGATGTATTTCAAAGCACCTAATCTATATTTCTTCTTATTTAAAATCAGCAATCATTTAATCGTCAATCCAATATAGAAGAAGAGAAGAGAGGGTCGGTCAAGTACACGATACTCGATTTAGAAAATGAATCAGAGTTAATCGGACGTGTCTTACTTTAATTGGTTAATAAATCATATAGAAAATAAAATCATGAATAATATTTAAAACTTGAATATGACAACAGTAGGGTTCGATCAGTTTAAATACCCCCTTCCTTTCCCCCTTCTCTTTCTCTCTTTTACATACACACATACACACATACACAGATGCACTCTTTGTCTGTCTTTAAGCAAGCTCACAAATTAATCGGATTTACCGTTCTCGACCTTGAGAAGACGTTTCTCCCTAACTCACAGCGTATCGCATTAATCACGCAGAACGATAGAGGGAATAAGGGGTAGGTTTTGAAAGACAGAGAGAGAGAGAAAGAGAGAGAAAGAGTATGAGGTCTCCCTTAAAATAATCTGGTTCCCGAAATGAAATCAGCCAAGGCAATTTCCAACCCCTATACGAGGATACACGGTGGTGGCACGTTATCCAACTATTCCTGACCGCCTGTGGCCCAACGCGATGCAACCGACAAATGACGTTGGTCCAACTCCACCCACGATCCTCTCACCCCTCCCCCACTCCTCGCGGCAGCTCACGGAATTAAAGATCCCGAGATAAGGGTGTCATGCTTTGCTATGCATTATGTGTTCGGCAAAAAGCTTGCCCCCAGGCTTTCTATTCCTCCTCCTTCTGCTGCTGCTGTTGCTGTTGCTGCTTCTGTTGCTTCCACTTTTACTTCTGTCGTTCCAGTAAGGCCTATCTTCTTCTTTCTCTCTCTCTCTCTTGGTTCTTTTTTTTTACTCCAGAAAATTTCCAATTAATCTTTCCTCTACTTTCTTTCTAAAGAATAAAAAAAAACACACTCCCCTTCCAGGCTGCAATTTTTCTTTAACCATTCTTTATTTCTTCCTCTTTGGTTTTAATTCTACCGAAATGAGAGATTGGGGATAGAAAAATTTAAAGCCTATCTTTGATAGATGATGAAAATATTCTAACAAATATGAAAAGAAGCAAAACAATGATCAACAGTTTTTATTTCCTTCCAAAATTTTTGTTTCTTCAACACGAAATAAGTATTCTCTACGAGATGAAACTATCAAAATAAAAAATAATAAAAATAAGAAGGAAATAAGAAGAAAGTAACACAGTTCTACGGTAGAGGTCTTTGATAGAGACGTATAGGAGTTTACAAAGAAAAGAAAGAATTCTTTTGAAAATAGCCAAGCGGAGTAACTCAGGCAGTAGACGTACGGGATGGGGATGATGATGGGGATGAGGAAGGGGGAAGAGGGGAGGGTATGTACCACCGACTGGGTTGCGTTATGATCTGAACATCCTCTCTTGGTGCTTGGACCAAACGGAACCTTGGCAAACCTTCATATTTCATGTTTTATCGTGCGAAAGTATCGAGAAGAACGAACACTGCCTTCTTCTTCTCCCTTCCCTCCTCCACCCACCACCACCCTTTTCTTTCTCCAAGTCCCCCTCTTTCTCTTCCTCTGGGCAAAATATCGTCTACGAGCTTGCACTGAATTTAGTTACTACTATCTAAAGTTTATATACTTTATGCTAAAAACAAACTCAGATATGAATAATATCTTTTATCTGAACTTCGTCAAAGTGATTTTTGTTTCTCCAAAATAAAACTCGAATCAACGTCGCGTTAATATTAGGTGTTAACCTTGACAAATTTATCGTTGATTTTATTCGCGTGTAAAAAAATAATGTCCGCGAATATTACGAGTAAAGAAAATGTCAATGATTCAAGGAAGATTATCGATGATCCAATGATTGAATCCAAATTCGATACGCTTACTAAAGAATTTCAATATTATGGGTAAATTTATTCTAATTCAACATAATTTGATCGTTTATTATTATTATTATTATTGTATGATTAAAAAAAAAATGATTAGATTTTAAGAGGATAATTTGTGATTTGTGATTTTTTAAATTAGTGCAGCTATCAGAAATTTGGCACTGGCAATGTCGCGTTTTGAAGATAAAAGTAAAATCATACTCTGGGTTGAGAAATTGTTCGCTCCTGAATATCACGTTGAAATTTTACGCGACAAACGTAACAGGTTTATTATTTAAATTAACTCTTTTCATCATTTCATTCTACTCTTCTTTTACACATTTTCTTGTTTAAATAAATTTTCCTTGATTTTTGTTTTTCTTCTTTTCCTTAAGATATTTATCATCCTTAACTATGAACATGTTGAACGATGAATTGAACGGTGTATTTGCCGTGGATCCACCGATAGGTTCTCCTCTCAAAGATTTATCAAACGATTCCATAATCAAAGCACCACCTGCCGAATGGGAATTGGATACAACTTGGAGCGAATTTGTCGCATCTTTGCCCGACGATTACGAAGAAGTTTCCGTCATTTCAATTATTTTCTTTATATTTTTAAAACTTATTAATAATTTAAACAATCAAGTTTCTGTTCTATTTATTTTTTTAGATACCGTGTAGTTTTCACGACGAAAATTCATTTTGCGAACAAGATTCGTTTGAGATGGACGAACAAATGGACAACGTAAGAATTTGTTATCCGAATTTTTGACCAATTATCACTGATTATTTAAAAATAACAATTTGTTGTTATATTATTCAGGAATTTTGGTTCTTGCTTTATCAAATCAGACCATACGCAGCTTTGATACCATCACCCAATGCTAGAACAATAGTCACCGCTTGGATTCAAACACTTTGTCGATTGAGTTGTAACAAATGTAGCAAAATGAAAGGACTTAGGAACGATTACGCTTACGCCCTTTACGGGTAATTAATTTTTATCATTTTATTTATTTATTATCCTTTACTTTTCTAGCGATAAAAATATATTACGACGTACTGATAATAATTAAGTTTGATTACTTCGTACGTGAAAATACATTTGTTGTAGTATTTTAGAATAGTTGTCCTTTGATTTCTTACGTTTTGATTTTTCTTCTATTTCCTACAATCAATCCCGAAGAATTATTATTATTATTTGTATAAAAAATTCTTGATTATCATTTTAAATAAAATTTTTGAAAGATACGTCCGAGATTTGCGAATAGCTGGACCGTTTCAAGATTATCCACCAATGAACTACCTCAATTCATTACCAGAAGCAGCAAGGTAAGAAATATAAACTAACGAGAAAACAAATTACTTCGTTTCTTTTCTAATAATAATAATAATCGAGATTATGACAAAATTATAGGCAAGCTGCTAAAAAGTATCCACTGACGTCACCATTTTCCCAAGAAGCAGATTCCTTTATCATGGATCAACCTACTACCGAGGAAGGTGCATTTTGTTATATCGCGGTAACGGGTGACGTCATTGAAACCAACCCAAAGTAATAATCGATCTAAAAAAAAAAAGAAAAATGAACGAACCTAACAACAATGAATACAAATGAAATAGGACAAACAAATAAACGAATAAACGAATACAAAAAAATATTGGAGAGGATAACAAAGAAAAATAATAAAAATGAAAAAAAGAAAAATGTCTGTTTCAATCATTTTTTTGCAAGGGAATTTTCCTTTTTTTTTTTTTAATACACCAATCCACAACAATCGAACAAACAAACACGAATGGATTGGATAGAATAGGATAGGATAGGATAGGATAGTACAGGATAGGATAGGATAGGATAGGATAGACTGGTTCGTCGAAATCGGATCCGCTTTATCCCGAAACATAGTCGACGTTCACATCCTAAAACAATCACACGGCCGGCCGGCACGCCATTATACGGCCTTAACTTTGCTCACGCAGGAGTTGGGTGCGCGGTCGCCGTTATGTATAGGGTGTACCGAAGGAAATAACCGTCATCTGTATTCGCGATAACATCGTAATTGAATGCGGTTGACGGGGATTTGCTGTACGACGAGCGACCACCACCACCACCACCACCATCACCACCTTCACCATCACCCATCAGCACTACTACCAGCAACCATTACTAATACTAACACCCCAATGCCATAACTGTTCCCTTCCTCACCATCTACTCTTTCTTACTCAACCCCCAAACCTCTTCCCATCTGTGTTCGTCTCTCTTCTTTTCTTCTCTTCTCTTCTCTACTGTTCTCTCTTTCGCATGACGCACACTTTTGAAACATTACACACACATACATTTATGTAATCTCCCGTTTTTTGAGTAGCAGACTTTCTCTTTCCCATGTTTCGACCTATCCTTGTCTTTCGTTTACTCACTCTCTCTCTTTTTCACCCTTTTTCCGTTCTTTGTCGTTCGGAGCTTTTCCTCTTTACCACCATCCCCACTACCACCATCCCCGTTCATATCGCGTGGGTATTAATCATATCGAGGCGCGGAAAAATCTACCTTCTATCCCTCTCTCTCTCTCTCTGTTTTTTTTTTCTCTCTTTTTTTTTGATGTCACCGATGGTATTTCGCGCGTGTTATAATCTCACGTATGTGCGCGTGCGTAGACATGTGGGAAAGGGCTTCCCTCGAATACGAAGATAGAAAATGATAGGGTCTAAAGGGAGCTTCTAAAGTTTATGGACAACGACGTCGTTACATGAAATTATTTTTCTAGAAATATCTTATAAAACACTTTTTTCAATCTTTTTATTCGATCTTCGAATTTATATGGAATTTTATATAATACGAGTTAGTAGAATAAAATACTTGGTATTGAATTATTTTGATACTTTAAACAACACGTTATTAATTTCAATCTTTAAGTAATCTAATTATTATATTTTCAAGCATAATCACAAAATCTCATTTATCTTATTTATTTAACAAAAGATATTGATTCTGTTTAATCATTCTATCAAACGTTGTATATATTTATTATAATATTGTATAATAACACATTACCACGAAATATACGTCATTCTATTTCTATCGATTATTTTATTAATCCCCAATAAGCAAAAAGAAAAAAAAAGAAAAGTAAATAAAAACTTGACAGTTTAATAAGATCTAACTTAGATGACTTTTATGATATTATGCAGATTGGAGAAGCATCAAAAATATAATGTTTAAGATCGAAGATGGAATAATAGAAACGTAAGAGGACAGATCTGGTGATAAGTTAATCTTGGTTCTCTGTAGATGTGAGTATAGGTTCTTGAATGCCGAATGCACCTGATGGGAAATACTTGTTTCTACCTGCCGACTGTCACTACAACTGATTGGCGCATGACCGTCGTCGTACTTTGGGTTCTATTAATGGTCATTTTCCCAACGTTCCTCTCTCTTTCTCTCTCTTTTATTCCATTTTCTACTATCCTCTTTTATAATACCCCAAAACTTCGATGATACCCTTTCGGGTTTTATCAACTCTCCGATAAAAGTACTTTTTTTCCAGATTTATTGTTAAACTCTCGACCATTAACCGACAGTTGTGTGTCATAAACGTTTTTCACGTGTCGTTTATATAAAACTGAATTCACCACAATTGTAATTTTCCCATCATATACACAAGATTTTCAATTATTTATAAAACTAGTTTATATCTTTGAATCATTTCAATTAAATCAATTAAATGTTCTTGGTAAATAATAATAAATAAATAGAATTGTTTTTTGAAGAAGATAATAATAATTATTGTAAAACACAGAATTGTCGGATAAAATAGATAAACCACGATATATCCTTGGTTCCTATACCAAAATAAATTGCTGATAACGTTCAACAAAAGATCCTACCATTCATTCGATCGAACGATAATAATACATCTCCGATTCCATTTGAAAAGGTTTACCACAAATGACCGTCGCGTTTGATTCTCTTCTTCTTCTTCTTCTTCTTATTCTTCTTTACATTGTCAGAGTGACTTATATCGTGAGTTAAGAGAAAAAATTCCAAAGAAATATTACTAA
Organism: Mischocyttarus mexicanus; assembly: GCA_023678845.1. NCBI lineage: Eukaryota > Metazoa > Arthropoda > Insecta > Hymenoptera > Vespidae > Mischocyttarus > Mischocyttarus mexicanus. Next base: position 69,960 of record JACGTP010000075.1, read on the forward strand.
CGATTCGTTTCTTATATCGTATTTAAGGGCTGGTACAAATATTACGTAAACATTTACAAAGATTATTACACACAGCTTCGTGATATTTTCTATTCGATATTTCTTTCAAAACACTTTGCTTCCTATCAATCTTTTGAGATATTAATTAAACGACAATTTATCTTTGTTTTGGATCAAATACTACACCCGGTAGATTTTAATGTTAACGAAGATACTTTGTGGTTGTTGGTTAGCAGCATCCGGGATTCGTAATGGTCCTGGCACTGAACTCGAGAGGAGGACAATAATCGGGCATAAGCAGGGCATTAGGGTCGAGTTAGTTGCTTCCACGAAGTACCAACAGCAACTACTCTCATATAATAGTCGGCAGGGTGTTACTTTAGTTTGCTTGTAACTATTCCTGTGGAATACTACTACCACTACTATTAGTACTACTACTACTACATAAACCTCATACTCTTCTTCTTCCTTAAACCTTTTCTTCTACCTTCTTCACCCTATCAACCCGTTTCATTCCTATTCTGCCCTGGTAGGAAGAACTTTCAAGTCACACGGATTCGTAGAAATGGGATGAGAAAGAGAAAGAGAAACCTGAACTGTGAGAATATTACCTTGGGGAGTTATAAAAGGCTAACGTATCTGCGACACGCGTTAATGGAATCGATGAATTGACTGGAAATGTGACAAAAATAATACACCTATGGTATGTCTCATTCGATTGCACCACGATTACTATTATTATTTAAAAATCATTTAAAAGACGATGAAAGATTAATCAGTATTACGAAGTAATAAAAGTTTCAATATCCGTCATCAAATATCTCTCTTAATTATTTATAAACAATTAACTAAAATTCAGTATGCGTAATTGTCAGAACAGTAAACAAGTTAATCGAGTATGAGAAAATCTAACGATTTGAGTTTAGTCTTCTCTGAACGATTATCTCGAAAGTAAACCTTCTAACAAGACATTGTTCCGAATTGCTTAGCAATTTTCCCTCGACGTTAGCCTTTTCCACCCTCTAAACCAATCCTCCAAGAACCTTTCGCTACCCACATGGAAGGACCAGTGTCGTAACATCCATTGGGAGATCCAAACCCAGTAATAGCAGTTAATAATCCTTGGCTTCGGTGACGGTCGTTAACAACCAACCTGTCTCCTCCTTTTCCTACACCTTCTTTTCCTATTTCTCTTTCAACCTATCCGTTAACAACACACAAAAAACCCTCAGAATACCAAAGTTAAAATCTAACTAAAAGTACAAAAAAAATAAATAACCCCTGAAGTATATACACACGGTTAGAAAAGTTATCACACCTAAAACTATCCACAAGTCCCTGTCTCTTAGTAAATCCAATCGTCTCATGTAACACCCAATTACTTTTTCTTCTTCTTCTTCTTCTTCTTCCTCTACTTCTTCCACTTTTACTCTGAGTTTAGGACGAGGGTGGGGAAACCACCTAAATGGATAAAGAAGAAACTACCACGAAACGAGCACTAGATGGCTAATAAAAGTCGTAACATTCATTTGTACGAGCATCCCCATTCGAGAAGGGGAGGAGGAGGAAGAGGAGTGAGAGTAGGGAGTGGACCTTGCGAAAGATCAGATCGAATCAAGAGACTATTTCCAATTTCTGGTTTTATCCGTGAGGTTTAGCTAACAAACAAACGTCTGAGTAATCATTTGATACACCGTATACACGATTTTACCAACACATAAATAAGAGTATTGGTGGGAAGAGGGGGAAGAGGGAAAGAGGAATGGTTAAAGGGAACTGTGACACAATACATACATTTATTTCTTTTCGTCCCATCCCTATCCTCTTAGAAAGTAATGTTCTGTTCGAGTATATTAGACCTTTTGGGTATTTTGAAATGGGAAGGAGAAGGAGTATTATCACCCACAAAACCGCGATAAAAATCTATCCATCCTCTTCTAGCTTTACACTTATACCAAGATAATGTATTCAAGCAAGCATCTAGAGAAAAATACAGATTAAACCACCTAAGCACGGATTTAACGCTTATTTATACTTCGCTAAGTACGGGGCATTACTGCCGTATTACGATCTTAACGGTCTCCTCCAACTTTTTCTTAACAGATCCTCACACCTCACCCTTCCTTTATTCCTTCTTCTTCTTCATCTTCTTCTTTTTTTCACTCTTCTCCCCTATTTTTGTTTCTTTTCTTCTTCTTCTTCTTCTTCTTGAGATTGGTAGCAATGTGGTTCGAACGGGACCGTCGTTTCTTAAACGTTTCTAGCGAACGATTCGATTAATGACGGACTAAACGAAAATCCTCTAAAGAAAAATCGGGATATCATTTATTCTTCTTCTTCTTTCTTCTTTCTTCCTTTATTCTCAACGCGATAGACAAATTTATATCAGCAGAAATGTTAAGTATTTTCGGGGGGGTATTATAAAGAACCGAGACTGGCGAAAAGATTTTCCAGTTCGACTATTTAAGTGGCAAAGACGAAAAAAATCTGGTATAGAATGGTGTGTGAGAGAAGTTGGGAGTGGGAGGAAGAGGAAGAGGTAGAGGAGAGGAGGGAGAGACTTTTACGATCGTTCGTAGGGAACCCTCGAAAAATAGGCGCGCGATTTTTCACGGTTCTGTTGAGTAAGTTACTCCTCCTATTTTCTAACAAACATCCCTTCTGCTCCTTCTACACTTCGTTTTTTTTTTCACTCGTTCCACAACCTGGGTAGGAGTTTTAAGTATTTGATTACGACTTTAGCTCGTAAGAAGACCTTTTATAACTCGTCTTAAAATCGTGCCAACTAACCAACCAACCAACCAACCAACCAACCAACCAACCAACCAACTGAAACTGACCGGTACATACCTGGGCAAAATTACCTGCTTACGCCAGTTTTTTTTTTTTTATTCGTTACGAGCGATACTTTCTTACTACCGTCCATTAATTTTAACGTTTGGTACGTGTCACCGATGTTTTTTAACTTTCTTTTCCCTTTGTCATTTACCAAGTTCTAAACCTTTTTTATACACTTCTTTGTATTCCGGTGCAACTGTGTTTTCTAATCGAACGTTAACATTTTAATGTCTCATCGATTGCGAATAAAAAAAAAGCTTTGTTCTTAGGCAAGATGCATTATTTTACAATCATAATCTATATCCCTTAGTAACACAGAAGACATTTTCATACTTCAATTATTTATTATTGTTTCTGATTTTGTATGTTAAAAAATGAGTAGTCCATTTGTTACACAATAATTAAAATTAAATCTGCACATCGGCACAGATTATTAATGTTTGTGGTAGATTGAGTAAGAATTTAGTATGGAAGAAGGGAATATATATTGATATCAGACAAGTTAAACCGAAAATCGAGTCGCGAAAGCGTAATCGCTCGTTGTCCTTGGTGTAATCGGTAAGATGATCGCCTATCTTACGACTCGATTGGTCGTCGTTAAAGGGAATGCCTTGACGCCACCCTTGGGACTAAGCGATAGAGACGTAACACGGCGCCACGCCACTTTGCTTCTACCCAATGAGCCTATGGCTTAAAAGAGAAGGAGAAAGAGAAAGAGAGAGAGAGAGAGAGGAAGAGAGTGAGTTGCCGAATTAATATGAGGGAAGCGAACTAAGCACTGAGTATGCCTTTAGTCCCTCGCGATTTACCCAAACTTTCACGATTTCGATGCCTATAATAATCGGTTAACTTTTTAAACAAGCTTTCAGCTTATTTTGATATTAGAATGACTAATATTTTGGGAATAAGTTAATAAAAACAACTATCTAAAATAACTTCTTATCTATTGGTGGGATCGTAAAAGAGAACGTTTATGAATTATTTATAAATTTCAATTGACGTTCGATTTTTAAACAAATGTTAACAACTATATATTAGGTTGTCAAGTATGAAATGAAACGAAAAATACACATAATTGAATTGAAATTTGCTCCATTTTATATTTGACAAATTAATATATGTATATCTGAATTTATTTTGACTTGTTATTTATAATTGTCAGTTAATTTGTATTAAAGTTAAATGTGTGTATGTATGAATATAAATAAGATTATATTTAATTGGACAAAGCTCCTTGAAAATGTTACCAAATAAAATAAAATGTTTGATAAGCAATAATTCTCTAAATAGTTATTATTGATTTTTTTTACTCTTTAATAATAATGGAAATAATTTCTAACACGTTGTCATATATTACCTATTGTAAAAAAAAATAATGTTTAAATTTGTATGAAAGAATTAGGGTTGTCTCAAGTATAATAATATAGGCCTCATGGGTAATAGTGAACCGATGAAAATGTTACTGCCAATGGTTGGCTATCTGGTTGGTTGGTTGGTTGCTATGTCAGGTCCACGGAGTGAAGTAAAATGGACTCGAAGGGTTATAGCAGAGCAGGGCCATCCAGAGAGGCTTATGGTCTGATCGTCGCGCTGATAGAATCAACGTTCTGACTCGGCCCACCAGAAACCCATGACTTTTGCTCATAATCACTTTTAGATTAATTAAATTTTATGGCAGCTATCGGCGATAAACGTTAAATTTAACGGGGAAGTGGTACTGGCAGTACCCGCGTAACGGGTCGTTAGCGAACGTGAACCGTTCATTCGTTCATTCGTTCATTCGTTCGTTCGTTCATTCACCTAATGTTGCACGTACGACCATACCTCTTTTAACCTAACTCTGGCAAAGCTCTTGCTCGTTCTTGATAAGTTATTGGGAGTTAAACGATAACGGCGTTATTTCGATGTTACGTACGAGAGAAATTCACGATAGGAGGATGATTAAATTATCTTTTTTTTTTCCTCAAATTATCTAAAACTACGTGAGAAAGATTTTTATTTATGTGTGTATATATATAACTATATTTATTTGAATTTATTTTGACACGGTATTCTATCATTAATTAATTTTTATTAAAGTTAAATGTGCATTTATAAAAATAAATGATACACGTATATTTATTTATTTATTATATATTATTTATTATAATATTATTAATATTGTAATATTTATTATGTATTATAAAAGGATATTTTTTAAAAATCTTTTCTTTACGAATTGACAAAACTAATAAACTGTTCTATGTTGCATTCCTGTAATCTGTACTCGCAGATTTCTAATTCAGCTACGCGAAACCCGATCAATTCAAATTCAAAGAATATTGTATAAAAAATATATACACATATGTAAGGAATATTTATAACACGTGTATATAAGTGTGAATTACGAACGCGTATATAAAATATCCGGTTAAAAACCATTCTACAACGTTACGATTACCTATTAGATTTTTTATCGACAATTATTGATGTGATATGATTAAAAATAAATTTATAATGCTCGATCAAATGTTTAAAAAGGTTCAAAATTATAGTCAGCTTACGTTTAGATGTACTTTGTCCTTATATCCATAATTACAGGTATCCATATATGCACATATCACTCTTTTTATCACTACATGCACTCGCATACATATGCATTTTACTTGCATAGGAAGAAAACACTCACACACGTATACGTGACGCGAAATTAAATGACGTGTACTTGATTTAATATCCTTGTTATTCCTTCCGACGCTCGAAGAAGACTAACGATTATTATGAAAATCGATACGAATACAATCGAAAGGTACCGAACATACACGAAAGTCAAAATACAAATCTAACTACACGATTCTCTCCGAGACTGGCCGAGGAGTGAGAGACAAGAGAATGTAAACAAAACATTAGAACGCTTATACCTAAGCCGGTGATTTTCGAGGAATGTTTCTCTATACCAAATTTCTTAGAATTTCACCGAGAGGTATAAACGTCAGCCGATGGTTATCTCATTTGACTTGGTCCTACACATTTGTCAAATACACGTTTGTACAGCTGACCTACTTTTCTTACCAGTGACCTACTGTCGAACAGCTGCTTTCTATTCCTAATGATAGATTATCATTTATTTCTCAAAATTAAGGTAATTAATAATTAGATTTGTGTACATATCGATTATATTCGATTAAAATTATTCAAAAATAATTGTTCAGTGTATCCGAAATATTTGATAAGTCTAATCACAATACATGCACATATTAAAAATTAGAGAATATTTCTTTAAAATCTTTTTAGCACGTTCTACAAAATTTAAGACTTTTTATTAAAACATTTAAAGACCCTGTGAACGTATGTAACTTTTGAAAAAACTAATTTTTCTTTAAATAATATATACCAGAAAGTTCTCTTCGTTTCTATGACAATAATTTTCGATACATAAGCACATGTGTTTATTCGATGGTAAGAAAAATTTGTATTTCGTTTTATTCCAAAAATCAGACAGAACTTTCCGGTAGATCTATTAAAATATAACACGTCACTCAATAAGTCTATGGAAATTCTGTTGACAGACTCATACGATTTCTGGATGGTACTACCCTTTAGACAATATATACAAGTATGTATATGTGTAAGTGTATGAGTAAGAAAAAAAAAGAAAGAAAGAAGAAGGTGGACGGAGAAAATAATTACGTTTAAAGAGAACTCTAAAAGAAAAGTCCTCGTAGATGCGCTTTCAACCTCGATTCATTGGCCACAAGTCAAATTTCTCTTCCCCCTCTCTCTCTCTCTCTCTCTTTTTTACTCGTTGACTTTTAACGAGAAGAAGTGGAAATAAATAAATCCGCGAGCACCATTACCGTGAATCGCGGAATCGGATTCGTCTTCTTCGACGAGGGTGCGATAGGAGGAGAAAGAATCCAAAGTGGATGAAAAAGTATGGATGGAAAGAGAGCAAAAGTAAAAGAAAGAGAGAGAAAGAGAGAGAAAGAGAGAGAGAGGAGAAGAAGTGGGGTAAAATCTGGTGGAGGCGGTAATTAAATTAATTAGCCATCTCGAGGATGCAAGGATGTACCGATGAAGAAAGAAAGAGTAAGAGAGAATAAAAGAATGAAAGAAAGAGAGAAAGAGAGAGAGGTGAGGGGTGAGGGGGGAAGGAAAGAGAAAACATCTCTGTCCTTTTCTTATTAACGGACTTAATTATCAGAGAAGTCTCGGTCCCGTTCGCAAGTTCGTTCGCGCGGCCTCGCGGCCTCTCGCGACTCTTTCCCTTCATCCACCCGTACCTCCTATCCCTACTCTTATTTCTACCCTTAATACCCCTTCACCCCTCTTTTCATTTCCCCGCATAGCTTCCCTCCTCACTCCTTTCTCTTTTTCTCTCCATCCTCGTCGTTCTTCCGGCTATTTATTAGGTTTTTACTTATGAACCAGACCGTGGAACAATCGTCCATGTCGGCCGATGATTCGATCTGGTACGGGCTGTTACCCAGAAGGACGAAATTTTCTCAGCAGGGGTTTAGCCGGCTCCTCTCGCTTGCTTTCCGTGAAAGAAGCAAAGCACTCCGGGTAATTAGAAGCGGAATTATATTCTGCCGCGTCCTGTTTCAGTTTATAAACAAGGACTCTTAAATGAAGTTCCCGGGGAGTAGTCGGACGACGGCCTGCCAGCTTGCCTGCTTGCCCTGCCCCGACTAGTTGGTTGCCCTGACTGCTTGCCCTGACTGCTTGGCTTGCCTTGCTTTGCCGCCGGCCGCTTTAATGCCCGGGCGTCGCGCGTTCGCGTGTTTCGCGAACCCTGAAAATCCGTTTCGTTTCTCGCTAATGATCTCTCTCTCTCTCTCTCTCTCTCTCTCTCTCTCTCTCTTTATTCCTCAATGCGTTACGTCCTACCCCGTTACCTGACTTTTATTTTTTACCTTTCATGCGTGCGCAGGTATGTGGTAAACGAGAGTACGCGGGGGTGGGTAGGACGTGAAATGTTTGTGCTTTGGTTGATTTTTGATACTCGTCGATGAGAGTATATTTTATTTAGTTTTATTTTATTTTATTTTTAATCGAAATGATATCCTAGGTCCAGAGATAAAATCAACGTCGTTTAATTGTATTTATTAATTTGTCGTAAGAGGTAAAAAAATCAAATTTCATCTAACATCATAAACTAAATTAGAAGTATTTAGAATACATTCTTGATGATACTAAAGCCCAAACAAAGAGAGAAAGATAGAGAGAGATTTGCGGATGAGAATATGAAATGTATGCGTGGGTGATTTTGATACTCGTCGATGAGAGATTTGTTTCTCGCAGGTGGGTAGTATGTGAAATGCATGCTTGAATGAATATGATACTCGTCGATGAGAGTATATTTAGTTGATATATTTTTTGATTTAAATGATCCTAGGTCCAAAAATAAAATCAACGACGTTTAGTTGTATTTAACCTATCGTAAGGGGGTAAAAAATCAAACTTTATCTAACTATAATATAAGCTAAATTAGAAGTATCAAGGATTCCCGACGATACCATAACCCAGACGAAGAAAATGAAAAGAGAAAGAGACAAGGAGTGAGACTGAGAGACTGAGAGAGTATACGTTTTAGTTTTTAATGATTATTGCGTGCCGGCACGGCTCAGGTAGGCAGGCATTAGCAGTGCTCTCCCTTTCGCGCATTTGCATATCTTTCCAGCCGTTAGGAATTGCCTGCTGGCTGCTTTCGCCCGGTAGAGTAAGCCATACCCCACTGGCACGAACGCGCTCCAACTTTTAAGCCCTCCAACCCCCGTTCTCTGCCTCATAGAGTCAGAGAGTCTAAGAGAAAGAGAAAGAGAGAGAGAGAAAGGGGGAAAGACAGCCTCTTCCTCTTCCCCACGGCATCTCGCCACCACAGCAACTGCGCTTGTAAATTCCTCTCCTCTCCTCTCTTCACCCTTCCCTCTTCCTCCTTTCACCCTTCTTCCTTCTCCTTCATCTCTACACCTCTTCCCTTAGCTCCCTTACCCCCGTTCGTTCGTTCGTTCGTTCGTTCGTTCGTTCGTTCGTTCCTTCCTTCCTTCCTCTTTTAATGGCACTCGGTTTTCGAGTGCTTTAATTAACGTTTTGTCAGGCGCTCCTTAATTAGTCTGCTTTTGAAAAAATCAGTCAGTGAGTCAGCTCGCTTCTCTCTCTCTCTCTCTCTTTCTTCCTCTCTTTGTAACCACCTCCTCATCCTTCTCTCTTCAAAACACTCTGCGAAGACGAGCTTGATCCTTTCTCTTTTTCTTCCTCTCTATTTCTTTCTTCCTTCCTTCTTATTCTTATTCTTCTTCTCTCTTTTTCTAACGTCGATCGCGTGAGAATTAATAAATAAAATATATTTTTCATCATTTGTTAATTTGTTAGGTTTACTCCTTAACGTTTCGTGTTTCACGTTATTGAAATATAGAAAAAAAAGATAAATAAAAAGAGAGAGTGAGTGAAATAGAAAGAGGATGGGATGGTCCTGGCTCGCGCCAAAGTTCAAAGTACAGAAGCTCTCAACAAAGTCGGACAATACTTCGTCCTCTTCTTCCTGGTATCTATCCATCTCTCTCACTCTTTCTCGAAGGGTTCTTGTATAGAGATGCTATCTGTATTTCATTAACATTATTCTCTGCGGTAGACTTGGCCCACCGCCGTACATAACGAGAGGGAGAGTAAGAGAGCTTTCTCCCTTACACGAGGTTCAGGGTGGGTGAAGAATAGGGGGGAAGGGGTAGGAGAATGGGAGGTTGTGGAGGAAGTTACAACGGCAACAATCCCACTTCCCAAACCCCGACCCTACTACCCCCTCTACCTCCTCGTCTCTTCTATCACGTTCCATTGCCTATCCTTCTCTCTCTCTCTTTCTCTTTCTAACTAACTCAACCTCTTCTTCTTCCACGTAAAAGATCTTGATCCGAGTTATCGAGCGTAGAAAGAAGAACCAACTCTGCGTGCATTTCTTTATTCCTCTCTCCTTTATTTTTTCACGGTGTTAATCTCTTAACCTTATTTTATCGAGATAGTCTTGTTTCTATTCGTCGTCGGTTATTTTTTTTTTGTGAAGCTATTTGAGATCTCTATGAATGCTATTATAGTGGGTTCTAAAGTGTTAAGTTTTTATATTACAAAAAAAATAATTCACTTCTTAAATTAGAAAACAAACGGTTAGGATATTTAATATTAGTATTGTCGAAAGAAACGTGTCACGAATACCTAAGTGAATACTTGTATATATTTTGAGGTATCTAACAAGGGGAGTTATTCGAATAAAAGTTTCCTACACGAAGTTAGATGGTTTCCAATACTCGTAGTACATAACTTAAAAGAAAAAAAGATAAGAGGGGGGAAAAAAAGCAAACGTAAAGAGAAAAGCCAACAATGATAGTAAACGGGTATATAACGAAACGGTCTATGGAATTCAATAGCACCGATATCCTTCTTTCTCGTTCTTCTTTTCGTTTTTCGTTACCAGAGATATTATTCGACAGTAAAATTTTATTTCCCTAGCATTTATTGTGGTACCCTGGGTTAAGCCAATAGCAGCAGAGAGTTTTTCGCGATGCACGAGGTAACCACGTAGGGTATATACGAAAAGAGAGAGAGAAAGAGAGAGAGAGAGTGAGTACCGTCGTTATTTGATAACGACAAATTATTGTTACGAGAAAAAATGGTGCTAGAACACTACCCTTCCACCTTTTCCCCCAAAACCCCCTAAACCCTCTTCTCCTCTCTTTTCCAAAGGGTTGCACGCACCATATACGTTAACATATACAGTTCGTTCGAATGTGTGCACGGTGGGGATGAGTGGTATCGAGGGTGGTTGATAGTGGGGTGATCGGGCTAGAAAGTGACACTGTATATGTGAATGTATGTGTATGTGTGAGAGAGAGAAAGGCATGGCTTTGGGGTCTGAGCCTCGACAGGCTATCGGCCGACGTGTCCAAACGCTAATCTCTCGATATTTTAGCGGATTTATATTTTCAACGTTGCCGGAATTCGCCGGGAAACGGCGTGATTCCCCGAGATACCTGGACGGAAACGTCCACCGGACACACATCATTTTTCCCCTCCCTTTTAACCCCATACTCTCATATCCATACACTCCCATAACCCCTTCTACTCTTCACCCAAAAAATACCTGTCGTACATATTCCATGTTTTTTCACGTTGTAATCGTGAATAATTTTTCTCGTACACCTAATCACGAACTATAAGAATCGATTCGACCAACGATTATCTCGACAAATCTTATATTTTCTTCTGAACCATTTTACAAGTCGAAAACAAGTACCATCACCGACGTGAGATTTTTATTAAAAGATTCGTAATGTGTGTTTGAAGAAATAAGGTTAAATGAAATTAACGATAAGATGCTTTTTCTTTTTTCCGAAATTGATTACAAAGATCGAAGGTCATGGGTATCGTCTAGAAACGTGCCAACCGGTTTATCCAAGCTCTTCTCCAAGGTAAATCCTGAATTATGGGGGATTATGTCGTCAATTTTAGCCGACGAGGTTCAGGTGCGGCAAACAACCACGCACATTGGCTACCGGAACATTAGTCCGCGTACGGAATTATGCGAGTGGGTGTAACATTAGCGTAACGGCTTGTTGTATAATACTAACTTAGCACTGATTATGTATGTATGGGTTGGGTTACGTGTGGCAACGTCGATAATATCAATGTTTAAATGTCTCCTAAGAGACATACTAACCAAAAATAAGATTAATAACATCTTCTATATTATTAATTATTATTTCTATTTCATTCTCTACATTTGCGAACAATACATTTCTGTTAACATCAGACAATGATCTGATCAATGAAAAACAAAACTGTTGGGATGTAGAGAAGGAGGAAAGTGGTGAGAGGAAGGGAGAGGAGAGGGTGTAGAAGAACCACAACGTAACTCTGCTGGTACGGTCATAAAAAGAGGGAAAAGATCCTTTTTACATACTTCAGAGCACGTTTTCGGAAGTTCCGAGGCTGCTAACGAGATCTTAACTCGCGACAGTGCCATAAACGTCAGATACAGAAGTAGACGAGCTTGTGTCTCTCGCAGGGGTTGTTGGATAACAATGAGAGACAAACCTCGTCCTGCTAGGACAACTAAAGAGAATAAGAGAGAGAGAGAGAGAGAGAGAGAGAGAGAGAGAGAGATTATGTGTGTGTGTGTGTTAGTGTTTATTGTAAATGTGTTGAGAGAGAATACGAGTTAGGAGAATTCGATAGTAGAGACTAGCAGTGTGTCCTCCTTCGTTAAACCGGAACCACTGACAAGAGCTGTAGCTTACGAGAACGGAAGAAGGAGGGGTTAGAACCCCTTGGAAGTACCGTTTACTGCACCGAAGAGGCTCGCAAGGGTGCAATGATCCTTTTTGTTAGAGATAACACACTGTCGTGAATGGATACACTGTAAAACTTTCCTTCCTTCTCATCCTACTTGTTGTTTCCATCATTTCTAACGTTTTATTTATTATATGATTCTATATAATTATTATATTTTGATATATATTTATATGATTGAGAAATAATCTGAAAAATGTAGAAATAATCTACGACAAGTGAAAAAATGATTCTTTTGGAAAGTCTTGTTTGGTAGACACATGCAATGATTCTTGGAATAAATACACTGTGAAATTTTACTACTTGTTTTAATTATTCTCAACATTTTCTTTCTGAAATCTCTACGAGAGGAATGTTTCTTTTTGGAAAGAATTGAAAAGATTTGAAAGAAGTGACAAAAAGAAAATACAATTTTTTTTGAAAGTCTCGTTCAGTAGGTAAAAACTAAACTTCCTGATAGTCGTTGCTAGAAAACGCTCGTAAATATCCTTTAGCTCGTTTCGTACTCTCCCAGGATATGTACGAGGTATGACGTACGAGCGTCGGGGAACACAAAAAAAAATCCCTTTCTCAAACAGCCCACCTACCCCTCTCCTACCCGCCCCTTTCAAAATATCGCACAATTTACAGCCTTATTTTTCGGATAAAGACGGCTCACGGAACGGCTTTAAACGGATTTGTCCTCCAACCACCAGAAAGAGAGACAGAGAGAGAGAGAGAAAGAGAAACACAGAGTGGGAAAAGGCAACGTTAGTCCAAGGATCGGTGTGGTACGTTTGGTTTTAAAATTCGTACGCGATTAAAACTTTTCACAGAGGTTGTTGTCGTTTATGTTGATGTTCGTTTGCGGTGAGACATGTTTAAATAAGAAAACAAGATAATAATGAAATATTGGAAGAGAAAATACACAGTTTGAATTTAAAAAGAGAAGTTTTTTTAAATAAGAAGATAGAATCAAATTTCTAACGACCAAATTTGGAATTGTCTTTACGATGCATAACGCAGTTTCTGTGAGTGAACCTGTGCAACCAGGAACGATTTTAAGATGACTCGACTTGGTGATTCTCGAAAGATAGGATCGTCTGAACCGGCGACGGTTTTGTTGATACATAGGAACATAGAGAAATATGTGTGAGTTAGGATAGAGATAGATAGAGAAATAGAGAAGACTAGTTTGACGACTAATAAACCTTTGAATCCCCTTTTCGTATCCACCACCACTACAACTACCACCCATCACCACTACTACATCCTTAAACTTCCCTTTTCTCTTTCTCTCATTGTCCTAGGAGTTTCTAGGAACTGACAGAATTCGCTTTAACTGGCCCAGGATGCGTCTCTTCTTCGAAACTAACACCGCGAAGTACCGTATTATTCGCATTGTTTCGATTTTCCGAGGGTCAACAAGAATGTATGCGTTGGTACGAAACTGGACAGACCGATGTAAATGTTCTAAACCGTTCCAAGAATACCCCACTGGAGTTTATTACATCATTCTACTTAATTATTAATCTTTATATTTTTAATTAGATCTAATACCGAAGAATTTTGTTTGATAAATTATTTATTATAATATCTAAGTTTTATATCCAATCTTATTGATTATTTGAAAAACTAAAAGAACTAGAAGTTAAAATAAAGAAATGAAAATAATAATAATAAGATAGATTAATTTAATCATGTTAGATTACTTGTTATATTTAGATAAATAAAGTTTAATAACGTGGACAGTATTAAACACGTGCATGTGTTAATCGAGATGCGTTTTTATATAAAAAAAATTAAATAAAAAGAAGTGAGCTAGCATTTGCCGAGATGTAGTTGATTATGCATCATTATGAAATTTTTAAACCTCTTCAGTTCTACGATTGCAGTGAAAGTTATTCGTGTGAATTATAAACGCGTACGTATAATGTCAAATTAAAAATCATTCTACAACGTTACGATTACCAATTAGATTTTTTATCGACAATTATTGATGTGATATAATTAAACTAAATTTACAATGCTCGATCAAATGTTTAAAAAGGTTCAAAATTATAGTTAGCTTACGTTTAGATGTACTTTGTCCTTATATCCATAATTACAGGTATCCATATATGTATATATCACTCTTCACTATTACACACACTTGTACACATATGCTTTTCACTTGCATTTCACTTGCATAGAAAGGAAAACACTCACACACGTATACGTAACGCGAAATTAAATACCGTACTTGATTAAATAATGTACTTGATTAAATGACGTATCCTTGTTATTCCTTCCGACGCTCGAAGAAGACTAACGATTATTATGAAAAATAGTTACGAAAACAATCGAAGGTTACCGAACATACACGAAAGTCAAAATACAAATTTAACAAAGCGATTCTCTTCGACAACGGCCGAGGAGTCAGAGAAAGAAATGTAAACATAAACAAAACTTTCTAACGTTAGTCTAAGCCGGTAATAAAGGAATTGTTTTTTATTGTGTATTTCATATTTAACGAATAAATAGTACCTTTATTAAACTCGTTTGACTCGGACGTATACTTTCGCCTATCTTTCTCTCAATACATTAGGTACGTATAGAATATTTTATTACTCATTTAAATTAAATATTTAATACATTCGTATCGATGATGTACTTTTCTTACCAATAGCCAGTCTACTTTGAAACAGCTGTTTTTTATTTCTAACGAATAGATTTTCATTTGTTTTATTACAAAATAATTGTTTCATAAATCTGAATTCATTTTTTTTTTTATAATCTCAATTACAATACTTATATGTATTTAAAATTACAGAATATAATAAAAATAGTAATTAATTATAAGAGAGAGATTGTATAATAATATAAGAAAAAGATATAAAATAGAAAATATTTAACGATATTCGTTTAGCTATTTTGAATTATTAGTACCTGATTGATCGATCACATAAATCAAGTAAAATTTGATTACGATTAGTAACATGGATGGATGACCAAACCAAGGAAATAAAAATACGCAATCTTTCTTGTATCGAATGTTGTTGCAGGAGTGGAAGAATGTAAGATCAGACACCATTATAATTCAACACCATTACATTTCAACACCATTATAACATCAAACTTAAATAATAATTGTTAGAGATAATCGATCTGGACCCTGGATAGCTCATTGTCAATAGATTAGACCATTCACTCGATAATCGAAAGATCCGTGTGATTCGATTTTTGATCCAATCAATTCACTGTCCTTCCTTTTTACACGATACAAGAGCATGACTGAACCAACGAAACGTTTATCGACAGAATAAACCAAAAAAAAAACAAGATGAATAAAAAATGAATGAATATGGACAATTTGAAGAAAGAATATCATAGATGATGAGTAGAAATATAACAGGGGAGGGAAAACAGGGGTGTAAGATTTGAAGGAGTGTAAATAATAGAAGAGGAAAAGGACGTTTTAGAGATAGGCAGGCGTATAAGGTTAAGGCAAATGAAACGAGGTAAATAGTCCGAATACCGTTCTCTACTAATTAGTTATATAAAGGCTTGCCTACAGGCTCGTCGTGGGCTCGAAAGGCTTATACCGTTAATTAACATACCCGGAGCAAGGAAGGGTGCCAGGCGTAGCAGAGAGTAACTGAGAACCTTGCTATATTTCCTTTTCGTTCTAACATCAGCTATGAGAGGAAAGGGAAAGGAAACTGGTGCTGTGGTTGGAACATTATCGGGATAGAAACTTTGTCGTAGTTGTTAGGACGATTCTCCTTTTCACCAAGATCGAGGAATAAAAATGTTTCGAGAAAATTGTAGAGTGGTTTGTTTTTTAGTTCTCTTCTTTCTTATATTTTTGTAGTTTTCTTTTAGAATGAATTTCACGAAGGGATCTTCTCTCTTTTTCTTCTCTGTTAATACTTTTTCACACTTTATTCAAATATCTATGAGAATGTTCTCGTTCCTATTGCCAAGGATATGATTTAAAGATCTGTATCATGTAATCTGAAATGCACACATGTATTAGATAGATAGATAGGGTCTATATATAGTGATACATAGATATATACCTAATGTATACATGAATGTATGTATATATATATATATGTATGTATGTATGTATGTATATCCTGGCGTAATCTCAGCATTGGTAGGATATTTGAGAGTTATGCGAGTAAGGCTTCGCGGATTGCCACGATAAAAGCGAACGTAAAAACGTAATAGTTTACAGACTTAACTACCGACGATCGGCTAATAAAACTCCCCAGGACAAACTTTTGCGTCGGTTCTGTTACTAGTATTACTAGTACGACTACTATTACAAAACCCTACCCGTAGAGAGAGAGAAAGATATATACTCTTTACGATTTACTTGCTTAGCTTGTTCGTTTCGTTTTGTCGGAAAGAAAAGAAAAATAACAGAAGAGAGAGAGAGAGAAGAAAAAAAAACAGGCAACCGAGAAAAATATAATAATAACTAGAAAAAAAATATATAAAAAGAAACCTTTTTCCCTTATTACTCGAAAGTTAAAGATCGATAGTTCTCAAGAGAGAGAGAAAGAACATTTTCAATTACTCGATATTTTTTAATAGCCTTTTCTTCTTTCTTTTTCTTGGTTGTATTTTTTTTTTGTGTAATATGAATTGGTAAGTCTCGAAGAAGAAAAACCCCGTTCCCATTCTCTCTTACTCACTCTTTTATTCTCACAGATATAGGAAATATAATTTGGAATAATACAATTGGATATCGTTTGGTAAAGGGAATCCGCGAGTAGGTGGAAAAGGTGGTGGTGGTAGAAGGTTGGTCTGTTTCGAAATTAATTACACCTATCGTAATAAAAGTTAATCTCGTAAAATTGGCCCCCTTTCCTCTTTTTTGCCCATGGGATGAGGATGGGGATAGGGAATGGGGAACGGGGAAAGAAGAAGAAGAAGCAGCACCATTACTAACAGTAACAGTTATATCGTACCAGCTAACTGCGAAAACGAGGGAATCGCGGAGAAAATACTCGCGGGTATAGGATAATGAAAATAATGAAATAAAAGTTAGGATCGATCGTAAGGAATAGGTCGCGCCCTTTCGTTCTACACTGTTTCCCCCCTTTTCCCCTTTACCCTTCTCTCACTATTTCCCATTCCTCCCCACACTCTCCAATTCTTTGGTTTTTTAATTATCTCACGTAGCGTGGAATCTCGTTGCAAACAATTACGTTAGAAAAATAATATTCTGTGTCTTTTATTGCATATAATTTTTATTTATATATTATTATTATTATTATTTATAATATATACGGCATATTGTATTATTTTACCCAAAATTTATGAAAAAAAAATAAAATACGACACCGAGAAGTGATAAATTATTACTGAAAGAAAAGTTGTTGTTACAAAATTTTATTTAAAAAGATAATTTGGCAATAATTGAATAAAATTGTTATTTAATTTTAATCAAAGATTGATTTATGATAAAACGATTGTTCGTACGATTAATGAAAATGATTAATGTGAAAACTGTATAATAATTAGAAAATAAATGATATAACTCTCTTACGTAGAATGTTAAGATAGAGTGAAATAATGAAAGAAATAAAAAAGATAAAGAGAATGGATGGATAGTAGGAGTTTTATAGCCCATCTAGTTTGTCTCAAACACAAAACGAGTAAAGGTAAAAGCTCGTGGCGTAGCTCTGGAAAGCGTCGCGACGCCGCCGTGGAAGATTTTTAATTAATCGATCGAGACGCCGAGCGTCGGGCTGCCGTCGTTTGCGGTGCGGCTGGTTCATTAGAGGCTCTTAATTAACTTGCGCCGCTCACGCGACTTTGTACAATGAAATACACCTACACTATTATACTTGACAACCTATGTGTTTATAAACACTTATACATTTATGTATTATAGTATGTATGCATATATATATTTTTAAGTATATATGTATGTGTATGGGACTTGTAATATTATACAAGTTGAGAATGATGTATGTGTGTATGGATCTTCCTATACATAGTCATAAACATTTATATATATATGTGTGTATGTTTGTATGGGATATGTAATATTCTACAAGTAAAGAATGATGTATGCATGTATGGATCTTCCTATACATAATCATAAACATTTATATATGTACTGTAACGTCGTATTCATATACAGGGTGATCTTTCAAAACGTATTTTAACTTTATCGAGAAATAAAAGGAACGTGGGATTATTTTTCTATATTATTTTTATTCTAGAATGAATCTCTGGATTTTATGAGGATGAGAAAAAAATCTCTCGCAGCAGGCTTTCAATCGAATAGTTTCATACAAACCGTATTCTCGATACTTTCAATCGTTTTAAATGTTTCCTTGTTATAGTTGTCTTCTTTTTTTTTTTTCATTATTATTATTTCTTTCCATACTTTTCACATAAAAGTTAGATTAAAACAAGAATACTCATAATAATAATAGAAAATATTGAAAGAGAGAGAAAGAGAGAGTAGAATGTTGAATAAAATATGACATTTTATAATCTTCTTTTTTTTTTTTTCATGATATTTCTGTTACAAAGCCATGGTTTAACGCAAACCATTTATCTCGGAGCAGAATCGAATTCTATTATCGAAACACTTGAAAATGAATCCGAGTTCAATTAAAGTGGCAGGTACAATCATTCATACGATACTCCTCGTTATTTGGCAAACGATAACTAACGAACGCGTTGTTAACCGCATTTGTTTGATTATTTTGTCTGTATACGTTCGTCGTTCTCGTTTATGCTACATGCATTACACATACACATACACATATACACACATATATATATATAATATATAACATGCATGACTACATGGTAAAACCATTACGTATGTTTAAAAAGGAAACAAAAAAAATGTATTTAAAATCATGTTCGTTCCTAATCGTCATATTTTTATCATAGACTATTATTTTTTAAACATTATTAATTATTCATAATCAAGAACAAAGTTATATTGAAAAAAAAACGTAATAAAGAAAAATTGAATTTGATGTAAAGGTTTATTCGTGGATGCTAAACAGAAATAACTTCCAGGGAAAAAGCAATAGCAGAAGTAGTAGTACTTGTAAAGTAGTAGTAGTAGTAGTAGTAGTAGTAATAGTAGTAGTAGATATCTGGCAACATATGCTCAGACACAGAGAGGAGAACGGAAAATGGGGACGTATATATTAGAGGGTGACACCACAGTTTTCCGGCGAGCTGGTTAACCGCACTCGTTAACCGTCCCATAATGCGTTACCTCGCGGCAATTTGCGCACGCCGATGCTGGCTAACTCGCGAAACCCAAATCTTTCAGAAGACATTTCATTCTTCATCCTTAAACATTTGTTTTTATTGATTCGTACTTTTTTTTATAAAGAAATTTCATTCGTTTGCAGCAAACAAATTTAGGCTACATTTTTCCCAGTATTCAATCGTTCCATGCAATAAAAATAATTAATAGCAATTGTTTAGTTCCAACAATCTTTTTTAATATCTTCCTAATAAATATTTTTACTTTTTATATTGTTAAATAAAGTAATTGAACAAAACTTTCTTCTAATTACCATTTACAATATCTCGTATCAAGTTCGTAATATTTAAAATATACAATTTTGACAAAAACAAAAAAGGGAACATCGAAATAAAGATAAACAGATACATGGATATTTAGTTAAATGATTAAAAGTCAGAAGTTTCGGGCCTTACTTCGTTTTAAATAATAATCGTCGTTAGGAGATTTTATTTTATCGGGATTCCGGTTAAACGGCTATTCAGTTTCGAGTGCGGATAATTTCTTTTCAAGCGGACGACGTCTCTCTTCTCTCCCCCTTTTTTTTTATCCCCCTACCTTTTTCTTATTTTCATCGTTGGAAGGATTTACGAGGAGTGAGTTAGGGAGACAAGGATAGAGATGAGACAAGGTAGAAGAAAGAAACACACTGAGAGAGAAAAAGGGATAAAAAGAGAGAGAGAGAAAGGACGCGTGCAGCAGGCAGCAGGAAGGCAAGGCAAGGAAAGGAAAGGAAAGGAAAGGCAAGGCAAGTGGCAAGAAAAGAAATCGATACGATCGAATCGGCTTACAGTGCCGGGTTGATAGTCTCTCTCTCTCTCTCTCTCTCTCTCTCTTTTTCTCTCTCTCTTTCTCTCTTTAGCAAAGGACTGGCTCAACAGCTCATAAAAGGGTGCCCCGAGGAAAATATATATCGGCATTGAAAAGTTTGTCGAACAAGACCCTGCGACATGTTGCGAGGATAGCGTCATAACTTAACGTTCGTGTCGATATGAAAGAAAGAAAGAGAGAGAGAGAGAAAGAGAAGGGTAGGAAGGGTAGGAAGGGTTCGAGGTGACTCTTCGCGTACCTTTTTACAAGCCGTACTTACGACGATTTAAACTCTGAAGGCTTGTGCCGACTTTACGGGTACAAGGTTTGGGACGAACGGCACTTGTAGCGCGAATGGTTTTTAACTCGCTCGTCAAAATCCTTTTTAAATGGAAAAAGAATGTATGATTTATTTCATAGTATGTGTCTGTGTATGTGTTGGTGTGTATGTGTGTGTGAAGTAATATTAGGAAATTTCGGAACTAGCTATTAATTTCGTACATGAAATATAAATATTTTTAAATATAATATTAATGCATATTACCGTTAATACAATAAATGATTTATTTAATACATGAACGTATAATATACTATACATATATTTAATAATTTTCTTCTTAAACACGGTTAATTTATTATTCCAAGTTAATCATTAACCCTATTCATTATTAAGATAAAGTATTTAACATTAAAAAAAAGTAACTACGAGTATTATCTTATATCAATTCTTTAAAAATAACATTTATTTAATATTTATATAAAATAAAATAATTTTAAATTAAATTAAACCCTAAGTAAAAAATATTAATTAAAATAGTTTCGATTTGTATCAATGATTACTTAAAAGACTATCATAAAACGTATCACTAATAATATCTTGTATATGAATCATATACGAAGGAACGGTTTCTTGTAGCGATAAAACGAAATCAAAGAGTTCACCGACGATAAGAGAAGAAAAGAAATGAGAAAAAAGAAGAGAAGAGAAGAGGAAGAGAAAGATCGAGGAAAACTCAAGTGAATCTCATACGACAGGATGATTACGTATATATACGTGTACACGTATCTAAAAGCCCCTAGCATTGGTAATAATAATAGTACTAGTATTGGTAATAGTAGAGTAACTAGTAGTAGTATCATTCGTACGGCCCTGGCGTAGCTCGGCTATGGGCTGGGGTCGGTGCAATTAGGGGTATTAATTAGCGGGTACTTCATAGAGACTCCTCCACCTCTCCCTCTTCTTCTTCCTCCACCTTCTCCACCTCCTCTTCTTCCTACACCAGTAGCAGAAGCCCCACCTTTACCTCTTCCTCACTAAAGGTATCCTCCTCCCCTACCCCTGTTACCTCCCGCGTGTCGGCTACTATCCAGAAGGAAAACGGGCACCCCACCAACCTAACCAACCAGTCGGCATGCTTTCGTCCTGCTTTAACCCTCTCCCCCCTCCTGTTTCAACCATCCGGATCCCCGCACTCCCGCAAGCCTCAAGCCCCGTTTTCCCCTCTCTTCTTGCACCGCTAACGTTAAAGTGCTCCGCACCACTGACAGAGCAATACGGACAAGGGCTGTATAGCTAATTACATGGTTTTATGTCGTCCGCCCTGAGGGGAACAAGTGTGGGACTCGGATCGGCATGGAAGCGGCAATGAGAGAATCTCGTGACGTCATTGACGGGCCGCGTTCAGCAATGCTCGTCGACGATTCACTCTCGACTCGATATGCGTGGATCTATGTATGTGTATATTTGTATGTGTGTGTGTGATAACTCTGTACATAGGATATATAGGTGTATGTGTGTATGTTGGTACAGACTTGATATACATGGATCTACTTTTGTGTGTGTGTGTAACTCTTTACATACAGACTTATAGGTATACGTGTGTAGTATGTTGGTGTATAAATGTAGGGGCCGCGCGTCAAGCTTACGTTACCTTCGACGTCAACCTATCATTCTCATACCGTAACTCATACCCACTTTTAGCTACCTGCTGCATGTAACGATTCAACGAACCCTACCACCATTCCTGAATTCGAATTTCCTTCCCCTTTTTACTTTACTTGCGAATCCAATGAAAGAAGGAGTAACATCCCCAACTTTCTTCTTTTCTTACTCTGATTTTTTTTTATTAAGTTACTTTATTAAAAAACGTTTAATTAGTTTCAGGGATATTTCTATCGACGATAACGTTACCACGAGTTTAATTATTCAAGATTCCAACCATATATTATTATTGTTTATTCGAATGAAATTTGTAGAATTTCGTTGAGAGAACGATTAATAAATTAAATAATTTATGTAACGAAAGTAGAGAACATTTCATTCGAATTTGTATGATCGTCACACTTATTATTACAATTCATATTTGAAAAATATAGTTTCATGTATAATGTGTATATTGTTTATTTATTAATTTCATTTAAAAATTATTAATAATACAAGATTTCAATTTGTTCGATAAAACATTGACCATACAATGCTCTTATTCCTAATGCATAAAATTAGTCTATCAATTTTTATTTTAAATTATGAAATATGCGAAATTACAGTATGATTGACAACATAGTTAATCCTATTCCTATTCTCATTAACAAAAAATTAATTTCCTCCTATAATTATTAAATCATCAATTCAAATTAAAACAATGAACATATCGTAATACTTGAAAACGTTTGACCATAGACAGACATAAACTACTATTCGAGTATTCACTTTCCAAAAAAAATCAGCGATACCGTAAAACGTAAGGAAGAAAAACACGCGTTAAACGATAGGCCATCGTTTCAGGACAGCTCGTAAAAGGGCTCGAAAAGCCCTAGGATGATGGGTACCGTCAAACCTACCGTTCTACGTTCTCGGACGGGAACAGTCGACATTCTCAAAAACATTATCGGCTTAACGCCAGACCGAAAAAGAGAGAGAATACGAGGATCGCGTAGGTTTTGATATACATAAATACACACAGAAACATACACACACAAACATATATATATACATAAACATATAGAAAGAAGCATCGTTCGCTATCCGTTGAGGAGCGCAAAGCCACGATCAGATTCGTCGGAAAAGGGGCCCGCCAGCAGCTTTAGATATTCATGTATTTAAATTTATTTATTGGCAGGATTTTTGCCCTCAACGGGGGAAGGGGGTGAGGTGACGTTACTCGGTGATGGGACTGAAAGGAGGAAGAGATGGAAGAAGAGGAGGAGAAGAAGTTGGTGGAGGAGAAAAGAAGTGGAATGAAAATAGGGGTAGAATGGACTCTCTTTTCTTCGTCTTTCTACTTTCAAACCACCCATCCACCTACTCCCCATCTTCTTCCTACATAGCCACCCAACCTTTACCCCCTTACCCTTCCACCACCCTGTTCCTCTTCCTCCTTCTTCTTCTTCTTCTTCTCCTCTTCCTCCTCCTACGGGAGCCGGTTAAACCTTCGCCAACCTCGACAACCCCTTCTGGTTAATTTTCTCGCTTAAAGAGATCTCGGCCAATTACACGGGCCGTCCGACGGGCGTTGAATTTTAATTGGAAAGGAAGAAAGTAGTAGTAAAGAGTAAGAGAGAGAAAGAGACCCTTCCTTGCAAACCAGCAGCAACCTTGTTCGTTTGAACCGTAAGTATAAGTGCTGCTAGTCTTCCTAGCTACACATGTATACATACATACACATACATACACATACATACATATATATACCTATCTCACTCACACTTTGGAGTATTACGTTAGGATACAGCTTCGGCCCTTTTATCTTTCTTCCTTTCTTTCTATCTTTCTTGAACTTCATTTACTATCATCATGTAACATGTAGGTAGCTATCAACGACGTCGTTACTTTCGATACGTGGTATTATACCTTCTATCGTCATAAGTATTCAAAAAAAAACAGAAAAATACACCCCATAAGTACAGAAATAAAATGAAGAAGGAAGAAAAAAAAAGAATATCGGGGTTAACTAATAAGAGGAAAGAAAGAAAAAAAAGAAAAGGATAACTAAAGAAAGGAAGGAATAATAAAATCGATCGAGGAGAAGAGACTGGTCTCATAAATTTTTAACGAAATCCGCAACACGCTTAAGGAGGAGTTCCAGCAGGTTGGGTAAGGTGGCTGGATGGGTGGGTTGATTTGGTTGGGTTGGGTTGGTTTGTTCTAGGCTCGTTAGTTACCCGAATTAATTGTAATCTGTTGAATCTTTTTAAGCAAATCGCCCTTATTCCCTATTCCAAGCGATTATTGGAAAAGGTTAAACCTCGGGGTTACTTCGTTGCCCACTTCAATCCCTTTTCTTCACCTTTCCTTTCCTTTCCTTTCCTATTCTTTGGTTTTTTTTTCATTTTTTAATCCTTCTCCTTATATTCTTCACGCATACTCCTACAAATGCACAATGTGTTTACCGTTAACGACGTTCTACGTCCATATGAATTCAGTAATGTATGTATGTATGCATGCATAAAAGCACTTATTCGAATCGACGTTACTGAGTTTCGCAATAAGCGGACCATCCTTCCCTTTAATTGGATTAATCTATGGAGATTCATTAACGCTGCGAGCTGAAGCCGAGTCTCTCTCTCTCTCTCTTTCTCTCTTTCTCTTTCTCTCTTCCGATTCACCACGTAATTACCTCGAGGATATTTTCCGTTCGTCGAGGACTCGCAGAAAGCCTCTCTCTCCCTCTCTTCTTTCACCCTTCTCATTCTCTCTCCCTTTCTCTTTCTTACTCTCTCTATTTCTGTACACTCTCCAAATCGAATTTGTTAATTCAGGAATTTCGCGATATAGTCCGGTCCCGTTACGAATCACTATCGCCGTTTAACGTTCTCATCTCTTGCAAATTTTCGGAGATTTACCGTAGTATAGTTGCTAGGTTTTAAGTATATGTATATATGTGTATGTATGTGTATGTATGTGTGTGTGTGTGTATGAGTATGAGGAGAGGATACTTGGTTAATAGTAGTCTAGCATTGTTCGTATCACCAATTATCCTTTCGATCCAGTATCATCGTTTTCCAAGCATACTAAGCAGATTACTATACTTCAGAACTTCGTTTAGTTTATGATTTGTGTTACTATAAATCCTTTTTATCTTATATTCTTGTAATAACATAAATTATTTAGACGTGACAAATTAATTTTTTATTATTTTAAATTATTATATCAAGCAAAATTGTGTTAGAGTTAAAAAATATGTTTTCCATCAACTTAACAATTTTTAATCTGAAAAGTGGTTCGTTGATAATCTGCGACAAATTGTGGAATATTCTTGGTACAATTGTTGTTGCTATTTTTTTTTAATTAAAATATATTATGTTTGTTCAGTACATGGAACAGATGAGAGAAAGAGATGAAAGTAAAAGATGTAGACAAGTAACCGAGAATCTGAGTAAACGTATTCCGTTCTTACGAGGCATGGGTGCTGCCACGTCGCGGAGAAACCATTAACCATCTAGTCACCCCCTTACTACCCCCCTGATCAATTTCCTAAAGTATCCACATACGATCACGTCGTTCCTCTTCCACGATGTTATTCCCGATCTGCTGTACACTTTTTTCGTGTCCTATACTCCTCCTCCTCCTACTCCTACTCCTCCTCGTTCAACGTTCTATCCTCGATTGAAGTTAAAAAAAAAAAAGAAGGAAAAAGGAAACGAAAAAAGGAAGTAGAACGAATAAGTAAGAGACTCGTGCATTGCCTTTTAAAAGAAAATATTAAAAATTGAGTAATAATAAAGAAAACAAGAAGTATCAGAGAGAGAGAGAGAGGGGAAAAAGTGGCAAAAAAAAATATAAAAAAAGGAAGAAAACTAAGAAAAAGGGGATGAGGTTGAGGGGGTTAGAAAAGTATCCAGTATCCACCTCGTTCGAAAGATTAATTTACGATTGCTCTCGATCGTGAAAATCGTTTGCCGAGAGGGTGGAGGAGGCTGGAGAGGAGGATGGCGGAGATTGGGGGGCATTGAGGGGTATTGAGGGGTATTGAGGGGGATTGTGGGGATTCGGGGTGGGAAGAGGGAGAAATGGGGGTGTATTCGAGAAGTAGGTACACTCTATATTAGAAAAGTTTATCGCGTCTTTCGAGATACATACATAGTAAGGGCACGTACGCGAAAAAGTCGTGTCGCGAAAAGCTAATAAGTATCGAGAAATACGATCCTACCTATCCGAAGTTACTTTTTTTTTTTTTTAAATATATCTATATCTACTCTAAGTTGTGCGTGCGTACGTACGATAAAAATAGAAGAAGAAACAAACTTAGTAAGAGAGAGAGAGAGAGAGTAACGGGACGAATAGAAGGAAAGAGGGTGGTGGAGTATGGTTTAGTCGTGGAAAAAGAAAACGGTTGTGTTGAACGTGGATAAGAAACGGGGGTGAGGTGAGGTAGTGGTACTTTATGAACACGCCTCACATAAATTGTCGCCCGGCTCTTTAAGAAATTGGAGAAAAAGGCGGGAAATCCTTTAAAAAAAAAAGAAAGGCGAAGAAAACAGCAGGTTGCGCCGAGAGTGCTTTGGAAAAAGTTTTTTTCCCTTCCTCCCTTCATTCTACACCCCCCACGAACTACTCCTACGTTCGAAAACGTTGCCTGAGTATTTTCTCTCAACTCATACCCCTCCTCTACCCCTCCTCGCAATTTTCTTCTACCCTACCTTTACTAACGTTTCACGTTTCTTTTCCATCATTTTCTTTCTCTCTGTCTTTACGATGTCTATCTTTGAACAATTTTAACAGTTGTTGTCAACAATTTTAACTGTCCATTAACAGTTTCAAATCAATTAAATCTCGCGTATTTTCTTATCAAAAAAACAAAAATAAGAAATGTCAGTATAAAAAATGGCTACAAAAATGATTTCGAAGATATAAAAAAAAAGAAGAGTGTGAGTGAGAGGATCGATTTGTTCTTGAAGCGAGATTGAATACGTAGAAAGTTGATATTAATCGAAAAATACTACTCTACGTAGGGTTAGAAGAAGAAGAAAAAAGATGAGATGTGGTAGAGGGAAGAGTAAAGGAACATGGGCCCACGTAGATGATCCAGGTCTGTATCTGAACGTGCGAGTTTAAGGGGATGGAAAAGAAATAGTGGGAAAAGAAAGTCCCGGGTACCGGTGGGACGCATTTCCCGGAACAGGTAATCTTCGTCGGCAGACAAGATATTACATTTGAATAAATGTCAGCGACTATAACACCCGTTACGCTTCTCGGAAGTACGCTCCTATCGATTATGCCGACCTCGGTAAACATCCCGCGGGAAATATTTGCTAATATCGATCACATCGTCATTAATAGTACCTCTCTCTTTCTCTCTTTCTCTTCCTCTATTTCTCATTTGCTTGCTGTCTCTATTTCCCAGATCCTTTTTTCCTATTCCGAACGAATATCCCCCCCAAAAAAATAAGGAAAAGAAATTATTACTTTTATTCGACGTCTTTTCAATAACGCATCGAGTACTGCAACTAATACAAAAAGAAATAATTAATAAAAAAAATATAAGGTTACGTATATGAATTTTGCAAACTTACACACACACACACACACATATTCATGCATACACAATACGCATAATATTTTGTTTTTTAAAATATTATTATTTCGCGTCAATCAAAATTCCCTTACGTATTTTTACCTAAGTGTTACGCATTTCCTATGTTGTATTATATATGAATATGCGGTTTTCGTACGTGGTGAGGGGGTAGGTACCTGTTCATTATGAAAACGGTATATCCACGATTTTCGATAATTCAATGTATTATTATCGGTATTTGTCGACTCGATTTAATCGAAATAGCTTCTCCGATTACTTATTTAAATCAAAGTACGAACCCGCCGGCGTGGCACAAAACACCACGGCAGTAAAAGGGGGAGGGGGCAGAGGAACACAGGCGGTGCAACGCAATAATAAAAGGCACGATTTGCGCGAGAAAACAATGGGAATTAAATTCAAAACGAAAATGTTGACCCAAACTTTATTCCGACACGCGTGCGGATATGCCAGTGACGCGCGCTGCGAATAACTTCATCTCTCTTTCTCTCTTTTTATTTATTTTTTTTTCTCTTTATTTCTATTTCTCTCTCATTCTCACCCTTTTCAATATTTTTCTGATCGATTGGTTTATCCAGCGAATCAATTGGCCCCGTACTTCTCGTTTTTTTTTCTCGTTTTTCTCTTCCTGTCTCACTCACTCACTCGTTCGATGTATGAACGAACGTTTTAAACACAGGGTAAATTTTTAATAACGCCAACGATAAGTTTTACTTGTTTTCCACGTTAAATAGGACAAATATTCTTTTCATCGACAATAAAGTCGAAAAAGTAAAAAACAGAGAGAGAGAAAGAGAAGAAACAGGAACATTGAATATCTCGAAAGTAAAAGCATTTATCAAAGGCATCGATCGTTTAAAAACTGGAAAAAATTGTTTGTTTGTTTTGAAAATATCATTGGAGTATAACACTCGTTAAAGGATATTCAATTTATTTTTCTTCTTCCTCTGGTTCTTCTGTTTACGCAAGTATTACACGTAACTTGTACCAATTAATATTAAGCGTCTTTTTAAATATTTATTAACGAAATCATTAATTTTTTTAATATTGATTTTTAATATTTATTTCAACGAAGTAATTACAATTTGAGTTATTTTACGAACGAAGAGAAATTAAAAAAGAAGAAAAAATAAAGGAAGAAATTATAACGTAAATCAATAAAGTATTTTGTTCTTTTTTATTTTTAGGCAACTCCTAGTCAAATTACTTCGACGAGAAAGAATCAAAAAAATATTTTAATTTCTATTTCAACGAATTTAATACAAATATCAAAGTACCGAGTTTAATTTCTGCACCTAATAGGTACGAAAAAAGTAAAAGAGAGAGGGAGAGGGAGAGAGGAAGAAATGGGAGATGAGATGAGATGAGATGAGATGAGATGAGATGAGATGAGAAAGTTGGATGGAGATTATTAAGAGAAACACATACAAATAAACCCATACATATACAAACACATGCACACATATATGTGGATTCGATTATGTCGGGTAATTGCGCTCGCGTGTTTTTCTCTCTCTCACTCGCTCTCTCTTCCTCTCTCTTTTTCTCTCCCTTCTTTTACTACAACATGTCGGTTGGTTTCAAGTGGTTAGGCGAATTGTGGCCAATGCTTTGTGAGAGTAGACACAGAACGAAACAGGGATGAACGTACGTGTACCATTTGTCTGACTATGTGAGTATAAAAGTGAATGAGTGAGCAAGTGAATTTGTCTGTGTGTATGTGTGTATGTGTGAGTGTAGGTGGGGTGTATTGAGAAACAATGACTGGAAGGGACAGAGTTGCACGGCTCATCTACGAACATCAGAAAAAGGGAAGCATCCGATACGCAACTCGAAAGCGTGCCGTTGACAAGAACCCTATCGTTTATAACGCGTCACCCCTAATCGTGGATTCGACGTAATTTTCTTTTTTTAAATATC
This sequence comes from Mischocyttarus mexicanus, assembly GCA_023678845.1. Classification (NCBI taxonomy): domain Eukaryota; kingdom Metazoa; phylum Arthropoda; class Insecta; order Hymenoptera; family Vespidae; genus Mischocyttarus; species Mischocyttarus mexicanus. The sequence goes on from JACGTP010000075.1 coordinate 99,639, forward strand.
ATATACTATTTTTAAAAAAATACAATATCTTTTAACTTTGTAGAAAAATAATTTTTACAAAGATATTCCACTGATGCGAGTTTAATTAGCAAATTCCAGTAGATGAAATCATGATACCTCCTGTAATATCATATTCCCCTGATACAAATTTCATTTTATGGACAAACCAAAAATTTTTCCTACAATGTTAGATTTGTAATAGGATCATAGGATGATCGAAGAAGTGGCACAAAAAATCACAATACCTCCTGGTATATCATATTCTCCTGATACAAATTTTGATTCATGGACTTACCAAAAATTTGTCTCGAATAATTGGATTTGTAGCAAGATCATGTATAATTTCTAATTGCATTATAAACTCACAAAACTCTTAATTTAAACGTAAATAAACTGAAGAATCGTTAAATAACTAAACGTTTCAATTATAAATGAAAAATTTATAAAAGAAGAATCAAAGCTAGTACAAAGAATCATCTATTCATTGATAAATAAAAAAGAGAAAATTAAAACAAAACTAAACAGATAGAGGGAAAGAGTGAAGTGGGGGGTTGGGGAATAGCGAGAAAACGATACGGTCTGAGGGGTGGGTTGGGTCGAGAGTCGAGGGATGAAGGGACGAAGCTGGGAAGGGAGGGGAGGGAGATCGAACGCGAAGCTTATCGCGAGCCGCATCGTGGAATAATGCGCATAGTGGAGGGTAAATCGAAAATCATCCCTCGACCGTATCTCGTTGTTCTCCTCTCACCCTCGACAAGCACGACTCTCTCTCTCTCTCATTTTCTCTTTTACTCTTTCTCTTTCTCTTTCTCTTTCTCTCTCTGTGGACACCGGGCGCGCGTACGCGCGTACGTTCGCCGGTGTTTACCGCAATTATTAAATGTAAACTCATATTTCGTAATTGCCAAATATTGGCGGTCCGATCGGCCGCGACCCGATGCACCTCGCGAAACGTTACAGTCGGGGTGGGAAGGAGGAGGCGTTAAGGGTAGGAGCGACGGCAAAGGGGAGGAGGGTGGCCTCCCAAACACCATCAAACACAACACTGCCTCGTAGTTTAGGCTGCTGCTCCTGTTCCTGCGCTGCTTTTACTCGCACGCGTCTGCTTTTCCATCCCTTCTCAAATAACACAGAGTCCCTTTTCCCTTTGCACTCTTCTGCACCCTTCTTCTCATCCCATTTTCCTAAACGACCCCCCTCCTTCCTCCTCGTGCCACCTATTTTCCCCTACCGGTGGCCCTGTCCCTTTAGCGAACCACGCGAGAACTCACACCGCCGAATCTCCGACGAATTAAGCTCGCCCTCTCGCTCCTCCCTTCTTCTCACCCTTCACCCTTTCCTCTTCCTCATCCTCTTCATCCTCCTCATATCATCCCCCGTATCCCTCTCTCATACGTTGAATCGATAAGCGCCCGTGCGAGAAGCGATCCCGAGGAACAAAGGGACTCGATAGTTCTTTCGATTATTACCCTCCCCCTTCCCTTATCCAAATCGATGATACTCCGCATTCCCACCCCTTTTTCAAAACCCTCCACGATCCTCTCCCGTTCCTCCCGTTCCGTTCGTCTGCTGTTGCTGCTGTTATTTCTCTTACATTCCAAAACGGGATCACATCATCATTGATTTTCACTATTAATTTTCCAATGTATTTCAATTATTTTTCCACCGCGAAGAATATCAATGCCTCTATCCCCGTTATCCCTTCTCTCCACCCTTACCACGTTTTTTCACTTTTCTTTTATTCTGAATTATTTATTATTTCGGAAAGGAAGAGGGAGGGGGTTGGTTTTTAAAAAAATGGGAAACTCGGAATAGGATGGAGAGAACGAAGAGGTATATCGATCGTTATAAATCAATTCTCGTTCGTTTCTTTCCTACCTTTTCTAGGTTGAACGAAAACAAAAAAATTGCAAAAAAAAAAAGAGACAAATCTAGCTTTTTTCGCGGTAGGAAGGGGACGAGTAGGAGGAGTGTGACGAAGCGTCGATTAAAAAACCGGTCGAAGCGTAACGGGCAATTATTTACGATTTAAAAACCACCGATGTAAAGTTTCCACCGTGAGTTTTTCTCTTGGCAAAACTGGTCTGCCAACCAAGAGAGAGAATGAGAGAAGTGGCAGGGGCAGGGGAAAGGGAAGAGGGGGTGGGAGCATACGAGGGTTGTCGACGGAGTGGCGTCAGCTTGCGTAACTATCGGTAATTAATCAGAATCATCCTCGTATATCGTATCCGTTGGCGTGAGCTGGTGGGGAGAGAGTGGTGCTATGGCGGTGACGGTGACACTGATGGTGGGTACTGGTGGTGGTGGTGGTGGTGATGATGGTAGTGGTAGTAGTGTTAGTAGAAGTAGTAGTAGTAGTAGTAGTGAATGGTGATGGTTATGGGTTATGGTAGTGGTGGTACGCTGACTACGACGATGCTACTGCTGGACGGACGGACCGTGCCCGATCCTGTCCGGAGCTTACGGTAAACGGGGGGGGTAGTTAACCAGTGACGTCACGCTCACGGCGACATCTGGCTCGGCACTAACCACCGGACGACACTGCAGGATACTGGACACTACCCTTCTCTTCCTCCTTCTCTTCCTTCTCCCCCACCTAACCCCTCTTCATCCACCTTCCTCTTCCCTTTCCTCTCCTCTTACTCTTCATCCTCTCTAACGCTAACTCCGAATCAAAATTACCCTTGCCGGAGATACGAGAGCCTATCTACGTGTGTGTCTGTGTGTATGTATGTATGAGAGAGAGAGAAACAACCCGCACACCGGCTGCTTCCAATTAATTCTACCTTTGACACGTATCAACCCGATCCTTAGTCGTCGAAGTTCAAAACACTATTACTATCGTGCACTTTGATATTAAACCTTTATAATAGTCAAATATCTTAGAATTATCACTCATTTAACCAAGTATTGTATATTATTTATTTTCTTATTTTAATATACAAGCACACATTAAAAATCTTAGACGTGGTACTACGTACTACCATGCACACATTTTATTAATAAAAATTAGATGAAAAGTTATTTCTACGTTAGAAATAATTTCTTGTTAAAGTTACTAAGGTGTTTGAGTTTGTTTAGAAATAAATGATTATTTGACGAATCTATGATATCGTATAACAAGTTCTTTGGTGAATATTTTTGACAATCTTTCTATTCCATAGATGACAATTAAAAACGAACCTCGTGCTCAGATACTTCGGGACAACTTCCCTAACGGTTTCCACCACTTTCCCCTTCTTCACCCCTATCCATCCCTCCTTCCTTTCTTCCTTCCTTCCATCCAACCACCCACCCTCCCGCGTGTAAAGCCGGATTTGCGTACGTCCCTCTACCAACGTGGCTATCAATTGCGGCTAATCCTTCGTAGAGATAGCGGAGAAACTGTTGTCTCTGCAGTTTCCCTAACGAACAATCGACAATTTCTATCATCTTAGTAGACATTACTAATGTATTCTCAAAATCAATCTTCATTCTTGAGACAATTAATGATAATTATTTAATATCTAATAAAGTTAACTTTAAGAATAGTAAAAATAAATGATTATTGTAGTAAGTTTAATAACGTCCGATGGACATTTCGTGTCCGGCCAAACCGCAGGAGCGGTCATGTATATTAGATACCCAATTCCAGCGGTAATCCAGCCATAAATATCTTTGAATTATATTTTCCAACGAGTTGGACGCCCACCACGGACGATTTGCTCTAGGTTGCGCGCGAGTATGTTTGGGGAAACGCTGAAATTGGGGAAAAGCGTGCATATATATATATATTTGTATGTGTATAAATTTGTGTATATGTGTGTATGTGTGTGTGTATAAGTGGTCTGTAGGTTTATATATATATGTATATACATATATGAAAGAGAAAGAGAAAGAGAGTGAGAGACCAAGCGGGCTATTTAGCTGTTAATCGCTCAATTAAATTGGATCGCTCGTATTAGCTTTTAATCCCAGCGCATCGTACCGTTGGTGTGCTGTTGCTGTTGCTGCTGGTATCACCGAACGTTGCCGAGTCCAGTCCGGTCCGATTCGGTTCGGTTCGGTCCACGGAAAACCTACCACCAAGTCCACTTTTTCCCTGAAAAAATCAAAATGAAATTTCAGATCGAATCCCAAACCTGCGGAGGATCGTCTCGGATAACGTCGAATTCGAGCTCGAAACGTGTGTGATTTCAGTTTACTCGGTCACTTGTTACTACCAATATTCGTGTAAATGTTACTTGTATATATGTGTGTACATGTAGGAGTAAAAGAAATGGAAATATAATTAATTTCTGATTCAAATATCTCGTTTGGTTATCCTTCCAATTAATATTCTAATCTAATACGAATTCTCTCAAGGTTGTGTTTTATTTTATATACTGTAATATTATTATTATAAAAAGAATACAGTTTTTATTGAAGCATTATCGTAGAACAAGTATTTTTGGGAGAGACGTTTAAAAATTCTTCATACTTTTTATGATCGCACGAATATTCCTTCCAAGCTAAACCAAATTCGTTAGCTCATTTCACCCTCCCATATACCATTTCAACATAACTCTGCTTGCGTAAATCTACTCCTAACCATAAACCCATATCCAACGATTTGTTAACTCGTAACGCACGAATAATCAAAAGAATCGGAAGAATCCTTAAAGCAAATATATTCAAAGTGTCATAAATCGGGGAATAGGGCCGTTATCCTTAAATCGCAACTACTAAAATCAGGGTTGATAGGGGAGGGGGAAGGGTACGGTATTGTTATATGACATAGGCTAATCTAATCTCATTTACATCGGAGCACAGGCAACGGGATTGACGTTCATCGAAATAAATCCAGACTGCCGTTCGTGCCGATAGCGTTTAGTTCGAATATGCGTGAGCGCATGTAAATCGAAGCTTTACCTACCCGGTTTGGAACAAATCGAATGTCGGTCGATGTAAATGAATTCCATTCTAATTGCAATTATGCGACACGAGAGCGCGCATAAATGTTCAACCGTTATACGATAAATGACACGTCGCTCATGGCGTGGACTAGCGCGAACTCGCGAGGCGGATTCTCATCCGTCCCATCCGTCCCGTCCGTCCCATCCCGTCCCGTCCTATCCGTCCAGTACGTTTGTCCGTTACGTACGTCCGTCATTGCGAATTTATTAAACAACGATCGTTAAATCACCCCATTTGGAAAGCTTCCATTCTATCCCCCTATCTCCCTTTCCCCCTAACCCTCTCCCCCTCACTACATTTCTATCTTTCTCTCTTTCTATTTATAATATATCAATCTTTACGTACCACCAAGAGAGAGAGACCCCCATAATTGCAATTAATCAATAATGAACGTGTCGTATAATTGGCTACCGAGCAAAGACGAAGATCATTTAAATATTCATCTTTTCTCGTCTAGCAATGAGACGAGAATGAGAATGAGAGGGAGAGAGAGAGAGAAAGGGAGGAAGGAATTGTTGGTATGGAAATAGAAATGATCGTTGTCTCGATCATCCGATTAAGGGTACGAAGGGAGAACAGAATCCTTCTTTTAGGGATATCAATATTTCGATCGTACTTCAATCCTCTTCCTACCAATCCAAATTAGATTCTCGTTATTTCAATAATAATAATAATTATTATTATTATAATTTCTTATTCTATATTAAGTTTATTACATCTTCGTCTAGGTTATTATTGGAAAAATTGTATTACTTTGAATGAGATTACATCGATAAAAAAACAACGATGCACAAGATCAAACTAATCGGTTCTAACTCTTTCTTCCCTTTCCAAAATGTTCCTGGTTCACAGAAACACAAAAGAATCCTTCATAAAAAAAAGAAAGGTAAAAATCCTTTAACTCATATCGTCGATCAGGAATTGGTAAAAGCATCCGCGACCGGGAGGTGCACTCGATGCCGTGAATAATTAAAGCGATGTTTATTCGGCGCGAACGATAATCGATAATAAATTACGTCACGCCGTTATAGCGCAAATGCCATTCTCCAAGGGTAAATCATTAAAACGGGCGTACGCGAGTGCGCCAATCAGTAGGCATACCGTGTAAATACGTGATGGAAAGTCCTCCCGTTACCCCTATCTATCTCTCTCTCTCTCTCTTGTTACCAACTAACCACCCAACCACCCAACCCTACCCCAACTACCCCCAATAGTCACCCCCTTTTCAAACCCCATCGATTCTCTAACCGGTACCTACCTACCTAGCTACCTACCTACCTACTACCCATCTACCCTACCACCCTACCACCATCCTACCACCCCCCACGTTTCGGTCAAACCACCTCTCGTTCTAACTGACTTTGGCTGTTTAGCTAGTACGATTTATTTATCGACCAAACCCGTGATTAGACTTTCGTTTTACCATCGACATGCGACCTCGTCAAACATTGACGAGCTGGTCCCCGATTTGTTAAACGGGTTGTGCGTATACCACGTTCCTCATCTACCCCTACCTTTACCCCTCTTCCTATCCCCATTTTCAACCCTTCTCTCTCTCACTCTCTCGTTCTCTATGTTTTCAGGACCTACAACGAAATACCAGTGCTCGTGATTTTGAGGGAAATTTTGCTAGCGGTCTGCTGCTGCTGCTGCTGCTACTACTTCGTTCGTATGCCTCCTCTTCTCTTCTCTCTTTTTATTTTTCTTTTTTTAGGTTACCACACCGACCTATCGCAACCCTGCTTGCTCCACCTGTTGCTACAAAAATGGAAAGGTAATTATGACGCTTTCGTTTACCGTCCCCCCACCCCTTCTCGTTCCTTCTTTCCTTCCTTTTCTCGATTTCTACTAAGATTTACTATATTCATTGGTCACGCTAGTTTCTCATCTATCTAACGTTTTCGAATATTTATTTTATGGGATTTTTCTTTTTTATGATCACGTCATTGAATTCATTTTTTTCTTTAAGATAATGTATATTTTGTATACTTGTTTTAAACGATAGGACTCATTTTCAATCTCATTTCAAATATATTTTGATTTTGTAATATTATTAGAAGTAAATGAAGTATCTGAATTAAAAATTTGATGACTTAACGATAAGGTGTTTAATGTAACTTCCAGGATTATAGGAATCTGTAGTTTTGGGGTTTAATTGTCGACAAATTATTCAAGTAGAAATACAGATACTATTTTCTTATCTATCCAACGTTTTCGGATATTTGTATCATTTTTTTACGTCATTGAATTCTTTCTTTTTGGATTGTACATAAAAAAGAAAATGTATATTTTGTATACACGTTTTACGCGATTAGACTAATCTTCTATCTCATTTCAAGTATATTTCGGTTTAAGTAACGTTGTAAAAAATAGGTAAATGGAAGTATCTTTTGGTTTAATATTTAATGAAATAACGATAAGGTGTTTAATAAAACTTAGTTAAATGTAACTTCCAGAACTGTCGGAATTTGTAGTTATGGGGTTTAATTGCCGGAAATTATTCAAGTAGAAATAAAGATATATAGATGTCTTTCCTATCTATTTATCTCTCTCTCTCTAACTTTACCAAACTTCGAAGTCGGAGCCGAAGTGAAGTTAGAAAGCCATGGCTAAAGAGCAAAAGCCGTAAGCGTAGGAAAGCTTAAGTAAAAAGCTCCCGAGTGAGAGGAGTCCAGTGTTATTATTACGGTGGGGTAGGTAGAGCGTCGAATCGTAACTACCCCCAAAGACGTGCCCCCATTTGTGGATGTCCTATCGGCAATAGGAGCTTATTCCGCCCCTTAAGCTCTGGCCACACCCGCAACCATGCGCAGTTTCCACCCATCGGCCAATGAAAGCACGAGAGAGCTTGCAAGCTCTGCTCAGCGGTTTTCGTTTCGAGCCACTCCGGCAAACACCACGTGCCACGCGTCCGAGTTGCACGTGCACCGGAGTCGTCGCGGTTCAGGCTTACGAAAGCTTCTCAAAGCTCTTTCACGAGAAGCTTATTTCACGAAAGAAACACAACACAATACGCGAATTAAAAAACTTTATACCTCGAACGTGTGCGAGAGAAACCACCCCCTCCCTCCCTTATCCCCACGCGTTCGCTCGCGCACGCACGCACGCACGCACACGCGTGTTTTATTTTTGATATTTTCAAATTAATCAAAACTTAGGTGATTTAGTTTTACACCATACGTGTCTTTACGTTAATTAAATATATTTTATTTCATTACTTTCTTCGTTCGTTTCTTCGAACTGGTTTATTTCTAAGAACACTTTTAACAACAAGACCACATAAAGTTACGATTACCAATCCATTTAATTTGGATCGAGAGAAAAAAAGAAAAGGGAGGGGGGGAAGAGAATAATAAATAAAATTGCAAAATAACTTTGACCCTCCCACTATCCACGTTTGATGGTTGTTGTGGGTAATTGTGGTGGTGGTTGGTGTGGTGGTGGTGGTGGTGCTCGTGGTGCTCGTGGTACTCGTGGTTAGCGGTGTTCTTCAAACTCGACAAATGAGACGTGAGTTTTTTTTTTCCATTCATTTCTATTAAATACACATACACACACACACATACATACACATTTAACTAACGCGAAACTATGATATTTATGTATTTTTGTTTTTACATTCGAGGTTTTATTGGAGATTTTATTCGAGGGTGTAGAATTGTTTCGTTTGGGTGGGTGGTGGGTTAGTTGGGTGAGGGAAGGGGAAGGAGGGGTACAAGGAGTGTACAAGGAGGGGTATGAAGGGTCAGGAAGGGTCATGAAGTATAACATAAAAATAACGTGTTGTCGATGGAAGACGACAACGACGACTGTCGAAACAGTGTAACTCGTGTATTCGGTGAGAACTGAATGCGGGGACTCGTTGAACGATCGATACGAAGTGTTTCCCTCCGCTCGTGTCGCTTCGCTCATCATGGGGGAGTAGAGAACGATATTCAACAGTTGGTCCTTCTTTTATCTCGAGCTAAACTCGAACAACGCAGTCATGGATCTTCTTTAAAAGCTCTTCCAAACTATACCTTCAGCTCTTTTTTTATTATTTATATTTATTCTTTACGACGCGAAATTAATCTTCTTATCATTGATTATTTTTATTAATTTTACCTATGTCTAATATCTTTTTCAAAGTTTGTATGACAATTGTATTAATAACAAAATTAAAACATGCTTTTAATATTTTTTATATTGTAATATGTTTAAAATTTCATACAGTGTTTGTTCCTTCCTTTTATAAAATAAATTACGTTTATATTACACTAATTTCATGTTGATTAATGTTAGTCTTACGTTTCATAAAACATTTCATTTTTATAAAATTTAATTGTGTTTAGAATTTCGTACAATATTTGTTCCTCCCTTTTATAAAATAAATTACGTTTATTTTGAAATAATTTCACATATTGCTAATTATTACTCTTTCGTTTTATAAACAATGTCTTGAATATATTTTAATTGTATTACGTTAGTTCATACATTAACTATTCTCATAACAATATCAAAATTCTTCTAACAACGTAAAATTATCTCTAAACTTTCCTCGATATCATTCAAAGATAAACCAAAGTCAACCAATACTACCTCGAGACTATCATTCTCTCCCTGAATATAAATCGTCTAATTTCGTTCTGATATCTGAAAACTCTACAATGTGTCTCCCCGTCTTAGAAATTGTCAAACTTTTCGTCAAATTAAACCTCGTGATAACGTCATATACCTATTACGAAACTTTCTAAATAAAATATAAAATATATCTCTTGCAATTAACATTCCAACAATAATAAAATCAAACCACCAAATTCGAGAATAAAATTGTTCAATTTGTTTCAATGATAATTTCAAATAAAAAAAAAGAAAAATAAGAAGAAGAAGAGGAATAGGAGAAGAGAAGAAGAAGAAGGAGAAAAATCAAGAAATAAAAGAACATAAACAACACAAAATAAAACAACAAAAATAAAAAGAAATACAATCGTAGAAAAGAGGAAAGAGCCCCCGTTTAAACCCTTCCCCAGAATCGGTAGCCGAATCTTTGCACGGTCCGTTTATTCCACAGAGTTAGAAAGAGAAAGACAGACAGAAAGAGAGAAATAGAGAAAGAGAGAGAGAGAGAGAGAGGAAGAATTTTGGATGGTAAGCGGGCATAGGTGTGGCCATAGGTGTAACATATTTATGTTGTGAACCGGCCAAGTGCGGGCAATAAATAGCGAGCGAGCTGTGGTGTGGGTTGAAAGAGGAGGGTGAAACGGGGGTGGAAGGTGAGGGTAGAAGGGAGGGTAGGTGGAGGGGCCAAAGCGATTACGGTTCCCAAACCCTCGGCGTCGGACGTCCGAGCGATCCACTACATCCACCCCCTCGAACCACCCTCGAACCTACCTTCACTCTTCCTCCCTCACGTCCCTTTCTCTTTCTCTTTCCCACTTTCCGTATACCCACCCTTGCTAGGATTCCTCTCTATCTATTTCTATCTCTCTCACTCTCTTTCTCCCGTTCACTCTCTACGATACTCGACAACCCTATTCGTTTGTTTCCACCTACGTGCACTATCGTGGTACACGTATGTATGTTTGTATATGTGTATATGTATATGTATATGTATATATACGTACCTTGGATACGAGGTACGCAAAGGTATGCAATTTCGGCGCCGGGAATGCGGCCGAACGAACAACCGCACAACGCGTATTCGTCCTATTCGCGACCTCCACCTTTTCCTCGAATCATTTCTTTACTTTACTTTTCATTTTCCTTTTTTTCTTTTCTTTGCTTTTCTTTTCTTCTATTTTCTTTTCTATCTCACTCTTTAAACTATTTCTTTTACATTTTTTTTATACTCTTTCGTTACCCTACTACGTCCAATTGGAAGTCGCATATATTTTATTTTATTTTAACACTTTGACTGTCCTACTTGTTTTGCTCAGGATGACATGATTCAACTTTTACAATTTAAGTAATTCCAATGCTTCAGGGTCCAAGAAAAATATTTCACTGCCAATAGAATATTATGCACTTTACCAGTGTCTAAAGATAGAAGTTATATCTTTGATTGAATATGTTAGATGAATGTTAACTCAAATTTTGTATAACATAACAATACTTTGATCTTAAAAATCTATTTGAACTTGGGAAAACCCAATTTGCCTGTACCAAATGACAACCATAATCATAATCATAATCATCATCATCATCATCAACATCACGTTCGAATATATAACATTCTACATTTTGGGAATATCTAAAGATACAAATGGGAAATAGATTCATTAGGATCAATCCATATGGTGGGATGCAGTTAGGGTGATTGGCTCATCGAGGTATCCAAGTAAGGCTAATGATGCATATCTCTGAGTCTGTTATGTCTCGAATGTCTGGAGAAATGAAGGAGAGAGGGGTGAAGGAGTGAAGAGGAGAACAGGGAGGAAAGAGGGGGCAGGCGGAGAGACGAAATGGGGTGGTAAGTGGGAGGAGCTGGAAAGCCGTGTGGCTCGCAATGCGTGCTTCGCGATGAGGTCGAGAGGTTGCGGCTGGATGCCAGTCTAACCATGTCTACCGTGTGCACACGTTAACTCGTGTGCAATTCTCGAGGTAGCCTAGAGTAGAAGCGAAATTAGTTAGGCTAGCTAGGCCAGCCGCCGAGGCTTCCTCATAGATGCATATCCAAATCATCCAGGATAGAATCCGAGCAATGCAAGCCCAAGAGTCACTCTGCTCCTATCCTAGTCTCGTGGGCAGCATCGGCGTTTGCGCCGAATATGCAGGAGGATGCTCGTACCAGGATGCGCCCACCTAGAGAATCTCTCCGGTTACTCTTACCTCCTATTGGCTAGTGGATGCGCCTCTTAGAGATTGGACGACGTATACAATTCTAGGCGGATTCGAAAGGTTTCTTATTTTTATCCGGGATGAAACGTAGTTCAATTTAATCAATTTATTGGTAGGATTATTGAATAGGTGTTATTAAGGATAACGATAGTTTGTTGTACAATTTAATTTATGAATAATGGTTTGGGAGTATTTATTGTAATTGTTTAAAAAATATTTGTGAGGTATTTCATAAAGTTTCTTATCCTAAAAGAGTACTGATTAAAAGTTGATATGAAATTGATGTTATGAGTAATCTAGGAACGTGTATCGCAGGATTTATTAGATTTAAAATAGAAATATATACATCGAGTGATCGTTAGAATAAGATTAAATTATCAATGATTTTATTTAAATTAGATCAGAAATCTGATCGAGGTTTATTTGATTGGGATTAAAAGAAAGTACAGGTTACCAATTGTGCAAATGTATTTTCATTGTGCATAGGCACAACAACAACAACAACGCGTTAGTTCGTAAATGCTTTTATACGTAATACCGCGAGACGTGGAAGAGAGAGAGAGAAAGAGAGGTATAGGAATGGGGGGAGAGGTGTGTAACGGGGTAACGAAATTCCCTCGGTGCGCGCGTCTCGCACATTCCGCAGCGAGATTGCGCAAAAATCGGGCAAAACAAACGCAACTAATTTAACTGCTTTCGAACAATTAATCCGAAGCATTTAATTTAATTGCGTTGCAGTCCGCTGAGGCTGGGTTTAGCCGGCGACCGAAACAACAGAACCGACCGACGGAAAATCCGTCCGGAATTTTCGGCTAGGGGCGCAGTCGACTCGAATTCTTTTTTACTCTACGCGTAAAATATATAAAACAGGGACGAAGAGGGGGGGAGGGAGAGGTAGGAGCAGGGAGGTGGGTGGTCACGGTAGAACGATGGAACGCTGAGTAAAAAATTTTTTAAGCCCAGATTTGGGCGTTAAGGTTCAACCTTTTTTTTTTTGGTCCCAACATTTAGATACAAATAATCTTCCTTAATTTACCAAAAAGTCAATGAATGCCTTAAAATACCAAAGTCAATGAATTACAGATTTGAAAGAATAATTTTTCCTACAATTTAAGAATTCCTAGCAAAGAACATAAAATCTGAAAATGAAACAATGTTAGCATTCATTCATTCATTCCTGTTTAAATATTATCCATGAAAAGTTTGATTTATATTTTATTAAATCAAACACGCGTCATCTTCGTATATTAAACGACGTATAAAAAATAATCGATTAGGATTCAAAGAAGATATAGAAATTTCTCAGAGAAATAATGGAAGTATGGGATTGGTGGGAGAGAGGGGTTACCGTGGTAATGGTTGGACAGTTAGAATGGTAATTAATAGCAAACCCGTATAAATCAGAGACAGGTTGGTAGAAGCGTTTGAACGCGAGTAGTAACCGGGTACGACGACGACGACGAGAAACGCTACTACCCAATGCGGGATTATGCCCAGAGGGATGGTTACCCCCTGTACTCTACTCGCTAATTTTTCAAACAGCCGCCATAATGGTCCAGGCTAATTACTGATTTTTATCTCAGCTAGTCGCGCTACCAACCGCGAGAATAACGAGATAGATGAGAGGAGGAAAAAATGTGGAAGTGGAAGAGAAAGAGGAGGAGTATGCCTGGTGGCTTCGGAAAAATAGAGGAATAGGGAGAAGAGTATTTACCAGAGAACGAGGGACACTACCTACACGAATCTTTTTATCTCATTTCGGTCAAATGAATTTCACGGACACTTTGGACAAAAATATCGAGGTCTGATAACTACGAAAAGAAAAAATAATAATAATCTGCAAGCATACCATTAAACCTTTCAAATGTATCACTAAATCTCAGTTACAATTCTGTTCTAAAATTTTGTTCAGTACTCTGATTAGAAATTCGATCATGAAGTGGTTATAATGGTAATATATAAAGATCGATGCATGTGGTAAGCCGAGAGGCAAGTTCTTATCCTATCAGAGAGGGATAGGAGGGGGTAGGTGGGGAGGAGGTGGTACACGATAGGACGTCTCAAGTTATATGTACTTACTAGGTAGGTAACATTCCATACGGGCTGGGTAGATACAGCTAACTACCCTCAAACACCTATGTACTTAACGAAACCCATGTAAGCTCACGCTAGAACAAATTTACCCCCGTCCCCCCTCATCCACCCTGGTTGCTTCTCTCTCCTGTTCCTTTTCCAACCTAACCGTCTCCTCTCCATTCCCTTTACCTCACCAGTCTTCCTAGAATCACCCTCGGAACACTGATGTTATGAAGTTGTGTTGAACTTTTCGCAAGCATAGTTTGCAGAACACCCTCGGGTGACTGTGAGAGCTTACCTTGGCTCGTGACATATATCTACGAGGCTCTAACAACCTGCGACGTGCTGGAACGACAGAGTAGTAAAACAGAGAGAGAGAGAGAGAGAGAGAGAGTAAGGGTGGAAAAAGGGTGAGGTTGAATCGTGTCAAATTTGTGGAAAACGAAATAGGGACGAAGTTTAGGTACGGAAAAGTAGAACCGAAATGTTCTAGCAGAGTCGTTCTTTTATCAGTGCGATCGATCTGTTAGGTTTCCCACTGATATTACTGCTGCTGCTGCTGTTGCTGTTGCTGCTGCTACCTGTTGCCCAACACCATCGGCAAGACGTTTCATTTGCTATGAAACAACACACGTATTTGTGTGTAATAATCATGGAATTATAGTCAAGCGTTAATTTCTCATTTATATTCTCTTAGTTTGTAGCATTTTAACCCTGTTTTTTTGTTAGAAAAGAGAATTAATAAAATAAGTTGAGGTTGTATTTTAAACTTGAACAAAGTAATTCAATAATCAACACTAGTAACACTTTCGAATTTGGATGTAGTTTAAAATTGTACTTTGTCTATCCAATTCTGGGGACTGTTTAAATTTTTGTTGGATGATGTAAGGAAGAAGTTACATGTTATATTTGGATAGCAAAGTTTTTATGTAGAAACTTGTACGCAGAAGTTAGAATAACAGTAATTTTCATTACAATTGCATTTAATCAGATAAATATTGTTCCAAAATAATAAATATCGATGATCATTTCAAAGTTGGAATTATTTTCAATTAGAATAAACATTAAAATTAGATTAAAAGGCGTCGGTGGACGAGGGCTACAAGAATTGTTGATAGAAAGATTGTTTAAAGGTGTGTATCGGCAAAAAAGGGTTTCTTTTTCATCGCAAACACAGTTGAGTACACACGCACCCGGTGGTTCCAGGTCGCATCAGTGCACCACCAAAACTGAAATAGTACACAAACGTTAGGAATTCCTGGCACGGTAGTCAGAGCCAACAGGCACATATAGGAGAAACTTACGGGACAACTTTGAGAGTAGCAGAGAAACAGAGAAAGGGTGGGGAACAGGGGGAGAAGAGTTGTCGGGCGGTAACAGCATTACAACGTTATTAGATTTACCGCAAGCACCTACCCTGAGGCACTCCTGCACATTACACATACACTCACATACACTCATCTTCATCTCCACCTCCATCTCCACCACCACCACCACCAGCTTCTCTTCCTCTTCTCGCTGAAGTATAAGTAACCCTGAACGCCCCATAGACCTTCCTCTCTCTCTCTTTCTCTCTCTCTCTCTCATCCTACTGTTTCTCCTATACCGCAGCAGACTTATGTATTAAATTATGCGCGTGTTTCTCGATACGCAAGGTGTTTCGAAATATACCATACTCGATCGTAATTTCTGAATATATGTCTTTAAAAGATTTCTACGATACACGCACACACATTGCATACGTTAATATACAAGTGGGTTTTAAGTCTCTAATATTCTAGTTTCATATATTTATGTAATTGAAAATAACATTGAATCATTCTAATTTATGATTATTTCGTATTCAACAAAACTTACACGTTACTTCTTGATATATGTTTAACAAGATTTTTATATCATATAAATAGGTTTTACATTGCAAATATTCTACATTTCCCAACATATAATAAATAATTGAAAACAACATTTGAATGATTGAAATTTCAGGTTATTTTGTATAACAACATCGATTAGATATATTTAACAAAGTTATAATCATTTGTTCCAGACGCAACATTGTCTGAAATAGATTTATATAGAAGTAGGTGAACACACAGGGTTTGCTTTGGAGAGGGTTTAGTTAGAAGAGTAGGATAGGGAAAAGATAGAAGGTCTGAGAGAGACAGAGAGAATGAAAGAGAGTCAGAGAGAGAGAGAGAGAGAGAAATTTCGGTGTAGCCTAGCTATTGAGTAGCTACCCTTAAGATAAGGACACGACTTTGCCCCGTCCCTCATACGTTTCCGCTATCTGACGCTAAACGGCATCGCTGTTCTCTGCTCGTGCACACAACCTCCTCCTTTCTATCCCACGTAAAAGGGATGGTTCTGCCAGCTCGGTTCTACATAATACTCCGGCACATTACTGTCGAAACCCGTTAGATAAGCGGAATTTAGGAACGACACGCTGGAATTTTTCTCTCCTCTAACGTTTTTCTTTTCCTTTTTCTTGTCTTTTTCTTTTTTTACCTACCACGACGTATCCATTCTGAAAAATTACTTTTCTCGTATGATTATTATTTTCCTCCACTTTCTACAACCGTTTCACATATATTTCTCACGTTTTATTTACACAATTTTACTTAGAGATTATAGATTTTGATTTTATTTTTATTCCTAACTTTGTAGGCTTTGAATCCAACGTTCCACGATATTTTATTTACAACACTTTACTTCAGTTATATTTTTTTATTTTATTCTCAACTCGTTAGAGTTCTTCGAATCAAACGACTACTAATCGAGAATCAATTTGTTCACAAAATTATCTTAACCAATGAGAGCTAAGAATATTAATAATAATTCTTAAGAAAATAGGGTAAGAATAAATGTAATTTTGTTTGGTAGTGAGTTGAAGTTTGAAGATTTGGAGCAAGTCAAACTGATTTTCTGAAAAAGAAAGGAAGAAAATCAGTTTTTGTAGAAAATGAGAAACGAAGAAAGAAGAAAAAAAAGGGAAGAGTGAACCTCAACAAAAGCCCTTAACACATTCCATGTTTCCTACCGAATCCTTGCGACCACCCCAACCGTCTCTCGTCTCTTCTTGGTCTCTCGTTTAAGGCTAACTGTCCACAACGGGGGTGCAAACTACCCTTATCTGTGGACGTTTATGCCCACGCCTTATCTATCCGACAGTCTTCTCTCCTCCGACGGTGCTTGCTTTCACTATGCTTCGTTCAAAGATATAACACAACCAGAACCACCTATTCAAGGAAAAAGGCAACCCTTTTTCCTTTTCAAATAATATCTAAATAACTTTAAATTTTCATCTTCTAAACTAACTTGGACAATCTGTCATCTTTATCTTCCTATTATCGAAAAGAATTTATTCAAAATAATCATCCTCTTTTTTGGACCACTCGTTGCAATCATTTTGTTTCTTACTTCGATCCAATGTCTTTGAACTTTTCCTTCCTTTTTTTACCTTTCAGATAAGACTGATTATCTTTATCTATTTTTATTTGTTTTTCTTTTATCGATACGTTCATTGAAAATTCGTTTCTTCTTTAATGTCGATAAGAAAAAGACAATTCGTATGTTAAATTCAATTAGTATCACGAATAAATATATAATCTAATGAAATAGTATGAAAATCTTCAAACCATTTTGTGAGTTAGATAAAAACTTGAATAAGGTCCTTATCTGAAGCTATTTTCCCTTAGGCTATCGTTTCATGGTCGATCGTAGAATGGATGTGGAGAAAGAAGAAAAGAGAAGAAGTGATACTGGCTAGGGGGTGAAAGTGGTGGTGGTGGTTTGAAGGGTGGTTAGTTGGTCTATAAGACTTCGCGACGAAAACAAAGACGTTACTTCCTCCGTTATCTGAATTCGAACCGTGGAAAAACCATTGAGGTTATAAAATAAACGTCGAACGAGAGCAAAATGGTGGGAAGGGGAGTTTCGTTCGTTCGTTGGTTGGTTGGTTGGTTGGATGAGAAGAGAAGAGAGAAGAGTAGAGGTTTGAGAAGGCATGGTAATAAATGAGATAAGCTACTCGAATAGATTCCTACGGGAGTAAACGGACATTATCGATGTGTTGCTTTGAAACGCGGACGCCATCATGCTCTTCGATGTCTCAGCAACGACAGACAACGAATGACAACACCCTCACCCTTACCCCAACCCCTACCCCAACCCCCACACTCACCCTTATACTTGATACGATCTTTCTTTTCCTTTACGATTACTCGAATAAGTCTTCCTTTATTTATTTTTCTATGGGGTTAAGCTAAAGAATATGAAAGGTTTTCAAAAGTGTCATCTAAGTGTTAGGGTTTTGTAATCTGATTTACAATTGGATACCTGTGTGTCGATGGTTAATTATTTTGTTTAATACAATTTATTATTTATTAATAAATTTGGTATTGAAATTATTCAAGAAGAATATATATTTATTTAACAGGAACGCATTGTTTGTTTTGAAGTTGCGTGTAATGCACGTGTTAAGTGTTATCACGATTTTTTGATATTAAACAATAAGTTAAATGATTAATAAATAAAAATAAGGGAATATATTTATAATTATAATAAAAATCATATAATCAAACGAATAAAAAGCAATATCATATCGAGTACTCGGTTTCGATAAAACAATAAAAAAAACCCTGATCATTTGACTTACTCGTAACATTTATCGTTAATTTGATAATCGATCGATAAAAAACCTTTACCCACACATACATTTATACCCGTACACCTCGATTCATACATTTACTTCTTTCTTCTCTCTATTTTTTTTTTGTACTGCCCCCTTTAACCATCATCCCGCCTCTATCTCAAATTCTGTTAAAATCTATTTGAACGAAAGAGATAAAAAAATTCGAAGTGACGGTGGGCTAGTTTTCTGCACAAAGTGCCTTACATATTTGATTTTCTACGATTGAATAAATATTGGAAGAAAAATAGGATAATATCTGGATATATCGATAAAATAGAAAAACGAACGAATGAACAGACAAACAAATAAACAAGAAGAGAGAGAAAAGGAAAAGGATTGAAAACGAAAGAAAGAAAGAAAGGAAGACAAAAATATTTGAAAGAGAGAAAAAGAGAGAATGAATCAAAAAGAGTGACGGATTCTCATCGATGCTTGGTCCACATATACACACACACACACATACACATATTTATATATATATACGCACATTCCCCTGTTCGTGAAATTACAAATGATCGGCCGATTTTCCGGCGATTTTACCGAACGAAACGTACCGAGAGCTTGCACGCTGGTACATCGAACTAATTGGAAGTCTTAATAGCACTCGACGTAATAACGCTGTCGGGATCCGGGTGTGTGCATCATATCGACCGGAATTTCCAACGAACGGACTCCTCTTCGTTTCCCAACCCTTCATCGCCACTACCACTACTACCCTGAACCCCCTTCCCCCTTCCAACTGAACACCCCACCGTTCAACCCCCGTTTTCTATCTATCTATCTATCTATCTATCTCTCGCTAACTCACTCACTCACTCACTCACTCACTCACTCACACTCAGCAACCATCAGCCGCTCTTTCCTCTTCTCGAACCACCGGCGAGCCATCAATGGCGAATCAACAAACGGGACTGATTTGATTTCATTCATTAATTCCAAGCGACTTCGTTCGAGTTGATTTCCGTTATATTTTCTCTCTCCGCGCGATTGTGTACGACCTAGAGTAATATGTATATCCCTAAGGATTGTTATACGAGTGAATTGAGAATAACAAATCACGGTCTGGGTACTATGATTATTTTCTCTGTCTCTCTAAAAAAGTTAGTCTACAAAATTGTAACAAACAAATATAACTATAAACCAAATATTAAGCTTGTCAATTATAAAATGAAGCAAATTTCAATTCAATTATATTCATTGTTTGTTCCATTTCATACTTTACAATCTAATAATGATTTAATCAAATCTACATTTTCATCGTTTCCTTGCAACGCACATATATTAGGCTGATAGAAAAGAAAAAGTTAGATTGTTGGGTACAATTCAATGGGATAATCCGACACTTCTTTCTCCACCAAGGCTTTTCTCTATCCTTACGAACCTGTTCAAAATTGTATGATAAGTTTTATACCCAAAAATGTGAAGGGTTGTAATTTTTGTACATAATGACGCGAATATAATATTCTCGTGAAACAGTTAACGCGGCCGTTTTGGGCCAATAAATGAAATTATCGGTAATATCATCGAAATTAGAAAATGAGGAGCTTGCTGCTACTGCTGTTACATGGGGACCACCACTAACAGCAACATCACCAGCAGTAGCAGTAATAGTAGGACGATGTGATGGTGGTGATAGAGGAGAAAGAAGACCGGTAAAGCAGTGGCGGAAAGGGGATGATGATAGGCGAAAAAGTGAGTTTATAAATTCCAATTATCGGGCCATTAACATCGTAACGCGATTATTTCGCTCGACGTTACAGCATTTCGTTCGGAATACCGAATCAGTGATAAAGTGATACGATAAATCGGCCCCTGATTGCACTCCACTTGCATTCGACCTGCACTAGAAACTATCGTCACCACCAATCACATATGCAACCGTTTTATCGGTTTAGTTGATAACTATTACCCCACTCCCCAACTCCCACTTTTATCCACCCATCCACCTAACCAACCCATTCAACATTTATTGACGATAAATCGGACGGAAATTAAAATCAATCCAATTTTACAGATTAATCTCATTTTGACCGATCATTATTTCATCCTAAATAATATTTTACACTAAAGTTAATACCAAATAATATTATTATTATTTATTATATTATATAAAATAGAAAAGTGACAAGTAATATTTGGCTGGTATGTAAAAGTTAGGATAGGACAAAGAGTATCGTCCAAGAATCTTCTTATCGACAGATACCATAGTCCTTCCTACTTCTTTCTTCCTTGAAATGATTTAATATAAACTGCACACAAAGAGAGAGAGTTACCTTTGATAGGAAACAAATATGAAATATTCCAGTTGGCCGAGCGCCCTTTTTTTTTTTTTTAGAAGACACGCTGTTGTCCTTCCCTTGAAGGGTGCCTCGGAGCATCTTCAATTTCTCAGTGTCCTTCTTCTTGTCCGTAAAGAAGGATACCAAACGTTTTTGCATACACGTAAACTCACACATAATATCTCGCATACCTGAATTCATATTTTGTGTTTTTTTTTTTCCTTGGACATTCAACTATGTCTCTCTGTTTTTGAACCATCTCTTTCTTTCTCTCGTGTTCTTGAGATTTGAAAGAAGAAAATGCCAGACAAAAGAGAAAGAAAGAAAGAAGAGTTTTCAATGTCTTCTTCGTATAATATTCAAATGGTAGAAAAGCTTTGACAATAAAGAAATGAAGGGAAAGGAAACAGTTGACTAAAGCATGAGAGAGAATAAAAAAAAGGATAGCAAATCTAAAACGGGTGAACACGACGTCGTTGAATTGTTTTCCACGATAGAATTCTCACGATATCCGTTTCCCTTTTCTTTTTTTTTTAAACAGAATAGTGCTTTGATCCTTTATTACATTTTTACAAGCGATTACATTGGCCGGCCTCTGGCGATTTTCGAAGAAAAGAAATAAGAAGAAGAAGAAGAAGAAGAAAGAAGAGAATTAGAGAAGTTGAATAAAAATGAAAAAGGATGGAAGAGGATCCTTCTTGTTTTCCTTTCGTTTCTCCCAGGACTGTCTTTAACAACGAGAAACACAGTCTGTTCTTACTCTTCCCTCCTCTACTTTTCTCTCCTTCTCCCTTTTTTCTTTCTTTTCGAAGTGGAGAAAGAAACTAGAGGGTTGAGGGTGGGGGATAACGAAGTTGGCCGTTCCAAGAAGGAAGATATTGTTCTTGTTTGTAGCTCGGAGTTAAGTCGAGTTCGACTTGGAAGAGAAACCAACGGGGGTTTTCGGAGATAGAAGAGGGGATTGTTAGGGGGTTGAGAAATAAGAAGAGAGGGTAAAGTGGAAAGGGATTCTCTCGTTCGCTAGCTTCCTAATTAGGTTTAAGGGATTATAGAATTGTTTCGCAAAGTCGATTACGAGATTGCGAAAAGTGAACTCGCGATAGTCCATCCTGGAAGAAACGAAGAAAGAAATATCCTTCAATCTTTTATTTGGAATAACGTCGCTTGCGATCAATTCTTTCCTTTCGAGAAGAAGAAGAAGGAAGAGGGGTTGAGAAGAAAAGGAAGGTTTATTCGTCCCGCGGATACGCGACAAAGCTTCAAATTCGTTTCCCAGGTAAATTTGAGAGTACGCGTACTCCACTGCTGTGCTATTAAATTGAAAAAAAAAGTTCTGAGGGGGCTGGATAGATTTCGATGGGTTTCGGTGGAAAGATGAAGGGAGTGAAGGGAGAGGGCGAGGGCGAGGGTGACGATTCTAGTCCAATCACGCCTCTTCTCTCAATCGGTTGGGATCCTTTTATCTGAAAGTAGTAACAGCGAACGGTGCAGCCTGTAATATTCGTTGGGTAGGTGGTTAACAAGTGCAGTACCAGCAAGTTAACCGATTACAGTTAACCTAAAATACGTGGCCCGAAAAAAGAGGGAGCGGGACGTAGAGAAAGAGAGGAAGATCGAGCAAATAAAAAAAATTAGAAGAAACGGGTATGGTTGTAGTACGAGGTAAAGGAGAGGGGATTGGGAAGAGATGAGGGAAGGTAAAGGGATTGCTTTTGAGGGACAGACGTCACGAGCAGACACGTGGAAGGTGTTGGTTGGCTCGTCTCGTAGCTGATTGCTAGGGTATGGCAATTTTAAACAGTCCTTTACTGATGACTCTCTGATCCTCCGTTGCATGCTCCTAATTCTGTAAAGAAAAAAGAGGAAGAGAGAGAGAGAGAGAGAAAGAGGAAGAGGGAGAAAGTATGAAGGTCCAAAAGGGTAGCGAGCAGAGGTTGGTGGTGGTGGTGTGCGGGCAATGATTGATGCTGAAGGGAAGGGGGGACTAGTATAGGAGAATCTATATACGGTAGAACTGAAAGTGAAGAGTATGAGGAGTATGAGTATAAAGGAAGGAAGGAAGAAACGAGGAGGAGGAAGAAGAGGTGGAGGAGAATCGGTCCTACGCGAGCACGGGGAAATTTAATTAACGTAAATGCCGCCGCCACGGCCGGCGTTACAAACTCGTACATGTGTGTGTGTGTGTGTGTGGATGTATGTATGGGGTAAGTGCGTGGCAATCGCTCATATGCAACTTCCCCTACTCTCCTGATGCTTCGTTGAACCCCTTCACCAGGTTATATACACCATCATCACCAATACCAGTACTCTCCTCTTACTCGGCTTCACGTCCACGTCCACGTCATCATCGTCCTCGTCGTCCTAGTCCTCGTCGTCCTCGTCCTCGTCCTCGTTGACGTTGTTGGCGTCACACCACGTGCGGACCAGCTGGCCCGTGTTATTAAACATCCGGAGAAAAGGGGCTAAAAGAGCTCGATTACGTGCCGATTGATGATGGATAATCCGATCCCAGTGTAGCACGCGTTCCACCACCATCACCACCATCACCACCACCAACATTATATCGATCGATCGACTCTCGAAAGAGAATATATTTCACGAGAAGAGAATAAGAGATCGAATTAAATGTTAGCACGCACACCACACTCACCACCATCACCACCACCACCTTCTCTCACACACACTCTCTTTCTCTCTCTCTCTCTCTCATTCTCTCTTTTGGTCGATGCTGTTGGGTGCACTCACGGCCTTTTCGATCGGCCCGTTCTTGTTTCCAGCGTGGAAATATGAAGCCGGTTACTGCCCAGCCAGGAAGCCACAACGGCCGTGCCAACATGGCCCCACAGAGTAAAAGCGGATTCAAACGGGGCACCTCTTCTCTCTTTGACGTTGTGTGCCCGGCACCGCGATCAATTAGGGTCGTTGAATGGCTAGCCGCCAAACCCGCGACTCCGTGATTGCTTAGCCACAAAATACAAGCAATACTACTCTCTCTCCCTCTCACTCACTCTCTCTCTTTATTTCTCATGGTATACTGTATTCCCTTGATTCCCTTTTCCAACAACCTTTTTCTTCTTCTTATTCTTGCTTTTTATTTTTTTTTATAACACACATATACTATATCCAATTGATTACACTTAATCCTAAATTGGGGATTCGACGTAATGTTTAACTAACTCACTTAGCTATTACTTTTAGAACGGTCTGTACACATAAGTACCGCGTGGCAACGGCTGCGGGATCGCTTTGAGGGTGGAAAACGGGCCGAAGAGTGAGAGAGAGAGAAAGAGGGGGAGAGAGAGAGGGTGTATGTAATGGCTACGGCACGTGGTGCGTGTCCCCATTAAAACGATCGCACCCCCTGGCTCCTCCTCATCCTCTTTCCTCCATCACCACCTAAACCTCCACCTCTTCCTACCCCACTCTCCTCCACTCTCCCCTCCCAACCCCTCGAATTGATTTTCAGCCTTTCGGCATTTCATCCGAGCAAACTTCGTTGTCGATATAATTGAATCGCGAGTGTCCGTCCAACTCGGCCACAAATTGACCGAAACGCGCGGCTCGCCGTGACGTCGACCGATCGGGATGAGCAAAAAGAGAACGAGATGATGGCGGAGGTGTGCGGGGTTATAAAGAGTGAGAGAGAATGATAGAAAGAATGAGAGAGAATGAGAGAGAAAGAGATGGAATCGTCACTAGGGCTGATTCTGTCCCAACCTTTACGCGGATTTTCGGTTCTATGTGGAAACTCGTATAGGAAGGATAAAACGATAACTTAATTATTCCCTCTGGTTGTGTAGTAGAGAGTCCGATGCCTATTACTACAACTACTACTACTACTACTACTACTACTACTACTACTACTACTACTACTATTACTAGCATTCTAACACAAAACCATTTAGCAAACGTTTCTACATTTTACGTTGATTTCATTCGATTTCTACTCACTCCTATACCATTATCGACCCAATTCCGATACTTCGAACTGATAGGATGCTTTAGGTATTATACCGATCATAGTAATTTACCTTTATTCGGTTATCACAACTATTTCTACTATTAGATTATTATTATTATTAATTATATTAGATAAAAGTGAAATTAAAGTATTAATAAATATATCATTTAGGGAATTGTAATTATAGTTTGGGTTTGGTAATTTTTGATTATTATTATTATCATTATCGACCATTATATATGATACTTTGAATTACCTGTTATGTTAATTATCGTAATTGGTTTAATTCGTTCAACTATTTCGACTATTTTGAATATTTCATTAGAAATTATTAGAGAACGATTGAACGAGAAAAATGAATAAATCCTATAGAAATTCTAATTCTAATTGCATTTGTTATCCCCTTTGACTATGCCTATCAACTATTTGGATTATTTTTCATTATTATTATTATCAGTTATTTGAGAAGACTGAATATAAAAAGGAAAAAAATTAATAAATCCTATGGAAATTAAAATTGTAATTGCATTTGCTACCCCTTGTCCAGTTATCAAACGATAGGTGCTAGCTACAAACGCGCACCCTTATACTCTCTTCTCCCTGTTATGTTCTCTTCTACGTTATAAACGTAGAAAATCTCAACTCACTCACCCTAAATTACTTCGACGTCGAAAATAATATTGAACGTCGATCGATACCTTTCCCTATTGTTGAATCCCATACACACACATATACACACACACACACAGATACACACTTTATCTATCTCTCTTTCTCTTATACGAATCGTTTTAATAACGAGACCAGATATATTCCTGGATTTGTTTTCTATTCTGTCCGTTCTCGTTACCCAGATAGGAAAAAAAACGTAGGTGGTAGAGGATACGTGGGAAACCACTCGAAAGATGATTTCATATTTGAAAACGAAAACAAAAGGAATACATTACAATTGAACGAGTATTCCAGGAATAAAATCCAATAACTTTGTTAGCGTTCGTAAATATTTAAATAAGAAAAGAATAAAAAAAAAAAAGGGACAAACCCTATATATTGAAAAAGAATTGGTACGTTGAATCGATAATATCGGCCATTAGGTGATAAAACACTTGTTAAAAGAGAATATAATTCCTCTTATAAAATATCGTCGAAATAAAAACATGCGTAATTGTCCACGTAACATCGAAGATTTTAGATTTTATCAAGAACAAAATTACAATTAAACACGATGCAAGTAATCTAATCAAACCGAAGCTAAAATACTTGAATTGAATCACTGTAAATGATATCGATGACGGGATCTTTTCTTCTTTTACGAATAAAACTAACTGGTCTCGACGTTAGCCGTACGTGCGTTCGATTATGAAAAGAATAAAAAAAAATGTAACACAGACAGACAGGCAGTCAGAAAGAAAGAAAGAAAAGATTGAAAAGATCGAGCGTTCGTCTAAAAGACTTGACAGGAGTACGCGTAAGTAGAAAGTACTTCTAACTGATCAGCCGTCCAATTGAAGAGAACTGCGATACACACAGACAGACAGACAGACAGAGAGAAAGAGAATCAGAGAATCAGAGAGAGAGAGAGAGAGAGAGAGACAGAGAAACGAAGTAAAGCTCGCTTTACGTTATGCGTACACGTATTGGTAACGTTGGTCGCATGAAGGGCCTTGAAACGGGGGCTTGAATCGGCCCTTCCTGACTGGTTGGCTGGTTGGTTGGCTGGCTGGTGAGCTTTGGATTGACGGCAAAGCGCTTTTGAAGAGCCGATAATAACGAGTAGTAATGGCATAACCGTAGCCGCTGAACATTCTAATTATGGGTAACGCGAACCGATCCTTCGAGCCAGAGAGGAGTCCAGTCAGATCCTGCTGGAGCAAGGCGTGCGTTTCTGGAACGCAAGTGAAACAGAAAGAGAGAGAGACAGAGAGAGAGAGAAAGGGATGAAGATAGAGTGAGTGAGAGAGAGAGAGAGAGTGTAACTGTAGGGTGGTAGTAGGAAGGTTGGTGGGTTGTATGGCCCCTGTCAGCCACTGTGCCACTGACGGCTCGCTAATTGCTCAACCAACCTCCGATCCTCTGGTTCTCCTAGCCTTCTCTCTCCCATTCCTCCCTAGGCCCCTCTCTTCTCCTCATCCCCATAACCCCCAACCCACCCTTTAGCCAACCCTCCACGGCAGCACCTCGCGCACCCGGAGTCCTTCGCCGACCTGGCAGCCACCCTTCAAATCCAAATCTATCCCTTCGTGTAACGCGCACGGCACCCGCCACTGGCTACGGCCCTTCGGAATAGCCAGCATACATCGACCATCGGTAGGAACATCAGATTTCTCCTACCTACCTATCTACCTACCTACCTAGTTGCTAGCTTGCTAGCTAGCTAGTCAGCTAGCTACCCCTATCTACTCCTCTCATTCCCATCTCACACCACGTACTTAGACTAGATGCCTCTACCACCCCAACTACCCACCACCCAATCCGAAACGTTTCATCATTGATCCTCGATTGATTGATCATCATCTACATCTATTACGAACGTTTAACCTTTAATTGTTTCCTGGGATTCATATTTTTAATATTCTTTGTATTTCCTTAAGATAACGAATAGGAAAGGTATTGTTTTTTATTTAAACCCTTTTATTTTTATATGAAATAAATTTTTTGGTGCACCGAAGACGAAGATAACGTGGATCGAATTGAACTATAATCTCCTCTCTGTGATTATCGAAGACAGGACACGTCAACTTATATCTCTCATCGAGTTAATTTTATTTTTAATCTCAACTTTTATCAATTATTCAAGATACGATCGAATCTGTATTAAACCTCATACGAATGTCTTTTTTTTATTTTCTTCGAATGTATCTCTCGCGGTGTACTTTTTATGTCCTAGTAACGGACAGTAAAAATCTTATGAAGATAATAATAATAATATATATATAGATAGAAAATAGGTTAAAATGTCTTGATAGGTGATATGATTTATCAATTACTTGCTTTTTTCTTTAGATCAAATTTATACGACAAGTTAAATTGGTTTCATATTTTTCTCTCAAATATATTTAGTTCTATATTCGAATATATAACATTATATGATAGAAATTTCAAACCGTACAAGTAAAAATGATGAATAAAAATGATGAATAAAAATGATGAGTAAAAATGAAGTCAATTAATTTTATTAACAATGATTTTTATTTTAAAGAAAGTTAGATTGATTAATTTTAAAAATTGTCCCCAGGTAAAGAGTATAAATGACGAACAAAGTATAACACAGAAGTTTGTGCAAAAAAATGCTTAATTTAAGAAGCATAATAAAAAATGATAAATTAAAAGAGTAATATCGAAGGTGTAAGTAAACGATTTTGGAGAGGTAGTTGCAAGACATTCGGATCGATCATATGTGTTAGTATTTGTGTGTGTATGCATGTGTATGGCAAATCCATGCAGAGAGAGAGAGAGAGAGAGAGAGGTAACCGTCGAGCGAGTGGTCGACGCAGAAGGGTCGCTCGCGAATTAATCGAGCATATAATCGATGCGAACCCGTCGATATACGTATATGGAAGCCATCCGCTTGGTCACCCTCGCGAACGCGAGCCCTTCCATCGTTAACCAACGTCGGACTGGTAACGCTAATTTCTGTGCCGGACGTGTCGTACTACCCCATCGAAAAACGTCAATGAATAGAAACCTTTTGCCTATTTTACAGCTTTTTCACATACCCCTTTCCTCTCTCTTTCCATCTCTCATACTCCATCCCCTAACTCACACATACATACACACATAAACATAGATTCTGGCATTGAGATTTATTTTTTTTTTTTTAATATATCAATTTTTTCTACTCTACAGTTTATATATTTCTTTTTTTCGGATATGTTATAAAATGTATAGATTTGTATAAAGTTTTATTTATTTTTATCTATACGCGTGGTCTGTGGCTTATTTTTTTTTTCTAAAACATAAAAATTCTTTTAGCTTTGATCGATTTTAAATAAAGGTTTGATATCAATTTTAATATCTTTTATAAATTTGTTCTTTAATAATATATTGTTTATTTTAATATTATTTAGATTATTTATAAAGTATTAGGATTATAATAATAAAGTCCATTGAAATATTAAACAATGTTTTAATCGGTGAGATATTATAAACGTAGATAAAAATCAATAAATCATAGCGATTGAATTATAAATTATAATAGAACATATATGATTTGTATTATATTGAAATATAATTTATATTACAACTTATTATTGAAATAAACGAAAAGGGAGAAGAATGAGGTAGGTGGTGGCATTGAAAAGGGAATTTTATAAAAACTACGAACTACGAAGAAATATTTTCTTATGGGAAAATAAAAAAAAAATAAAAAGGTTAGGTAACAATATTCTCTCGTTGGCACTTGAAAACACGTTTCGAGCCTTTTATCTCGCGCGAAACTCCCTGCCAAATCGGATCGTTCCCGATATCACAATCCCAAAACCGCAAATTTATATCCGCTTTAGCTGGCACGAAAATCATGGAACGGTTCAAAATAGATCCGTTCGCTGATTTATAGCCGTGCACTAATAAAGCCGGTGTGTATATCGCGATATATTCGTTCGCATAGCCCGCGGATATTCTACGAACGAACGAACGAACGAACGAACTAACGAACGAACGAGTGAACGAGTGAACGAACGAACGAACGAACGAGAAAACGAGAGCTATGCAAACTGCAGGTCGTTTCGCGAGTTCGACCAATCGGTTAGGCGAAATTTCATACTTTGCAAGTTAATTGTTGTTGAAGAAACCAATTCTTTCGTAGACTATCCAACCACATTCCTATTTCTATTTTACATTAAGACAATTTCATTGTTATTAAAAGGTTTTATACAAACATGAAGCCAAGGTTGTAATAATCTCAAAATTAAATGGTGTTTTATTCGTGTAATTAATTAGTTGCATATCAATGTTTATGGTAAATTAATTTTAATCATTGTGCAAATATTGTGCCAGTACTGTATCGAGGAAACAAATTATTTTATAGACTATCAATCCTATTCCTATTTTTATATTACGAGGATTTTTGATGAGAATAAATTATTAACACAGAACAAATATTCTAATATCTTGTTTAGATATGAAATAATTATTGACTTAGCATAACATGAAATATTGTCTAGAACATGAACCATTACCTTGATCACGTATCTCTAACGCGATCATTCAGAATACAAACAGCCAGATATTAGAGCAAACAGGAATAGTCAGGAGAAGGCTATCAATTCAAAGGGTGGACTTGATAGATTAGTATCACGGTAAATGATACAACAACAACTACAACAACAACAACAACAAACAGGTAATGTTAGGCAATTAGTGATCAGATTTCAACTTAACGTTCTCGAACGTAGAACGAGTATTAAAAAGAATCTAAAAATAATTAAACAACAACGAGAAGTAGAAGAAGAAGAAGAAGAGGTGGAGTAGAAGGCAAAGAAGAAGAAGGAAGAGGATGAAAGTAAAAGAAAAAAGGGTAAACGTGGGGTTCGGTAGTTTTATGTGGTCAGGTTAGTTGCAAAAGCATCAAGCCAATGCGAATCTGAATTAAAAATGCAATCCATAGTACGTGTTGGTCCGAGGTAAACGGAGATAAAAGGAAATTGGTGGCCGAAGGGAAAGCACGATTGGAAGGATCGAAAGCTAAACTCACACACACACTCTCTCTCTCTTTTTTTTCTGGGTTCCTGGGATAAAAAGAGAGAGAGAGAAAGAGAGGAAAGCTGCGTGAAAATAAAAAAAAAAAAGAAAGAAACTACGACTCTTCCAGGTTCCAAACCGAAACGGCATACTAAATTTAATTCCTCTTTTTCTCTTTTCTTTATTTTTTGTTTAACTTCCCTTTTCTTCTTCTTTGTTTTTTTTATGTTTCTCTCTGTATCCCTTTTTTGGTTTAGCATTGATCGCATAAATTAACTTTCTTCTCCGTTTCTCATCTTCTTATCGAGCCAATTTCTCGCTTTTTTTAAATTACACGTTTCTGTCTTTCATTTTCCTACACTCGATGTCTTTTATATCGTTGATTATATATTTTTTATTCTTTTTATATTTAGTTTAAATATATCTAGAGTTTATAAGTGTAATCGTTCTTGTATTTTACCAACGATTAATATTAAAAACATAAAAAACATAATCGATCGATAATCACGCAGCAAAATTCCTTCCAAAAGAACCTAAATCATCCTTTTCGTTTATTTGCGCATATGAAACAAATAATAAAATCAAACAAATAAGATGAAAAATGGATGTAAAACATTTCTCATTTGGTATATCAAACCTCTCCCTTTTTCTTTCTCTCTCAAACCAAAATCTCGAATAGGAAGTTTCCAAAAGTAAAATAGTTTTTGATGATAGGGGTGGTAAAAGAAAAAAAAGAGGGAGATGGTTAAAAAAGAAGATCGACGTGATGGTAGCAGGAACTCGAACAGGGTTGGTCGACGATAAAAAGAAATGTAGGAATGAACGAACGAACTGAGTGAGTTACTGAGCGAGTTACTGAATAAATGAGAGAGAAAGAATTAAAATAAGAGTGAGAGGAGTAAGGGGGGATGATGTAGGAGGGTGTAGGAGGGAAGGTGAAACGTTGGAAGTAAAAGGAAAACATCGGATTCGCAACGTAAATGGTGCGTTGTCGACGCTCGAAGGTCTGTTCGCGATGCTTTTTAAAAAACAGACCAACCACCATCACCAACCACCATCATCACCCACTAGCAGTACTTTCCGTTGCACAAACCGTCAGATCGCGTATTATATTTCTACGTTTCATTTGTACGAGACGTAGAATTAATTAAACAGCTGATACCTACCATACCATACACCCAAAGCATAGATACGTGTGTGGTATGTGTGTGTATGTGTGTGTATAGGAAAGTATAGTTAGGTACCGTCTTGCCTGGGGGGCCAACAACGTAGGCGAAGCCCGAAAGGGGTGGAAAACGGAAAAACATACGCGTTGAAGAACAACCCCTACGAAGAGAAGTACACGTCCTGACAAGTTCGCGATCACCAACCCCAAATACTCTTCTCTGTTCCCCCTACCACCACCATCGAGTGATTTTCAATTTATGCGTTCGTTTAAAACACACGATAATGTTTTTTTCTTAAATATAATTGACAGATTCTTTATTGGCAAATTGAATGAAACTCTACTAATAGTATATTTATTTTATTATACTAATTCATACGCATAGACAATATTGACAGGATTATTTTAGAAATTTTCGAACAGCTGATATATTTAAAAAAATATGAACTTAAAACTATCGTAGTTTGTTTTTCTCTCATATTTTTAGACAAATTTTATGAATCGTGGTATTAACTTTGAATTATTAAAATGGGTAACGTTACTGGTTGAGTTAAACGATAAAAATATCACAGGGTTTATTTAAAATAGTTCAATAATTCATTCTACTTCTCTTTCTTTCTTTTTTAAATTTATCCATCTGAGATTTTGAAAAGATAAAATCTGAGCAGAATATTATTTATTATCCAATAAAAATTATTACCTTTTCTTTTTCGTTTAGCCTTTTTTTACGACGTGGAGAAAAATTCTATCATTTTGAAACGTACTCTCGAATATTTTGTTGTTTTAATTTAACGATCAATAACGTTTAACATCTTCTTCTTCTTCTTCTTATTCTTTGTCAGCTAGGATTCGTAGATTAAAATTGACATAAATTTCACTACAACCCCGAGAACAATTTGTACTCATAAACGTAATTAATGGGCCAGTCATTAATTCAACAATTTTTGCGCCAGTTTCAAACACATGTTGCACAGAGTCGGTGTCGCGTACAACCGTCTAGCGCAATTTAGCTAAATAATTACTAAACTTCCTACTTGTGGACGTAGACAACAACGACGACGACTACGCATTGCTGAATGCCGATTCAACCCTTTTGAAGAAAACTACCCTTACAAGGAGACCGTTAGGTCAGCCCCAGAGCGAAAAGATTCTTATCTTCTTTTATTTACAAGGATTTCAATTTATTATTTACTTCTCTGACCATATTTAGGGCGTTTACTTAACGTCAAGATAAAGTAAAGAATAGTTAAAGTTCTTTTCAGTGAAAAATTTCAAAAGGTTGCGTCAGCGTTTTCTCAGCGAAAACTTGAGCTAGATTAAAAACAAAGGTATGGGCAGATAGCCCAAGGTTCAAAGAAGATTTTTATATAACTTAGTCATGGTTAAGGTAAGGATCAGTATGGGTTGCGTCAAGATACTTCTGGTAGTACAAGTAAACGGCCCATATATGGTCAGACAAGTAGTATAAGTAAACGGTCCATATATGGTCAGACATTTAGTATAAAATCAGGGTATGACCAGGCAAGTAGTATTAGGTTCATACTTGACAAACCTAATTTCAATTAACTTTTGTTTCTTATAAAAACTATTCAACGCACGGGAACCTAATTTGGCTGATTGTTAGTATTATTCGTTTACTCGTATTACTATCATTATTGGTCTAATCAATCTAAAACGAATTAATACCGTTGATAGACGGTTCCAAAAATACTTGTACTTTAAATAAAAAAAAAAAAACAAATCAAGACTAACAGAAATATACCTAAAATATTATTTTCATTCTAAAGAACATAATTTACGAGAAATATAATTTTGTATTTAATAAACCACAGATATACACGAAACTTCCAAATAAACAAAATCTTATTGAAATGTTTATGGAGAAAGATAGAAGAACGATTATGGGTTTCGAAAGGATTCAAGAGACATTGTCCTAGTGTGCAACCACATATATACATACAGATATATTATATACGTACACACACACACACACGTATATACAGAAACACGTATAGGTTACACGCACGTAGATAGAAACGGTTGTCCTGGGGCAGAGCTGCCATCCTAAGCCGGCTTGACTAATTGGTAGCGTTATAATCATGGGTACACGGTTAGGTTGGTATTACCGCGAGTTATAGCCCCGTCTCCACATCGGCGACCACCACACGCACATTCGCACGCAAGAGGGAGCGCTTAATGACCCCGCCGTTTACGCAAATTTTCCCATTATGCGACGCGGTTTTGGACCGCCGAAACGGGGCGATCCCGAGCTTCCAAACGGGGCATCGTTGTTTCTACGACGAGAAACCATCCTCGACGTTTGCGTCTCTCAATGGCTTTCAAGAGATACTTAAATAAAATAGAAACCATCTGAATTTAGACTTTTTCTAAATCTGAGATATTTCTAATGATTGGTTACTGAATCCAATATTTTTAAACACTTTCCTTTCATTTGAAATGTTTTTAAACTCGCCTAAGTCTAAATTTTCAAACAACTTCATTGTAATTTCGCATGTTTGCTGTATCATTCAAATTTATCAATTTTTCTATTGAAATATAATAACAATAATAACAAAAAAGAAGTATTTCAACAAACTTGAATAATATTTATTAGACAATTCAGATACGCAGGATTCCGTAGCACACGTTTGACCCCCCTGTGCTCGGTTGTTCCCGGTAAAGGAAGATACTGATAATAAAAAATCGTAGGGATATAAAATAATTCAAACAAATGCCATAGAGAGTATGGGGAAAGGTGAAAGAGGAAGAAGGTGGTGGTAGGATGGGGTGATACGGGGTTTCGAGTTACTGGCACTGGGATATATATCCTGGCACTGGGCTTATCCGGCTGGCTACTGGCTACTGGTCATTCATAAACGAGCAAAAAAAAATGACACTCTAACGGCTCGCTATTCGTAACGGTTAGGAAGTTGGAAAGATTTGTTGGGCGTCGTACGTAAAATGGGATTTTCCTAACAGAACTTGGACGTTTCGACGATACTTCTTTATTTTATCCAACGTTAAAAAACACAAAAGAGAAAAAGAAAACATTAAGCAATTATTATTATTAACCTGTCTATAAATTATGTTCCTAAGGATTGGGATTATCAATATTTCAAAGAATTCGGATCATTAAATTAAATATAGGAATTAAATAGAAGGAAAACTATAAAATGAGGACAGGGTAATAGGTAAAGTCCCAACGAGGTAACAGTTCAAGTAAAAGAGAATGAAACGTATACTACTGGAGTGCCCTCTCGTGAGTTTCATATCGAAGTCTGGTCCACCCCCATCGAGCAACGTGTCCCGGGGGTGTGATCGCTGCTAACTAAACTTGTAAATCTCTCTCTCTCTTTCTCTTTCTCTCTCTCTCTCTCTCTCTCTTGATCCAAGCCTCCCTAGACTGACCAGAACGCATTTGTCTGTCTTACAGTTGGTGTAAATACAATCGGAGTCCCTTGAAAATTAGTATCACGTTTTCTCATCCTTCTTCTTCTTCTTCTTCTACTTTCTCTTACGATTCACACTTCTCGTTATCCAATTAAAAATAAAATTAACTTGTACATACGAGTATAACACGTCATTCAATGAATCCCAACCTTAACACATATATTTTGATTCAGGTGTGCAGCTTTTTAAGTGATTTGAACATCTACTTTATAAGTTTGATCAAATTCTTCTTTGAGACATGTATATATATAAAATAAATAAGAGAACAACCAAGACAAATAAGAAGAACGTAATTTCAAACTAAAATATCAGATACTTGGATGAATATTTTCTCGTTAAACCTTTACTACATCTTGAAAATCATCCTTCTTCTTTCATAGACCCATAAAGATGTTAGACGATGTTGGAAATGAATCTTCCAACGAGACATAAAAGTCAGTTTACTCGGAACGATCTTTCGGATTCGAGTTCAAGGAGAATAAGTAAAGCATATAAGCTTTCTCAAGGTAGCAGAAGAATAAGAAAAAGAAAGAAGAAGAATAAGCTAAGGTTGTCTTACTTTCCTAGGGGCCTCTTGCTTCTCCTCCTAGGCAATATCACAAAACAAAAAGGTTCGCAAACGAGAAGTTACGAGCAGCCCTTTTTATATATACTTCCTTTATACTTGTCTCAGGTATTATTATGACGAATGTCGGTTATGGTTAAAGCGTTTATTCTTAACAAGATTCTTCTTTTCGCGACTTTATAACGATCTTGTTTTCATCTACGTTATGGTAATGTTATATACGCTGCTAACTTACACATACCTATCCTATTACTACTACTACTATGTTTGTATCATCGTATGTAATATGAATTACAGGAGTATGTAGTATGGTAGTTGTTGGGCCTCGATCAACTTGAATATATCACGAGAAACGGTTATGGTATAGCAACGCAAACCATGTTACTACGAGACGTGATACCTGCAACCGTTAGCAAATCAAATCAGTATCCTCTTCCAATTTACAGTTTAGTCAGAGTGACTAACTATCATTAATCGACTATTTCCTGATTTAGATATCTGATAGATAAATCTTATAACAACTTTAGTTATATTAATTATTAATTAATATGTTCATTATTCTTATATCAATATCATTTTCTTTTACTAATGTATGAATAAATTTTATAAATGAATTTTATGAAGGAATTTTTAAATAAGATTATCACAATGAAATGGTTTAAAAAAGAAAAGAAAGGTAATTTTATTTCATCCAAGTTTAAATATCCATACACGATTTTTCATTCCAGAACAAACTGGACCTCTAATCGGCCGGGGCACCCCTTAGTTAACTCTCCTTCTACCTTTCCCAAGTAATATTTAATTTTTAATCCGACTGTATTCAAATGCAAGCAGTCTTGGTATTGGTTATTATAATAGTAGTAGTAGTAGTAGTAGCATGTCTAACCACCAAGCGGTACTCTCCTAATGGGAATACAATTTATGCTATGGCCAGAGCTTATTTTACATTTTATGCTAACAACCAACCAACCAACCAACCAACCAACCAACCACCACTACCACCCCTTTCCAGTTTTACAACTTTACGAATACTATAATTAATACCATATTATATACAATTAAATATGTTTTATTTTATTATATTAAGATAGTACTACGAACAAATGTACACGCGTGTTGGATGAATTTTAATTTTCTACAAATAAGGGGAATTTTGTGAGAAGTAATAGAGTCAGGGCCGGCACAATGCGAGTTCAGAGGGTTCAGTGTATTCATCGCAACCCAGCTCCACGATTTGTAAATAAATAATTCCTTGTTGTACAATTTTTGTTTTAATATTTGGAATGTGTGTTTAGATTCCGCCAATGATTGGGTTGGCCCTGAATAGGGTCAGTCATTGATTTAGTTGGACAATTTTCATCTTCGAAGTTAACACACAACCCGTAGGTTCTTCTTACTCGATTTTCTACTACGATCTGAACCCCCTTTCTCTTCCCCCCAAGTAATTATCTGCTCGAGAAATTTGGTCAACCGAAACTGAAGGGTGGTTCCTATCCTCGATTTCAGAGAAACTCGTTTATAACACCGTGGTCAACTCTTGCCATCCCTTCGTGAGATGCCAACAAACCCCTTTGGCTATCTTTAACTCGCGATTTTTAATCGACAGAAATTCGATTAACTTCTAGTTAAATCATCCCACAGCTCAAACCTTCTCTTCTCTCCCTTCACACCACTGATTTTCCTCTACGGCGTTATAGGAAAATCCATTCATATTGGAAAAATCATTACGGTCATTTAATTTGAATCGATTAATCCCACTTCAACGGTAGTGTGTCTTCTATCTCGAATTTAACTTTA
Organism: Mischocyttarus mexicanus; assembly: GCA_023678845.1. NCBI lineage: Eukaryota > Metazoa > Arthropoda > Insecta > Hymenoptera > Vespidae > Mischocyttarus > Mischocyttarus mexicanus. The sequence continues at coordinate 137,052 of JACGTP010000075.1, forward strand.
AATTTAACGTTGACATGCTGGAGATATATAATATTCCTGATAATTAAGATTTAATTGTTTTATATATATAAACTATTAACTCATTTGCTAAATAAAAGGTTGTAGGTGCCGGATATAACCGACGTTGAAGAATTAATGAATCTTGGATTGAATTATTATTTCTGTCGATGAAATAAAGGATTAATTTATTATAATTAAATTAATATAAATAATCAAATGAATGAATATAATAATAAATAGTGTTTAAAGATATTTAATAAAATGATTAAATAAAAAATATGATATTCCCGATGAAAGAACAATCGAATAATCCTCGATACCTGTCGAAGTAAATTAAAAAATTAATAATTGTATTTATTTGTAATATTTAGTAAGATAATTTTATATTTTGCTTTGAAACTTTTGTTTTGGTTTGTGTCTGTCTTTCGTTTTCCTCTTTTTAGTACGCGCGTGAGAGACCACCAGAAAAATATGTTAACGCATGACTAGTCGAGTAACGAGCAAATTCACTCCTCCGTGGAAAATCTTTGTGGAAGTACCTCTCTCTTTCTCTCTCTCACATCCGTGCTTTGCAAATAAACGGATGATTTTGCTTACCGAGGCATCCGTGCGTTAAATGAGCAACGCACATTAGAAAACATCAAAGGAAGATAAAGAAGAAGAAGAAGGAAGGAAGGAAGAGGAAGGAAGGATGAAGAAGAATGGGAAGATAGGTGCACGTTTGTGTGCGATCAAGCTTTGTTTACTTTACACTCGTTTTAACCGGTAAAAATGATTATATTTTATGAAATTATTTCACTCATATTTATTCCTTATTTATTGTTCGTATTTTTTTAACGTTTAATATTATTATTTTACAATCTCATTCATAATTAAACGATTTAGGAATAATTACTTTCTACTCTTACATATTTTACTTATTTAAATGTAAAAATGGAATGTCCAGGAGAAAAAATATATTAAAAAAAAGGGATAAAGAAAGTCCTGGTGAATATTTTAACAAAGCTGTGTGTACTCGACGCGACGGAAGTCCCTACCGAATCGCAAATGAGCTCTGGCGTTTCTGTTCTCTCGTTTCCGGCTAAAGTTCCGGATCCAACAGAAAGAAAAAAAAAAGAATAAATAAATAAATAAAAGTAAAAGAATAAACCAGGAAAGACGAGTCTCCTATCTAATCTTTCCCTTTTCTTCCTTTTTTTTTTTAAATCTTCTTTTGAAGGTTATTTTTCTCAACGAGTATGCTTAGTCTATTATTCATAGCTCGGACCACGAAAACGAGCATTAAAGTCTCTCCCTAATCCGAGCCCCTTTTTTTGTTTTGTTCTCGTCTACCAATTACTATTATCTCTGATAACTAATTTTACTAATTAATTTGATGATCATTTCGTTAATTTGCTAGTAGAATTTGTTTTATAATTTATTGTTAGATTCAATAAAATTGGTAACGACTACAAATTACGAACTGCTACCTAAATAAAGCTCCGGACGTAGACTAAATCTTCGTTTAAACCAACCTCACAAGAGAGAGAGAGAGAGAGGGTTGAATAATTTAAAGGAATCCTAAACCTCATGTCCGGCTATTACGTATGTTAAATAATACACGAAATCGTTCTACACTTCTAACGAGTTATACGACGTTTACGATTTTGTTAGAAATAAGTTTGTTAATTGATTCTAATAACAATATTAATTTTAGATAATACTTTAAGTAAATTATCCAATATAAGACGTTAACGATTGATACGATCCTTAGAATAATTTTTATTAAATTATTAGACTGTCAAGAATGAAATGGAACAAAAACTGCAGATAATTGAATTGAAATTTGCTCCATTTCATATACTTGACAATCTAATATGTTCTATGAAATAAAATATAGCTTTCGTTATAATTCAACGATTTTATTAAAGTTCAAAAGTTTGGTAGATCATCTTTTGTCAAAAATCCTACAATTATTAATCCTTCTGTATTTTCATGGAAATAATTCTGACCGTTCTTTGCGAACAACAGTTATTTCATTCCAGAAAATTACAAAACAAGACTTCTAATTTAAAATAATCTAAAAATAGGGAAGTTGATTCAATTATTTGTAACACTAAACTCTAATATTCTTATCTGCTAGACTAGTGCAAATAGAAAAAGTCTTTTATTTCTGATACAAGTAAGAATAAAGATTTATCATAATGATCCTGTCTCGTATGAAAATATTATAGTAATGTTCTTAGGAACACATGGAACTTGCAATTTATTTGAAATAAACGAGAGTTAGTCGATACCGATCGTCTGCAAACGACACATTGACCAAAATAGTGGAGAGTGTATTAGGGGTGGTGGTAAATGCGAAGAGAAAGAAGGATGAAAAAGGAAAAAGGAAAGAAGAGAGTAGGAAGGGGGTGTTGACGTAACTGCCACACAGAGAAAACCCTCTTTTACTTCTTCTTTTTCTTCTTGGCTGGTCGCACACGATTGCATGAAGAAGAAGAAGAAGAAGAAGAAAAAGGGGTGGTGGATTCTTAAGTGCGATTTGTACGAGTGCCATATTTCTTCAGTAAGGGCGCCATTTGGCGGTAATAGTTGCAGTATTATTTACTGTTAACGGCCCACTTCGAAGCAAGTAATACCACGGGAATTAACTTACCGCGCCTACATTTACTTAGCCATCGTCGTGAGTTAGGATCGTTTAACGAGCTTTCGCACGATACCCCTGACGTATAACACATTTATATGCAATAGTCTTCTGATAGTTTGTTTCTTTTTATTTATTTGATTTTTTACTATGTACTCGTAATAGTTTCCCTGTGATTTTTAAAACCGAAGAAAAATCATTTGACTTCTAATTCTTGAATAATTTTCTAAACCACACAAAAGTGATTTAGCTTCTAAGTTTTTGGGATAATTTTTAAAATTGTTACTTCCCATTTAAAATTATTTATACAAAATTGAATATAAACACAATACGATACAATAAACTCGACAAAATATTTGTCCTGTTTTTTCCCTACAAAAGCTAAAAAAACAAAGAGGAATGGTTGATAAGAGAGAAAGGGTGGTAGATTGTTGTAAAAATTTATTGTTGTTTAATTTCTTTCGTAAATACGACGACTACAATGACTGAAACATATTTCCTTTTTGTTTCTTCTTTTAGGTAAAAAATAATGGTAGTTAAACGGTATTCGAAAACGATTTTTGAAAAAGTGGAAAGCAAACGAAAAGTTGTTACAAAATTCTACCAACCGATAATTTTGTTTCTATAAAAAAAAGAAAAGGGAGGAGGAGGAGAGAGGAATAAATTTAAAATAGTATGATAAACTTGTCACACCTAAGAGAAAAGGAAAAAAAAATAAAAGATATACTTTTTCGTGTCACGCTTGTCTGCTTTTTACGACGTCTTAACCTAATCGAATCGATTACACTCTCTTTCTCTCTCTTACTATCTTCTCTTTCTTTTTTTTTTCTTCTTTTCTTACTACTTTACTTGGAAAGATAATATCGAATTATCCTAACCATTATCTTCCTAAAGATAATTATTAAGTAACGCTTCGTCGAGTATCAGAGAAAAAGAACGATTAGTGGTAGTAGTAAAGTAGTAGTAGTAGTATTAGTATTAGTATTAGTAAATGTACTTAAAAACTGATTTACGTTGAGTATGATTATACCAGCAGTCTGGCCTAACGGATAAGAAATTTTCTTCAATTTTCCGATCGTTACCCTTTATCAAGATCATTTAACTGAAAATTAGTTTTAAACCCAACAACGAGAATTTCTTTATTCCACCTTACTACATCCCACCTATCTCCCTTTCATTCTATTCCAATCCATAATAAGTTTTTCTATAAAAGTAAGAAATAATCAAATAGTTCATTTTAGGAATGAAATTACAAGTTTACAAAAAGTAATAGATTATTTTTCCGACCCATAAACTATCAAACTAAACCACAGTTTCATATATGTTTTCTGATTCGTAAATAACCTAACTCACTCTTCTACTTTCTCTCACTCTATTCCTTTCTCCATTATTCGTGACGTGTTAACAAAAGAGGGAACAGCTCGTATTCTTCCTGCAGGATTCGAGAATTATTAAGTATCAGGGCATTCACTTAATCCTGGAAGCGAGTATCGCATGGGTATCTGCAGGCCGATCAATCACATAAGAGAGAAAAAGAGATAGATAGACAGATAAATGAGACCAACCAACCAACCAACCAACCAACCAACCANCCCCTATCCCCTATCCCCTATCCCCTATCCCCCTACCACCTATTACCCAACCTAAACCCCCTTTTCAACCCCACCTTCAACCTCCTACCACCTCTTCTAACTCTATCACGCTTATCCATCTATACGTTTTCTCTCTCTCTCTCTCTCTCTTTCGTTGGATGGTTGGTTTGGTTGATGGTGGTGGTTGTGGTGGTTCGTTCACTCTCTGTCTGTGTTAGCTTTATCTCGGTACGATCACCAAGCGATCATCGTTATCGTCGTGGCCCAGTGTCACCGAAACGATACACCCAAAGAGAGAGAGGGAGAGTAGAGAATGAAGGACGAGAGAAACGACTACGGGAAATAAATGTCGAACGCGTGTCGGGTGTTAGGAACAAAAACAGGGGTAGAGAAACTTCTAACCTCGAGAACAGATACATCATCTTTGGGATAAAACTTTTGTCAATTGTCTCTTCCCTCCCTCTTTTTTCCTCTCTCTGCGACACCCCGACACCCTAACACCCCATTTTTCGAGTTTAAGCGACGATGTGGTATGTAATTATTATACGGGATTAAAGATTATTTCATTGTTGGTTATTTTCTACTTTTGTATTAATGTTTTCTTTTGTATTAATGTAACACACTTGTAAAGCAACCTAAAAATAACCTAAATCGAACAAAAAAAATTCTAAACCATTATTTAAACAATTGCAATACCCTCAAACACCCACCATAAGAACCTAACAACATTCTCAACCATTTAAAATATTCCTATCAAACCTTTGATTATTTTATTTACACGAATCAGGTTCTGGATGCACTCATGAAAGTTGCATATATATTTATATACAGAGAGGAAAAATATAGTTAGCGTATCACACATCAAACGGGGTGGTGTGTATCGTACCAGCAGCTTGACTCGCTCGCTTACTCGATTACCCGCTTGCTGTCTGCTTGCTGAGCCGGAAACAACTGATAGTGACGTCGCCGATCGACGTGCTGCTAACTCACCGGCTCGTTCGAGGACGGTTAACACCGATATTATCCATTGTACACTGGCAATGCAACGATAAGCGAACCGATAATAGATTTTACACGACGAATTCATGCCCCTTCTTCCAACACCCCTTTACCTCACCTCTTCCTCCTCCTCGCATCATTCGTTGCTCCACGTTCCCCACACTCCAGGTTTTCGAACTGACAATGGGACATCGCCATGCTTACGGCTAACCAACGACCCATTAAAGCTATTTCCAGTCGGGGGACAAAACCCAACGTTTATGCTCTTCTCTCCGACCCACGTTAAGATTCTTACAATGACGATCAAGATTTAGGGTACCTAAGAAATATTAATCGAATTACCTTTTTCAATCGTATATTTTTATGGTACTTTGTATTCTTCTTCTTCTTCTTATGTTAGGCCTTGGGCCTGTGTTTTATTGGGCTGGGTCATCTTGAGAGATCCTAGTGGTCTGGATCTTTTTGGTTTATTGTCGCTGTTTTAACCATGCTATCAGCATCCATTCCAGATATTATACTCATCTCAATGTCTTCTTCTTACTCGTCACTATTTTACTATGTCTTGGATATCGCATTGTTCTCTGATATTTTATATTTCTCATGCAATTTCTTCTACTTTGTATTCCACAAATGAAACTATCCAACAACTCGAAATATTTTCTGTGATTGAAAAATTCGAATTTGTATAAATTGTAAACACAGATACGCATACGTACGTGTGTGTGTGTGTGTGTAGTTTGTGTGGAAATTGTTGAGGATATTTTTGTAGATAAGAGGAAAAAAAGAATATGGTGTCTAGATCTAACACGAGAATACTTTTTAAAATTGTAAGAAAACATCAGCAGGGTGTCCGGAAGAAGTTGAGAATAAGATTCCTTCACGGGTTTGGCTACATTTTCCTCTTGGAGTCCCATAACGATGGAGATTGTACTGAAGGGTTGTTGCATGAAGCAAGAGAGAGTGAGAGTAAGAGAGAGAGAGAGAAAATTAGGGGAGGTGTCGACGATATCGGAGCTTGTATTGTGACCCGTCAATGCTACGGAAACTAACACCACCCGTACCCTTCTTCTCTCCTTCTGAACCACTTTCATGCAAGTCCACCCTTTTGGTTCAACCCTCGACTTTTCGTTCTTTCTTTAAAAGGCATACACTTTTCTTTCTTTTGTATATTTTTTTTTCTCCTTTCACAAACATTTACAAATATCCTTGTACCATAATTGTCAGATCAAATCCCTTAGGATTATTTTTCTTAGCAATTTTATTAAACAAACAGACGATTAATTTTCTACTTTTTAAATCATACAAATAATTTCGTCCCCCATAACACCAAATAGTTTGTCCCTGTTAAAAAAGTATGTGTAGATTAGATTTATTATTTTAAAGCAAAGATATTGAATTTTGTAAGAAATTTAGACGAGTTTTAATTTTGATAAGAAATCAAATAAATTATTTTATAGCAAAAATTAGTCGTTCTATGATAAAGATGAAAATACGTAAGATGTTCATAGTAAAAGGCAAATAAACCTAGAAGATAAAACTGGTTGTGTCTCTTGGAAATTGAGTTAAAAGGAAACAGAAAGCAGTCTGTCTTAATTAATCGTGATCATTCTTCTGTTAATTTTGAATACACTCAGAGAGAGAGAGAAAGAGAGAGAAATTAGAAGAAAGTATTCGTCGAGGTCTCACAAAGTATAAAACGAGAAGGATAAAACGATTATATGAGAAATCTCGCTTACTTAGCGTACTAGGCAAAAGGTATAAGGGTGTATATGGACCATCGTCAGAGACCAAGAAGAGAGAAGAGGAAGCAGGGAAAAAGGAGGAGGTTACTGAAACGGATCGAAGGATTTAACGAAGGGGTTAGGACTAACAGTTTCCTACGCCGATCTCAACCCAACGATCTTTCTCTTAAGTTATCCCACCTAGAAGTACCTTCCTCTCTCTATAGTCCTCTTATTAATAAGGTTGGATTAGCATAACTGCTTGAATCCACGCTAGGAAACTCAGCATAATTAAGTTCGCGAGATCTCTAGTGGTATCTCTAGAACTTGTGTGTCCTTGAGGATATATTATAATGCTAAGAAATACTCAATGATGGTTTAACGATGATAAGACTGATTAATTATCGATCCTAATTCTACCGATTACCACAAACAGACGTTATTAATCTTGATTTTTAAATTAATCTTGATTAAAGTGATTTGCATATATATTAGGTAGACTAGAAAGTAATGTTTCTTTATGGGCATATCAATATTATTAAAGAGTGGTTACTTAGAAATGATCATCAAACAGTTACCTGGACTAACTTAAGTCTGCGTGAGATTACAGGAAAATTATCTTTATTTGGAGGTCAAGAATTTAAAAAGTGTTTCTGTGAACAACCCAAAATACGATGTAAAACAAAAAGACGTGCATGTAAAAACAAACTAACGTAATACTTTAACTGTAACTCGAGATACCACAAATCAACGATGTGGTTTATCCAAACTGAATGAACATTATTATTTATTAATTACATTTACCACAAATTTAGAGTTGAGTGATAGATGAAGACCACCCAATCAAATGGTTGATATTAAATGAGCTTGGTTAGCTGATAAGAAGAAGCTGTCATCATCGTCCAAAGCACATCGTCAAAAGAGAGAGATAGACAGAACAGGGATAAAGGAGGATGAGAATGAGGATGAGGATGAGGGGTTTGGGGCCCGTTTTGCCAGGCAAAAACTAGAGGTTACGTCACCAAGGTATAACGGCTTATCGGCCCGTGCGGTACATTAAGCACAACCGTTACCCACCGTTCTCTCTCTCTCTCTCTCTCTTTCTCTCTCTCTCATTCTGTGGAAAAGCCTGTCGCGGGGGTTACGGGGGTGCTTTTGCGGACTATGGCAACAGCAGCAGCACCACTACCACCATCATCACCAGCAACGTGCAGATCGAACTTGCTGGGTTTGTGGCCGAAGAGGTGCTGCTGCTGCTACTACTGCTACTGCTGCTGCTGTTGGTGGTGCTGGTGGAAAGAGGAAAGAAGGGTGTCGAGAGATTATCTTGTCGTATTCAATATTCCTATGGAACGGGCCGGATGATAAATCGTTTTTCTCGATAGGAAAGATGTGCCGGAACCAACGCCTTTCAGAACCTTCTCATCGACTCTGGTATTCTTCTCAACCCCTCCTCTTAAAAAAAAAAAGGTATCTTCTGACCTCCTTGTCTATTTCTCTCGAGCCATTGAAAATATATAATATATATATATAAAAGAAAAGAAAAAGGTTTTTGGCAAGTAGAAAATAGATGTTAGGTTTATCTATATAAATGCTACGTTCGTTGATTTATTTCTTGGTTCAGGTTTTAATAATAAGTCAAAATATTTTATATTTAATCTCGTTTAAACTGCGTTCTGTTTTAGAAACATTACGATGAATACAAACTATAATAAAATTGTTCTACAATTCTAACACAAAATTGTAATCTATAAATGTTCATTGACTTATTTGCTTATTCAGGATTATAATAAAAATCATTGAAGGGTTTTTTAAGTTTAATCGTTCCAAGTGAATATCCAATTTTAGAAAAACAACAATACTAAATAAAAATGATTACTCATTAATTAGAAATAATTGAAAATTCATTAAGAGTCTACTGCTAGATTTTGTGTTATCCAATACCATACCGATATGAATACAAATATCAAAAAATACGATCTGAGAACTACGTTACATTTATGATGATCAAACCAAAACTCAGGAACGTGATCAGAGTACCCCAAAAAATAAAATGGCATAAAAGGAACAAAAGTAGATATTGCAAATCCAAAAGAAGAGAAGTAAGTTCTGCTTGAAAAACAACATTTACCTTAACGCATGTGTGTTTGCTTTTTCCAAAGGAAAATGAGAGAGAGAGAAAAAAAGGAAGAAAAATAAAAAAAGCAACAACCTAACAGCAGCAGCAAAAGCTTTCCACATTTCCTCTCTACCATAACGTCGCGAGGGATTCGCCAGTTGTGGGATTCCGATGAGACGATGGGTGGCACACGAGTCTCACCTTTTCTCTCACTCCAACACACACAACACACATACACACTCTTTCTTTCTTTCTTTCTTTCGGTTTTCACGAAACGCGGGCGTGAATGCGTGCAGCAAGAAATCCCATGGGTATCAGTATAATAAAACCATTAGAGTGATCCTCGTGCGTGCATCCAAACCGTATAAATATCCGGCAGAATCCCTAACGCCGTTTCCAACTTCTGTGTAATGTTAAACTTGCGATAAATCCGAAGTATCGTTGACTGATATTATTTAGTCCAGGTATGTGTACAAATCTTAACCATCGAATGGACAATACTTTTTATTTCGTGAAACGCGAAGTACGCGGACCCCTATGGTGCTGTCGCTCGTATTACGTGCGATATATTTTTTTCTCTCTCTCTCTCTCTCTTTTTCTCTTCCTCTTTTTCTCCAACACATCCACCCACCACCTAACACTCTCTCACTCTCTCTCTCTTTTACTCTTATTCTTTCTCTCTTACTCTACTCTAGAGGTTTTCATTATTTTATGTGCATTCATCACGAAAACAATAACTCCGTTGACCTTCCACTTCTCTCTCTCACTCTCTTTTTTTTTTTATTTTCTTTTTTATTCCCTTTCTTCATTTTTTCATTTCGATCTCGATCGGTACGGGTCCGGACCTCGTCTACTATCCTCTCATTCTCTCTCTTTCTCTTTCTCTTTCTATCTTCTTCTCTCCAAATATTTCCCTTTCCACTATTTTCTTCCATATCGAGATTTTCGAGATTTGGTAAAGCTCACGCGTGGATTATCGGCTACCTATATGATCGGTCGTTTCAAACGACACACACACACACACATACATATACGCACACCAGGTACCTCTAACGCGTTAAATATGCGTCGTATATATCCCATGGATAGAAAAGAAAATAAATCTAATGGAAAATAGAAAATAAAAATATGAAATATATGAAACACCATAAACTAGGAGGATAAACCTCTAACGATTGATACTTTTGAGAAGATCGTTAAATCCAAGTCATGAAATTACGTCGATAAAGATTAGGCGAATGTGTTGAATAGGAAGACGAAGAGGAGAGATGTAAAGGGGGAAGAAGAGGTGATGGAAATAGAGGAGAGGGACGAGAAGGGAGTGATGATAGTGGTGAATCGTTTAGGTCCTAAGCAAAGGCTGACTTGGCAGAAGGATCTCGGTTGTCCGGGCCATAAACGGCCGCATAATTACCGTATTAAGCGCACGCTCGACGTTACGTCAGCGACGAACGTTTGCCACTATCGGTTGCGTCCCAGACTATCTCTCTCACTCATATACACACATTCAAATATACACAAACATGCTTACGCACACGTGAACATGCACACAGGCACACACAAATACTATCTATCTGGCCCTACCATTCGTCTCAATAGCCATGAATTCGCATACAAGCGGAGGCAGAAATCCTGTTGGGTCGATCGAGTGTATCGACGGTTCTATCGCGTGACTAATTAACGCACCAGATCTCCACTGGAATCATCGAATTAGGATATGTGGATATATACGTCACGTATTGGATTATTTTCTAATACTCTCTAAGAGATTTAGGATTTGTTAAGAAACCCTAACGATGGAAAGTGATTATTTAGATTTTATTAAAGGAAACCAGATTCACCAATGCTTATCACTTTGTTTTTTAGTTAAAATCTGTTTAATGTAGGGTTATTAATCACGTATTACAGGAACATTCTAACACTACTACGATATCTAAACTCTGTTTAAAAATTAGATTACTTTCATAATCTATCACCCAAAGGTCTTAACAAAGGGAACCAGTATTCTCGTTAAGATCTTTGGATGACAGATCATTATGAATATGTTTTAAATGTTTATTCATAAATCTACAATTTAGAAATAAATTGGATAAAAATGATGATGATTTTGATCTTGTCGATAGGGTTTCTGAAAAGAATCAACAAGTATCGGACAAGCTGCTGTTGGGTTCAGACCTTTCTTTCGTGACAGCCTGTTCGGAAAAGGTTCAATGTCTACGTGTATATATACACATATATATAATATATAAACGTTTACACATATACATACATTCTCGTATAGACTCCAGCTCTTGAACCCTCGAACACTGAAAGTACTTCTCGCGAATAGCGATATATCACGTGGTGCGGCAGCACCCTGACGTTTCCTGTCACTAGGTTTAACCGAGTACCACTCGGATTAAGTGTTCGCCTTCGCGAATGAGGTGCACTCTTCGCGTGCTCCCGTTTGGTCAATAACCAAACTCCTCGAAATATAAAAGAAAGAAGAAAAGCTCCTGCCACCCGCCGAACAAACGTTAGGACTTTTTTTTCCCTTCCCCCTTTCCACCTCTACCACGTTGTGAGATTCTTCTTCGACGTTTAACGTCATATTCCGAACAGACGGATAGACGTCTCTTACTTTTCAGGGATAACTTTTCTAAAGAACTACCGATTATAACTCAACGTTAAATATCGATCTGTCAAAATTTATTACGATTAATAAATAACGACATTGTTTTTGAAATCAGAGGTTCTATAAAATATGTTGGATTATTCAGACAATAATTCTATGATGTCCAAAGAAATACAAGTTTTGTTTTTAAAGTTTAAGGAGAAACAATATTATGTTGGAGTATACGAAAGAAATTTTCTAATTTTATTTCTAGTTTGGTTGTTCCTACAAAATCTTATGCCCTTTTCTGGATAACTAAAATTGTAGATGCTAATAATTAAAAGAGTGACCTGAATTGAAAGAGTGATCTAAATTGAAAATTTAATTATAGGATTTATTAAACAATGTATAAATAATTGTAATAAAGTATAAAATATATAAATTTTTGTAACTGATACAATGGATTGTCTTAATAACCTGTACACTTGCAAGGAATCTTGAATAACACTTGGAATCTGTTGATATCTAATTTTGGGATGCTGAGTTTACGTAGAATATTCATTGTGCTAGACAGTATAAACCGCATCTTCCTTATTTACGTTGTTAGTAACATCATCTACCAAATTCACCCTCCTATTTTCTCAGAACTAAAGCAACGCTCGGTAGAATATGTTTCCTAGAGTCAGTACCTTCGTCTTCCTCTTACTCGGTCGAGCTTGAAACCACCACCTTGGATGAATCGTCTAACTCTCACAGTCCGTCGGAAAATTAACTGGAGAATACGTATACCTGCATACGTTCACCCTTTCCCCTTCTTCCACTTAGAAATCATCTTCATTGAAAATTATATAAAGAAAATTTAATAGAATAAATTACTAATACAATCATTGTAATCGTGTGGTTTAAACCACAATGATTTTAAATCGTTTGCAGGAACATTCGGAGATTGTGGTTACAATTATGATGGTTACTTGATATGAAACTAATTTTTAATCATTCCTCGTACTAAATCTGACTAATGTTTAGATTTATTTCTAATAATATACAAAATATATTTAACTAATGATTTTAATTCCAAAAGTTTCAAATCTGTAATCAAACTATTGGTTTAGTAACATTTGCCTATCTTATAAAACAAAAGTAAAATAAAATAAAATAAAATGAGTGAAGATAAAGACAGTGACCTTTAATTAAACGTCAAAATTTCCACGCAAAAAGGTAAAAAAAAAAAACAAGAAAAAATGAAAGAGAAAGAGAAAAAGATAGAGAAGGAAAGAGAGAAAAAGGAGTTGTTGGAAGGCAGCAAACGGGCAGGTGAAGCGATTAATAAACATTCTTTAGGGCGTTTTCCTCTCTATCTCCATCTCTCTCTCTCTCTCTCTCTCTCTCTTTCTCTCTCTCTCATTTTCCCTGATGCTCGATCTCGGTCTACCTCGAAGCACGCGGGGCTCTCGTTTGATTTATGCCGGCTCATAGGAATGCTAATTAAATCATTATTAAAATCGCTCACGGAACTCCGAGCGTCGAATTACTCCGCGCGTAAGAGCACGCTTCAGAGAGAATCGCGTAAGTTTTAATAGAAAACCTTCTCTCGGTGTTCTGTTGTTGTTGTTGTTCTTGTTCTTGTTGTTTTTTCGCGTCTTTTTCAGACCATGATTTTCAAATACTCATTCGAATTACCGCACATGCATACACACATTCAAACATACATACATACATGCACGTACCGGGTACGTAAACATTTTAGAAAAATGAATTTCAATTAAATAATTTCAATCTGTGGAGATGGAAGAAGAAATAATTGAAATTTTCTGTAAGATACCTAACGTTTATCTTATTTTTTTCCTTCCTCCGAAATATTTCACGATAAAAACGATTAGGATAAATTCGTGCTGGGAATGATGGGAAAGAAAATACACAATGAAAGAGAGAAAAAGAGAGAGAGAGAGAATGAGAAGAAGAGGAAGAGGAGATGGAGGTGGAGGTGGAGGCTTTTAGGAAAAAGCGAGCGGGCACGTTCGTTATCTTGCCCGCGAAACATTAATAATAAAAGTTTCCACTCTCATTGTCTCCTCGAACGGGGTGGTAAACGAACGATCGTACTGTGGGACGAGCAAAGTGTGTGTGAGAGAGAGAGATAGTCAGAAGAGGAAGAGGAGGAAGAGGTGGAGAAGGAGGGGGAGGTTGTGGAGAGAAACGACGAGTAAAGCAAAGGGACGCGAGCAACGCGACGTTTTGTCTTTGTCATGAATGGCCCCTTATCTTTCGCGAGTCCATCATTACGAGAAGAGAGAGAGAAAGTGAGAGGAAGAGACGGGTCCACGTTTTGTGTCCCCATGTATACACAGTGCGTCCTGTTACTACTGTTGCTGCTGTTACTCTGCTAGAAACTGTCTGCGAATTGTAAGGAGACAGGAAGCTCGTGACGACGGAAGGGCCGCGCATCGAACGTCTGGACGCTTCAACTTTAGTTTCGAAATATTTCCAAACATCGATCAGCTGTTAAACAACCTACGAGGGGTCGACACCATACTCCGATCTCTCTCAAACTCTCTTTCTCTCACACACACACACACACTTTTCTCTCTGTGTATGGTTCCATTTTCCATTAGATATTTTTATTCATACTATTTCGTAGGAAATCTCTTATTCTATTCCTCCCCAAGTGTTATTTTTCTTAAAAAAAGGTTTAAATAGGAAAGGAAATAAAAAGAAAGGTAAGAAAATGAAGTTTGATCAAGAAACACGTCCGACTTGATCTATGAACAAACGAGAGAAACTGGTAGGAACCACGTACATTGTATAACCGCAGGCTCCCTTCGGTGCCCTTTCGGTTTTCCTAGAAAAGGAAAAGGAAAAGGGGAGGAGGGTCGGTAGGATGTAAATCAGTCCGGTGGTGGTCAGCAACCCGCACATTAAGTTCCTACGGCCAACTAACTCGAGATATAGTTCTCTCTCAGGAAAACGGTGAACGATCCGTGAATGACCTCGTCTCGGTTGCTTTGCACAATCTTAATGGCTCCCTTTCTCTCTCTCTCTCTCTCTCTCTCTTTCCCTTCCTCTCTTTCTCACGTCCTTGACTTTGATGTTTAATGGTTGGTCTCTGTTCAAAGAGAATTATCTATTTCTATCTCTTGATAAAATAAATCGAGAATTAAAGGGGGTCATCACCCAGTCTGATGGGTTGGAAAAAATCGAATTGTTGCACAAATTGTACACTAAATCGTGTTTAGAAGATTCTTGTAAAGTGATTTTCCAATATTCAAACTTGTTAAAAAGTTACAACTGCTAGAAGAGCAGATTCGACACATGTACAGTTCGTTGGATAAAACTAAAATAATCATTTGGAAATTCCGAGCAGTTCTATATTTTGTTTCAAAGTAGAATTGTCGATCGCAGATTGCAGAATTGCATCGATTGCAGAATTAAAATAAAAAGTAAGAAACCAAACAGAGAAGATAAATAAATCGATGGATAGGATATATTTCTTCAGGATTTCCAAAATTCTCGTAGTTTATCAGGGATCCATCGATTTTCGAAGACAACAGATAGAGAATTAGACCGTAAGAGTGAGAGTGAGTGTGTGTATGTGTGTGTGTGTGAGAGAGAGAAAGTGAGCTTTCGATCGATCGTTAACTCGCCGGTGGTACGCTGCCAGGGACACTTACAAATTAGCCAATCAAGTTCTAATCCCGGCACGATTTACCCCAATCAGCCCGTATCCTGCCGCAAATACTTTAATCCATCCATTAATCCTGGCAAAGATAAAAGTTTCCGAAGTAGTTACGACCCCTTTTGTCGTCGTACCACCCACCCACTTCCCACCCAAACGCACGAATCTACAAATGTTATCCATGATTTTTTTTTTCCTCTTCTCTCTCTCTTTTTATTTCTATTTCATTTTTCCTAGTTTAGAAAAAAAAACAAAACAAAAAAGAAAGAAAGATGAGAAGAACATGTTGGTGTTTCCCAACGAGATGATTGATTCAGGATGACGTTAAAGAAATGTATTCAAGTATTGAAATCAACAAAAGATAAAAGATAGAAGATAGAAGAAGAAGATGATGATGAAAGAAGGGTCAAATAAAAAAAAATATAAATATACAGGGTGTTCTCAGAGAGATAGGAGAACGCGTTAGGTGCCTAGCGTCACTTAAATTTATGCTCCTCCTCGTCGTCGTCGTAGTCGTACCCTCTCTCACCCGGGTAATATTTTTTTTGTGCTTCCTATTTTTTATATTCAACTCTCTCCCGAGCAAAATCCCGACCCAGCAAGCAACAAGGACAACCGTAGTAGCAGCAGCAACAGCAGCAGCAACAGCAGCAGAACATCCTGCTCTTGCAAACTGTATTTCTCTCTCTGTCTCTCTTTCTGTTCTTTTAGTTTCCATCCTACTCTCCCATGGTGGTCGTATACAGAACGTTGGACAAACAACAATAAATACATTTTGCCAGGCCGGGTTGGTGGCAAGGTTCGTTCGGGGGTGGAACTTCCATGCGAGCACGTACGGGCATAGCTTAACGTAATCTGACTGCGCACCACCACCCCATTTCAACCACGAGAACCCTCCTCCTCTACCTCTACCTCTTCCTCCTTCTCTTCTTGCCCCTCTTCATCCTACTCCTCATCCTCGTACTACCTACGAACTCCTACACCTACCCCTATTGTAGTAGCCAGCTACAAGGAAAGGAACGATGACGACGACGACGACGAAGCCAGATAGTGGTCCCTTTAAAAGAGAAAGAAATATATAAAAAGAAAGAGAGAGAGAGAGAAAGAGAAAGGGGTGGCAGGAAGTCGAGGGTGAAGTGACCCCAGTGTGGCATCGCCACCTGACGAAAGAATTCCACGACCTGACTAGAATTTCATTAACCCTCCACCCAAAGCCTACCAACCGACTGAAGTGAAGGGAAAGAAAGTACACGGCAGCTCGCGTTTATCGGCGCGAAAGAACTCGTTAAACTTGCTCTTTCTCTCTCTCTCTCTCACACACACACATACACATACACTCTCTCTCTTTCTTTCTCTCTCGTTTATTCCCCAACTCGTTCTTATTCTATCTCGCTAGAGATTTCAAGCATTTTTTGTTTCAACCCTTTCGGACGTTAGCATTGACTGTAGTCGGCTCTTTCTGTATTGCACTCACTTGTGTATATGTGTATGTGTGTTGGAATTTTCTTTTAATGTAATATGCGCTTAGGAATGGTGCTAAATATGAATACTGCGATAAACTGTTAGGTTAGTAAATGTGTTTTTTGTTTTTTTTTATCCTAGCAGACGGTAGCATTGATTGTAGTCGGGTATTTCTGTATTGCACTACTTGCTGGAATTTTGTTTTTATAAAATATGCGTTTAGGAATGTTGCTAAATGTGAATACTGCGATAAACTGTTAGGTTGGTTAATGGTTTTTTGTTTTTTGATACTTTCTTGGATCTAGCATTGATTATAGTCGGTTCTTTTAGTATTGCAAAACTTACTGGGATTTATTTTTTATAAAATATGCGTTTAGGAATGTTGCTAAATATGAAAATCTGTTAAGCTAGTAAAGTGGTTTTGTTTTCTTTTAAATTTGTTATAAATAATTAATATTTAAATAATGATCGAAAGAATGCAATTGGTACGATTACAAAATAAATCTGATAAACACCCAATTATCAAAACATCTCGTACCACTCAAACAAACTTTCCTTTGATACGAAAGGATTAAAGAGACACTTTTACCAATCCTCGTATACATTTTCGACGAATATCTCTCCCTGGAAAGAAAATTAAACGTCATAATTGTCCTCGTCATTGTTGTTGCTGTTGTTGTTGTTGTTGTTACAACGCATTGTAACGAAATGAAACAACAGGCAACAAAACCATTCCTCGTTCAGAAAGGTATCGCTCCGAACACCGTACGTTTCTTCATCCTCTTTGTCATTTTCACCAAAAGAAAGAAAATGAGAGTGAAAAATAGAATGGGACAGAGAAAAAATGAGAGAGCGTGAGAGAATGTGTGAGAGAGAAACAGAGAAACAGAGAGAAAGAGAGAGTAGAGAAGCGTGAGTTTTAAGCGTTCGGCTCGTTCGGAATGCTAATGCGCGATTACAGCGGCCTGTGCTCGTAATACGTGGAGAACTTTTTGTGCGGCTCACGTGTGGCCCGAGGGCGCTTAAAACATCCCTTAAATTACCCCCATTAGCAAGGGTTGAATACCGGGTAAACGAGGATTTCACTGGCGCTGTTACGCGAGATTTATTCCGTGGGAAATATTCCTTTCGCCCGTTAAATTACGCGCTTCTATCTCACTCACACTCATACTCACACTCACACTCACATGCACATTACCACTACTCACTTTTACCTACGTGCTACTTCCGTTGCTGTTGCTATTGCTGCTGCTGCTGCTGCTGCTGCTGCTGCTGCTGTTACTACTGCACAGTATTTCGAACGTACCTCGTAAGCCGATTTGCCAGAGAGTATCAAGGAGAAAACGTAAATCTTCGCGCTCTTCGGGATTCACCGAAGCTTAGCCGAGATGTAGCTACGGTAGCATCAATTTATGCACACTTTTGATTATTCTCTACCTGAGACGAATAAAATGGTTATCCCGATTACTTATTTCCCTGCTAATAAAGTTTCAAACTATAGTCAAGTTGATGAATCTTTATAAAACTCTTTAGAATGAATAATGGTTTTATAGAAAATTCTAACATCTATCCAATGCTCTCATTGTTCCCATTTGCTATTATTTCTACCAAGGATAAGGTCGGTTGTTTTCTCAATTTTTACAAACTAACCATGATTATTATCAATTTACGATAAGACCTGTCGTTTACTTATTATTCATTAACAAAGTTAGAAACACCAGCCAATAAATAAATCTTTGTAATACATCTTTCAACGTTAAAAGATTCTTCTTCCAAACTGCAAACTCTAATTAATCTCATGTCAGTTAGATACGAACCAAGTTGCAATTTATACACTTAACATCATCTAATAAATCTAAGAAAAGCAACCAATAAAATAATCCTTACAGAAATCCCAACATTGATAAAATGGTTCGAGTAAAATAACGAGTACTGTGACCATTGTCACATTTTTCACTTCTTTCCTATACCAAGGATAAGCTCGTTATCTTCTTAATTTCTCCAAAGTAGCCATAGCGGTGTGAAGAAAAGAAAAGAGAAGAGGAACCAAAGGAGGAAGGAGGGGAGGGTGAGGTGAAATGAGACGAGAAGAAGTATTCGAGAAGAGAAGAGAGACGATTTACAGAATTTAAACAGTCCCTAGGGATAAGGTAGGCAAAATAATTTGCGGGCCACCCCGTGGCGAAGCTACACCACCATCATCAGGGTACCCTCCCCCTGTTTTAGAGTCCATACTCCTTTACCTTCTCACTCTTTCTCTTTCTCCTCAGCATCCGGGAAAGGTTACGTCCTTCCTGCGGGATAAAACAAAACAACCAACCGAGTATATTAATGCTTGGCTTAATGTGGCCCGCCTAATTAATGGACCGACTCACCGGACTCTCTCCCTCTCTCTCACACACACACACACACCTACACTCTCTCTTTTTTTTCCTACAAAAGTAAGAGAAACGACGGTGTATTGCAGCACCGTTGTTGAAGACAAAAGGAGAAGGAAGGGGGAGAGTCTTTTCCTATGCCTGGTTAGCTCATTCGTTTGTTCATTCGTTCAGTTCAGTTCAGTTATGTTCAGTTTTCAGTTAGGTACTGGAAACTCCTATACCGTAGAGAGAGAGGAAACTTTTCACGGAGATTCGTTCGATGTTAACGCGATAACGTGCGTTTTCATGACGGTCGGGAAAAGAGAGGGCAAGGAGAAGGGGGAGGGATGCTAGAGGGAAACTGTACAGAAAAGGGGTGGTCGATACGATGCTGTGGAAGAAGGAGGAGATGAAGAAGTGTGAGAGAGATAGGTCCTCTTTCTCTGTGTGTTTGTGTGTTGGTATATGAGTGAGTAAGAGAGAAGGAGAAGAAGAAGAAGAAGAGGAAGAGGAGAAGGAGGAGGGATAGGAAGGAGGTGTGGTACTCCTCTTCGTTCGACGATCTCGTGGGTGGCACCGAGAGGCTGTCGCGAATGCAGCAAAGGGCGGAGCCTTGAGAACTGCATCGAGAGACTGCCCAGCCAAGTCGATAACGGACCACACCAACCAACTCTCTTCTTTTTTTTTTTTTTTACCATCTTTCTACCCTTCTTTCTTTCTTTTTTTTTCTATCCTTTATATTCCCTTTCAAATCTTTTTCACTTGATGGCTATTTTCTCTTGTTGAACACGGTTTGTTTTATAATATTTAAATGAAGATAGAATAAGGATAATTAATAAGGAATTTTAAAGGGAAATAAGTTTAGGTCGGGAGGAAGAACAAAATTAAATATATTATTTTTTAATGTTAATTTCAACGAAAAGATGTTGTTACGAAATTATGGAAAATTCTTTAAGATGATTGAAACGTTACCAAGTGTACTACTCGAATAAATTGACGAATAATATCACGTGTATATTAACAACTACACGAATAAAATCCAATTGTATAAATTTGACAAAACTGTATAAAAAAGAAGAAGAAGGGAAGCAGGGAGAGGAGAGAAAAATTCTTTAAGAAAAGTTTCAACGTGAGGAAAATATTTAAGAACAAATTGACATTTCTAAACATCCTTCCGAAGTTGTTCCTAAAAGTGACAGAGTTTATTCCCACGAGAAGTGGGAGAAAATTTGACAAAGGAAAACGAACCTTGACACACACACACACACAACACACACAGAGGGAGAGAGGGAAAATGACGACAGGGGAGTACAGAGAGAGTGAAATACGAGAGTTAGAGAGGAATACGATGAAGAGGTGGTTGGGGTAGAGGGTGGAGGGTAGAGGGTAGAGGGTGGAGCTCTTAGGCCGCCTTTTCAAGCAGGTCCAGCTTACAACAGCCGAGTTAGCGGTCGTCGAACGTGTAGCGGATAATCGAATTATCGTCTCTTTGAAGATCACCGTCCGTGGATGATCCAATCACGTACCTGACGAACAGATCGTCAACGATGCGAGCTACTTTCGAAAGGAACGTCTCTCGTTATGAACTCACTCACACAAACACACACACACATACATTCACTAACTCACTGCTTACTAACTCATTCACTGACACTAACTAACTCACTCACTCACTCACTCACTCATTCTCTGTTTCTGCATCTTCTTTTTTTTTCTTTTTTTACTCAGTTACGTTCCAACGAAGCATTCTGCCTCTGCTCCGTTGACCTTTTGACCACGTTAAATATAGCAAATACATATATATATGTGTATATATATGTATATAGGAACCATATACACGTTTTGCCTTTTTCCGCACTAGTCCCGGATAAACACCAATTAGGAAATTCGATGTACATACTACATGCGGTGCCTTTGACTCACTCTCTCTCTCTCTCTCTCTCTCTCTGGGTCTCCTATGAAATTATCAAACATGATTTACCGAGTGGAGAACCTCCAGCTAATGTAATTACCTTCCTCCCCCCTCCTCTTCATGTTTAAACTCATCAACATAACATATTATATTGTACTTAAGAGAGAAAAGTTGTTATTAATTAGGAACACGATTATGTTTTATTTGAAAGAATTTCTAAACAATTTAGAAAAAATTCTGAACAATTTAGGAGTAGAATTGGTTAAAAACTACTATCCAAAAATGTATAATTAAATATCTTATAAATAAATTATATATCTTATAAGTATAAATTAAATATCTTATAAAAAATATCTTTCTTTATCCTACAAATTTAATATTTTATTTTATATCAAATATCGGTACCAAGATTTAAAAATAAAACATACCAACGAACTTAATTTCATTCTCGAGAATCCCAGATATTGAAAAATTCTATGATTTGCATCTTTGAACCAGAAAGAAGAAAAGAAAAGGGAGAGAGAAAGAGAGATGTTGTGTTTCGTGGTAAAAGAATGAACTTGGTGGTCGGTTGTTAGGTTCGTCTTTTCTGCATTACTCTCTTTTAGTAGTTCACATTCTCACCCTCGTAAGGGGGTTACGAAGTTCCGGCACGGTAACGTTTGAAACAAAGCTTTGAGGGAGCCACAACAATGCCCGGTTTTTCAAGTCCTACTCAGTGGTACTTTCATGGTGGTATAGAAGAGAACAGAAGAGAAAGAGGATGTTGGTTGGGTGGAGGGGGTAGTAGGAGAACAGGGTGGAGGACATAGGGGGTGCGGTAGAGTTAGGAGACGTGTGCCTTCACGCAAATTGCAGAACAAAGTGGAAATCGACTGGACTAGCAGGGTCGTCGAAGGTTTCCTGAGGTTTCCTGAGGTCTCCTTTGGAATCCAGGTCGGAGTCCGCAGGAATTTTCCGTTTTGCCATACCAGCATATGTTATTCAACTTACTTCCGTTTAAACTATGAAATAGAAACGAGTCATTCAAATGCGATATTTCGCAGTAATTCTATGAGATGTGTTTGTTATTCTAAAATATTTCCTTGCTGTTTTATTTTTTATTTATTATTCTATCATTTAATTCAAGTAATACGAATGAATAAAAACATATCAATTCGTTGATAAAAAAAAGGAACAATTATTATTATTATTGCAATTAATTCGTATCAAATATTGACGTGGATAGTGGTGTCGTGGAATTCAACATTCTGATTAAACGGGGGTTTTAATTTTTTTATAGAGAATCATCGTTTGTGGAAAGTGTGAAAGTAGTGTATATCAATGATTGAACCTTGGGAGACGTGATAATCCTTTTTTTTCTATCCCTAAAGTGATAACCTCGTACCAGATACTCGATTGTTTCAACACGTCAATTTATTTCTTCTTAAATTATTCGTTATAGTTTGTTACTTTTTATGAAACTGTTTATAGTCACGACGCATGTGAAAAGCTTTTATGGAAAGTAGCACAATACACGATCCTCGCACGATTCATAAAGCAAAAGAAGGTTAATTCGAACCACAACCAACCCTCGACCCTCCTCTTTACCAAACCCACCAACCAACCGTGAAGAAAATTCTCGCGTAAACGTAATTTCTAGCGATAAGATTGAATTCCGTATAGGATGGTGGTGTAGAAAATAAGAAGTGGAAAACATAGAGAAAGAGAGAAAGAGAGAGAACAGCGAACTTATGGATTTTAACGGTGAAACATTCGTCACGCAATTATTATGTGGGGAAACTTTGTGCGCGAGCGGATTTAATAGTTTGCATAATTTACCTACCCCCGTGTACGCTGGTTAGTTATTCCATTAATCATTACCCTCCTCCTCTTTCATAGGTGGTAGTGGTAGTGGTGTAGTGGTAGTAGAGCTTGCAGCACGCTTACGAATAATAATTATTGTACTATTATTTATAACGAACTCAATTTATCGGTAGCTGGTATAGAAGAAGAGGTGGTACACGGGGTGGGAGTTTAGGGGGAAAAAGGGGTTGATAGGTGGAGGTGCGGAGAGTTTCACAGAACGGGGAATAGGGTGGGGTAGAGGAGGAGGAGGATGAGGAGGAAGAGGGGGGAGGAGTAAAGCGTATAATCGATTCAACTCGATTAATTAACTCGCCTCGTTGTGATTCTCGTAACCGAAGTTGCTCTCGTTTCAACGATAATGGAACAACGGTAATCCAAACGCGTTGTTGTCGGCACAATTCGCGACTGACGGGGTGCCGAGCTTCTCTCTCTCTTTCTCTTTCACTCTCTTTCTCTACGTTTTAATGCGCTAAAACGTTTCCCCCTATTAAATTTCGTCAGATTAATAATCCTTCGATAGAACATTTATATAACCTTGTTATATTGGTATTCACCAGTCATTTAAGAAATATAACCTAACTAATTTTTGTTAAATGAATAGATACATGGATAGATAGTTAAATAGATGAAATGATAGATAGGATGTGTTAGAATTTGTTAAAATAATTAGGCAGTAGAATTTGCTTAACTGAAATGATGATTCGAGCCTGGATCTACAATTTTACAGGGAAGACTAGTGAATTCTCTAAGACCCTTCGATTAAGTTCCTTAAAAATATTCTCATCCGATATCTACAATGAGTCATAAAAATATTTTAATACATATCGCAATATCAAACGATATGTAAGATATCTCAGTGAAGAAAGATGAGGAAAAGGGAGGAAGACAAAATTTTCAAGTTTTAATATCAAACCCGATCAAAGGTATTCTCCTAAGTATTAAATATTTGTTTCGAAGTCGCGACCGCATGGAAGATATTAACAGTCCTTGCGATATTGTGTCCAAGCTATAAAAGGGGTGGTACAGGGAAGAGGATTGGGTTTGAGAATGGTCATTGGAAGAGAAGACATATTGAAACCGCATAAACTTTGCTCGTAGCAAGTTACTCGTAAATATTTACCGGATGACTCGATCCTTAATAATCTATTTCGTGTTCTGTAACATTACTTAAATAGTATCTCTATTATTAATTAAGTTCAACAAAATAGATCTTAATTATCTTGAAACAAAAAGTACAATCCTAATGTAGGATTAAATTAATTACGAAGAATTCTTGGACAAATGCAAACGAATGTTTCCTATCGTATTGGAAAGATGAAAAATTGATCATTTTGTTGGAAGATTATGCGAATTATTCTAAAAGATAAAATAATAATAATAATAATAAGTAAAAGTAAATGGAAAGATTGTAAGATAAAATGTATCGTACCGGTATTCTGAAATCCCCGATGAAATGGGTTCAGTCGTTGGTGGAATTGGTGACTGAATTTAAGCACGGGAATAAGTGTGGTGGGAGGGTCAAACTAATTCGATTCTAAACTCTGACCGCATCGTGAGAGAAATTAGAAAGAAAGAGAGAGAGAGAGAGAGAGAAGAGTAGCAAGGAAGCAAGCAAACCATCCCCATCCACCCACCCACCCGAGCTCGGACACAGATGGTACCAAACCGCGCGGTTAAATTCTCGAGCCGTAACTCTAATTACTCATAGACAAGCCGACGCGTATTCTATAGTGCCAGATGCCGGCTTTAAACTTGTTTAAAAGCAAACCAAAGCTAACTGTAGTATACTAAATACACGATTTTATTTCAACTCAAACGTTAGATTATTGTCTACAACCGAGACACAATGACGATAACGATGATGACGATGAAGATATTAATTAAATTCATTTAATTTTAATTTGATTTTACAGTCGAATGAATCTCCGAGGTGTAAGGAGCATCGGGGATCAGAAAAAATGATGATGGACGTGAGCAAGAACGAACCTAGTAGTAAAAATGGTGCTACCCAACAGGAATGCGCCGGGTGTGGCAAAACTATTACCGAAAGGTTAGAGTTTCATCCTTTCTTAAAGTTATTTGTGATTATTTTATTGGATTGTTTAATTTTTTGGCAATAAAAAAATAATCCAAAAAAAATCTGTAATTGTTTTTAGATATTTATTGAAAGCATTGGACTTATACTGGCACGAGGATTGTTTGAAATGCGGTTGCTGCGATTGCAGATTGGGCGAAGTTGGTTCAACGCTTTACACAAAAGCTAATCTAATTCTCTGCAAAAGAGATTATCTTAGGTAAGATATTATCTGAAATATAAACCTATCTCTATCACCCTTATCTCTTCTTCTCATTCTTATCTCCGTTGTGGAATAAAGGTAAACAAAGTTAACGAAAAAAGAAAAGAATAAGATGAACCAGAAAGAATAGCCGGAGGTGGAAAAACAAATCGAATTTTACAGATGAGTTTCCCTTTTATTGAATACAACATCCACATCCTCTCTTTCTCTTTCTCCTCCACCTCATACATCTCATCCTTCTTTTCCTCGTCTAAACAAGCGAAGCAAATAAAGCCTTGCGTTGTGAGATTAACCCCCCACCGAAAAACTCCCAAGGGAAAGCAGGCAGGTGCCGGCGGAATCAACGTCTGCCTCTATCGAAACAACACCCATTCTCGTGCCCTTTTATTAATGGCCCAATATTTGAAGACGACATACTCTCCAACTATGTCCACCCCCACCTCAAAACCCCGAACCCCGAACCCCCATGAGCTTTTATTGCCACTCGTTACGAACCTGGGGAGGTACAATGATTTTTATCCATCACTCAATGGATTCTTTCTGTATTATAACTGTTAGCGTTTAAATTAATATTATCTTTAGTCCCTACTTTTATCTCTTTTACCGTATGACTAAGTTATTTAATCTATCTATTGAAAATACATATTATTTATTTATTTGTATTAATATTGTTTAGGCTTTTTGGTAACACTGGATACTGTGCAGCATGCAACAAAGTCATACCAGCCTTTGAAATGGTTATGAGAGCTAGAACGAACGTGTATCATCTGGAATGTTTTTCATGTCAAGAATGCGATCACAAGTAAGAGATTTTATTTATTTTATATTTAAAAATTATTCGTGTATTTATTATTGTATTTAAATAAGATTGAATTTAGTTAATATTTTTGTCTTTGATTTTGTATTACTCGATAGGAATTAAACAAAGTAGCGACTGGTAGATAACAGATAATGAAATATTCAAGCGCGAGGAAGAAAACGTCTTTCCACTCGTGGCAGCTCATCCGTATAACAATTTAATTCGAGTCGAGCTAAACTCGCGTTTGAAAGGGCGCGGGCTGCCACCACCTTACCTCACTTCACCTCACCTCACCTTACCTCAACTATCTTCCCTTTTCTTCCCATCTCATCGCTACTCTTCGCAAAACTTCTCCCAGGACTTTGCAACACTTCGCTTACTTATTCACAACAAGCGAGTTAAGCCGAAAGTTCTTCCGTGCCGAGACTTACGTCTTTGGAAACACCTCCACCACCTCTGGTATCTACCAAGTGAAGATAATCGGGATGAAAGTCAGAAGTCTGTAACTCTAACCAGCAACATCTCTCGTGGTTAGCTACTCGCGGTATTTAGCAACTGAAGAATTTTCAATCTAAGATTCCTTCTCCTTTTATTCCTCATTCATTTTTTTTATTTCTAAATTAAAAATTGAACAAATTGGGTAAGATGGATATGCTATGGAATATAAACTTTATTGCTTAATTTAGTTTTGTTAAAGAACACATTTTATCGATGAAAATTAATTCTAAATAAAATAAAAGCACAAATTTTAAGAAACCACTGCACTTGCATATTTATTTCGTTTAATTGTAAGTAAAAAATTAGAAGAGAGGGGAAAGAAAAAAGGAATAGAAGAATAGATTTTCTTCTGGAATATTAATTTTCCACGAAACAGTAACCCTTTCCCCCATTGAAATGGGGAAACTCCGAGTGACGATTCTCCTAAACTCCCATTCTCTCTTTCTCTATCTTTGTCTCTTGTACCCTACCCCTTCTAAACCAGGGTGGAGAATAATTGACGCGATAGTATACGGTTGGTTCTTCCTACAGAACAGTCGAGACATTTGGCGAAAGGAAAGTCAGAGTTTCGAACTATGCGAGCGACGTGTGGGTGCCTCGAGGTGCACGTCAGATGCAAATCAACTCGACTAATTTCTCGGAAAACTCGCGAGTTCGGTGAGGGTGCTGATGAGAATGCTCTCGACGTTTCCTCTAAGTGTGAGAGAGACAGAGGAACTGAAATCGTTATAAAAAAGAGATAAAATTTCATGCAGAGAAAGAAGTAGGATGAGTCAACCATACTGAAATTAAAACAAATCCAAAACCAATTCTTCACCAATATGAAAAGAAAATTAATAAAAGATGAGAGAAAATTTACTTTAAACTCAAATTCATTATTAACGTTTTAACGATCGTTGAATTCTAAATGATATAATTATAATTAGATGAAATTAAAATAGCTAAGAGAAAGAAATAATAATATGAAAGATAGAAATTAAGATAGAAAAATTCGTAGAGGAAGAATTGGATGAGTGGAATAAACCAATACTTGCAATACACATTTAATAATTTTTAAATCTTAAACAAAATAATTAAACTAAAATATAGATAATTGCTCTCTTAACAATTATTTATTATAAATTTGTCAATCATTCTAAAATTGAGAAACCAATACTGGAAATAATAAAAAATAAATTAAATTAAAACAAACAAGAAAGAAAAAACATTGAAAAAGTACAGAATAATGATGAACATTTGTAAGGTATTTTCGTTAGAACCTAAATGAAATAATATTAATTAAATGAAATAAAAATGTATTATAATGTTCGACAAGGGGCCAACAACGTATATATAAATCGTTGGCATATTTTGAAAGGTAGTAGCCAACGTAACGACACTCCATCGTATAATCATCGTATTACTCTCTCAATATCCGCTTTACGGTTTATTAGATATTATGTAATTAGCTATTGCTCCTGTCGAAATATACGAATGGCGTGGCTCGTTATTGCGTTAGCCGACTGATTAATTAAACGGATTTAATTGTTCGATAATGTTGCCCGACTCGCTAGGAACGATTTTAAACTGTTCTATTATGAAATACCACACTCCGTATTCCAACCACTCACCCACCAAACTTCCCTAAAAAGAAGAAGAAGAAGTAAAAAAATATATAACTGAGAATAATTAATGTAAATGGGTTCGTTTGATAAACCAATAATATTATTTCTAATTAAACAAAGAAACTAAAAGGAAAAAAAAGGATGATTATTATCCAACGACAAATTAGAACAATGTGATTACCATTGAATACATTTTAATTTTATTTCTTTTCTTACTGGTGGTAAATCGATTGTACAAGAAGACTTTAAACGATTAGATGGCAAAATAAAAAACGAACTATGAAAAGATAAGACAATGTAAGAAAAGGGGAGAGTAGTTTGATGGTATTTCGTAGCTCAAATGTCAGACTACGACATTTCCTTGACCTTTCGTACCTATGACCTCAATCCAGAAAGAAAAACCTTATCTTTTACTCTCATTTATATTTATTTCTCGTCTTCTAGTTATTTTAAATAAAATTACTTCGATATTAATTCTAATTCGTTGATGTTAAATTCTTGAAAATAATTACAAGTGTGTTTTATCGACGTTTCAATCGGAACAATTTTAAAAGAATTATTTGAATTATTTGATTTGTTTTAAATTCACGATGAAAAATACAATAAATATATATTTGAAGTTTCAGAAAAGATTTGTTCGTCTTATTAAATTTTCTTTAAATTAAGAAATATGATAGAAATAATAAACACAGTATAACCGTAAGGATTAAACCGTATTAACTAAAGATCTGTTTTAGATTACCAATGAAAAACTACAAAATATATAAGAAGTTGATATTTTACTGATTTGAGACTTGGTAGAGTAGGACGGTTTAGTATCGAGCGAGTGCGATCATGGCTCGGAGATACGTCGAAAGTATACTTTCTTTCGTGGCCGATGGTTAACGTGCAACCCTTAAGAGACGAAGGGATCGGTAAGAAGGAAGCAGAGAGGGAGGGAGTAGGGTAGAGTAGGGTAAAAGGGTGGTAGGTGGTAGGTGGTAGGTGGTAGAGAGTTTGTTCCAAGAGACGAACAAGGGGAAGGGGAGGAGGGAGAAGGGGTTTGTGACCGTGTACGTAAAGGCGGAAACGGATGTGGCCGTTGGGTCACGCGATCTACACGAACCGAGCATAAAACACCTGAGTTGTTTAATCATACGCTCCTGAACCGACTCCTATACCGTATAAACTCTTATAAGGGTGTCTACCACCACCACTACAACCACCACCACTACAACCACCACCATCACCACCACCATCATCATCATCCCCTTAAAACCCTTGACACCATCCTTTCTTTCTTTCTTACATTTACTTTCTTTTTCTTTTACTTTTTCTACACACGTGACTGTTGTTTCTCTTTACGTCACCTATAGTTTTCTTTCTTTTCCTTCCTTCCTTCCTTCTCGTTTACGCTTTTCGATAAACGAGCACCGTTTATCCATTAACGATAGGAACAGAGCTCAATCATTGCACGTACACACTCTGTGTGTTTCTAAAACTACTTTGATGACGTCAAACAACGTCAACTAATTTTCACGATCTTTATTTTTTTGTTCTTTTTATCCTGGTTCGGTTAAATATTTCGGAAACTGGTGAACAACTAAAAAAAAAAGAGGAGTCCTCGGGAGGTGCCATGCTTGACACCCCCTTTCCCCTTTACCGTCCCTTCGTCCTTCTCCGTTTTGAAACCACCCATCCACCCATTCTCTTTTTTTCCCAGCCACCCCAACTAGTCTCTGTCGCGAACGTCGAGCTTTTATTAAAGCGGATGTCGTGGTTCGTCGACGGGTATCCCCCGTTTACTGATTTATCGTTCATCGTTTTGAACTATCGATTTTTCCAAAATCATATATACGTTTATGTATAAATAGATGTGTTTGTGTGCGTGAATGTGTGTGTAGTTGAAATTATTCTGTGTATAAATTTTAAGAATACTAAGTACCTGGGTATTTACGATTCGAGATGGCGTATAAAAATAAATTTATATACACACACACACTCATACACACGCATACAGTGTCATAATTAATTATTTGAATAATTTAAAGTAAATGAAATTATTTAAAAAACAAGAAAACATCAAATGTAATAATTGATAACAGTAGATTAAAAAATAATGCAATTGTTTCGATATTATTTAAGTTAGAAAAATATAAATCCTAAAACAATATTTTGTTTAAGAAATTATTCATTTGATTGAACGACCAATAAAGAAAAAGAAGCTTTCTTCTATAATCTGACAATCGTAAGAACGATTAAACAGCATGATGTATTGAACACAATAGGAGAAACTAATATTTGATTAATTAAATCAGTAATTATAGAGTTAAAAGAAAGTATTGTATTGTATTAGATTGTCATAGTATGAAATGGAGCGAAAAATGCATATAATTTAATTGAAATTTGCTTTATTTCATACTTGACAATTTAATATATATCATCGGTTTGAAACAAACAAGTCTCTCTAATAATTCTCTTACTCTTTCTCTCATTCTATCATTTTCTTTCTCTTATATATAAGTTTCGTATACATATATATATCTCATTGTAAGGAACCTTACGATCTTCTCTCACCCAAGAAGCTCAAAAGCTTTCCCCATTGTTTATGAAAGTACGCATTGGCCATTGTCGAGAAAGCGTGGAAATCTTCCTTCCCGTTTCGAAAGGCAACCATCATCAGTACAGCATTGTTCGTGCTTATACTAAATTTTGGTATTACGAGTCAGCCGGCTTAATTGTTATTGTTCCGTTGAGCTTATCGAACTCTATGCTCTGTTATATTCCCACGCGAATCATTGCATGGCATCGTAATTACTAGAAAATCATTCGACTTGCCTTACATTATACCAAAAACATACTACCGAATTGAACTAAACGAAACGTAACATAACATAACTGAAAACTGAAAACTGAACTGAGTGAAGAACCGAATAAAACCGAGTTTTGCCGAATGGAAACCACCGCAAATGTGTGTTCCTGTTTTAATATTGAATTCTCTTAACGAGCCGAGTAAACGCGATCGTAAAGGTCTAAAAAAAGAAAACAACTCGACGATGGAGTAAAAAATAAAAACAGGAGTAAGAGAGTAAGAGAGTAAGAAAGAAATAATAATATAATATTTTTAAAAGTATAATAATTAGGTGTATTGGAAACGTTCCAAAAACTCGATCAGAAAATGAATATTCGTAATACGAGCAGAGAGTATTAGTCACGAAACAAACCCTTGGACGATATATGATATATTAACAACGCTTTACTTTATGATAATGCTTTTGAATTGTTTAAATATACATCAAACAACATTGATTGAATGTCGGTCGATTAATACTCGATTAAAATACTCTACACGTTATACCCTGACTACAGTTATGTGTTCAATTAAACCTAGACATCGGTTACATTTTCGTTATTGAAATATGTACCCCTCTACTTTTAACACTACATAATGTTATCTAATAATAATCATTATTATCATTATTATTATTATTATTATTATTATTAACATAATCATAAGTTAGAATAGATGAAAATTTATAACTTCTAATACAATCCATTTGAATCTAATCTAATTAATTGAAATATAATAATACTATGTTAAAATACTACAAAATATTATAAAATAATTATTAACAATTACAATACTAATACCAAGTAATCACATAATCATATTCTCATCGTCATTATAATGATAATAATGTAATTATAATAATTATCATTTCCATGGTTATAAGCTTCAACTATGAAATCTTAAACTTCGAGTACAACCCTTTTTGGATCTAACGCAAGGATACCACAAATGAAAGAGAGAGAGAGAGAGAGAGAGGGGTGCAGCCATTTTGTTTCCGGTGTCCCAGGAGCACTTCCGGTCAACGTCACGCACTCCCGCGCGCGCGTCGGCTGGTACCCAACCCGTGCTTTTCTGAGATCTCCTTTCACGATTATATTCAAATTAAATGCGCCAGTCCAACCGGTAATATACTGCCACCAATTTAGTTACTATACCCTAAGAGGGTGGTTCACTTTACTTTTACCCTTTAGTAAGACCGCGATCATGAGACTCTTCATCCCGCGAAAACCCACATTCCCTCAAAGATCGGACAATTACGAGACCTCCCTCTCTAAGCTCATGACCTTGAACTTCATTAAAATTAAAATTAAAACTCACACACGTATATACGTTCCTATCAGAAATTTAACCACGTTTCGTATTAAATAATTAAAACCATCTAAAAATCGATACAAATTCTAAAACTAATCAAATCAATCATCGATCATCAAAATATTCTAAAAATTACGTACAACGATTTAAAGAAACAAACAAAAAATCATTCAAACCACGATGACAAAAAAAAGCTCTCCACAATAAAATCAACCCCTTACACTCACGTTTCTTCTTTGAAACTAAGAAAATAGATAATACTAATCTTTACCAAACACGTAAACGACGATAAATTCCTGGTTGAACGCAACAAGGAATTCATTTCCGGTTGTCGGTGCAGGACTCTGCCAGCCGGGCTCGCGTATCGCGTTCAAGCGCCGCTGCATCCGAACAGTAAGGGTTTCAGTTGCACCATTTTGAATGGTGATAATCCGAGAGTAGGGTGAACACACACACAGAGAAAGAGAGAGAGAGAGAGTAGGGTGGTAAAGAGAGGCGGAGGTGGGTTTGAGGTGGGGTGGAGTTGGAAGCTTCGTTGCACGAGCCGAAGCTGCTTTGTCACCGGATAGCCTAGACTCGCATTGCCGGCTCCGATGGCGATAGACCTGCCAGTAGCAACCACCCCCATACACCCCATACACCCCATACACCCTATACACCCTATACACCCCATACACCCCTTTACCTCACCCTCTTTGTGATATTCTCTTCGTCCTCTTCCCCTTCCTCTTCCTCTTGCATTGGGACGAGACCAAACCCCTTTACTCTATGCTCAACGTACGATCCTGTTGCCTCCACCCTCCCACCCTCCCTCCCTCCTTCCTTCCTTCCTTCCTCCTCTCCCTCAATCCACCCACCTTTCTGTTTCTCTTTGGATATACACCACCCTGTTGTAGGTGCTAACGATATGCGTATCCTAGTCTCTCTCTCTCACTCACTCTCTTTCTCTTTATGTATTTGTACCTTTGTGGGTGTGTATGTGTGTGTGTGACAGTTTGTCTATCCTTTTCCTAACCCCTTCTTCTGGAACGATATCCGAAGACTATCGTTTCAACGTGAGCTTTAACGTTCCGATTATAAACGTGGTAAAGCACAGCATCCGATTACTTTACTTCCCACGATTGACACTCAGCTTTTGTGAATAATATAATGGGATTGAATTAGGGAGAGAGAGAAAGAGATTTTATTATCATGTTCGCGGGTTTACATAATACGAACACGATTTGTATGTGTATATAGGTGTAAGTGTTTTATTAAGCAATTATTAGAGAGTTAAATGTGATGTGAAATGAAATTGATCAGAGTTTGTAATTAAAATATATATAATGTATATTATGTTTTTTTATATTAAGTATAATTAGTACGATATTGTTAAGTAATTGAATTGTTTGTTATATATTTAAATTTATTTATTTATAGAGTTCAATTATTTTTCAAAATATTTATTGAGTATGGTTTTTTTAAAATTATTTAAATAGTTGAACAATATTATTTTTTTCTTTTATATCTTGAAATGATAAACCTTTTTATCCAACAGTGAGATAAAATGTTTCGTAGGTTTACATATTATACCATAGGCATAGGAATCACGTAACTCTAGTACTATTATTCTTTGTCATAGGTAAAATGGAGACTCCAAAGTTTAGTGGACTGTGCTTTAGTTTGCTAACGAAAACGCGCTAAACGCGAACCAAAAACTCGTACGTTCGAGTTTCATCGAACCCGAGAACTGACACAAATTGAACATTGCGGTCAAGTGGCAACAGGTTCGGTAAAAGGGTTGCACGTACGGTACAGTACGGTACAGTACGGCACGAAGGTGGCCGATAAAAGCCAGCTTACATACCCGAATGCGTTAAATCTGAAAACAAATGAACAAACTTCCTTTTTTTTTTGGCTTTTTATTCTTCATTTTTGTATTTTTCATTTCCCAAAATGCAACCACCAGCCCAATTAGTTCTCTTTCCTGTTTTTAAAAAGAATCGATTACAAGAGTGTATTTTATTTTATAAGTTATTCTTGATTAATTTTATTATTATTATTAAATTTTAAACTTTGAATTGTTAAATATTTGAAATAAAACTGTATTTCCAATTTTACGTATTCCAAATAATAATTTTTGTTATTAAAAAAAAAAAGAAAAAGGAATTATCAAAACGTTCGATCGAGTTTGATTCAACGAATTTATTAGTACACATATTCGATTTGTAAACCTAACTTTGAAACATTCGAACCTTCGTTTATAGATGAAAGAGGAATCCTCTCGAAACAGAACAAACGACACTCGACGTAGTATAAATTTCTATCTATCGTTAATTGTTTCAACTCGTACTTCAAAATGATGTATAAATTTTCATCTCACCCCCTACAATGCCAACCCAACCCAACCCCTCCTTCTCCTCTACCCCAGAATATACTGGATGATAACGGTGGGAAGAAGATGCTTTACCAAGCACACGATTTCGTTTCACCGATCCTGCACGTAACCGTCACACACACACACACACACACACACACATGTACACAAATAAACGTACGTACGTGAATCATGCACATGTTGAAGAGAGTTGGAGCACTTTTCGGGGATAAATGAAAATTCGCGATCGAACGATTGCGATACGCATCTCGTATCAACGTTTCCATTTGTATGTTATGTGTATCTGTGTGTGTGTGTGTGTGTATGTTTTTATGTGTATACCAAAATGCATAGAAACGCACACACTTATGAATATTCATAGGCCAAACAATCGCGAACTTATCATTCTATCATTCGTTTATATTAAAATAAAATACAAATAAATAACAATTCTTTCGATATTTTAACATTGACAATTGTTTACATTAAATACAACGAACAATTTGTTAAATAATATTTTTTAATCGATTTTATTTTAATAATTCAACGAAGTGTTGATAATTTGTCATTTAAATACTTTCTATAAAAATTGTTGGAACATTTCAAAGAAATTCGACGTCTCCAAAAATGTTTAAAAGAGATAGAAAGGAATGTAAACAAAAAAAAAAGAAAAAAATAGTAGTTTTGGAAAAAGTAAAGCTTTTCGTTGCAGCCGGTGTTGGGTTGTTGTTAGCCACCGGTGTGCTTTCGGCGCTGACAATACCGCAATGCACAGGTTGCCCTAATAAAACTATGATCGCCGGATAAAACAGTGCAGTGCATGCTGGTAATTAGCGGTATACATAAATCATTGGCTATGTTGCAAGTAAACGCATAGGTATACAAATACATATATATGTATAAGTGTAACTATGTGTAGTATGTGTATGTATATGTATGTAGTATACGTACTCGGGGATGAAAACGTGCTGGGCCATTTAGTTGGGTGTAACTTGTAGTACCACCTTTCCGTCCCCATTTTCAACGTATCCTAACATTCAACCCGTTCCAATTTTAAAATATACTATTGATATAAACTAACTAAATGTCAAAGTTTTTCATACTTATATTACTAGTCCTGTCGAACTAATAAACGATTTAACTACATGGACTATCCTAACATCTAAACCTTCTAATTTATCATTTTTGTTGCATCTGTTACGAATTATTAAATTGTCAAGTACAAAATAGAGCAAATTTCATACTTGACTATCTAATATCTTGATCACAAAACAAGAGAGTACAAAAAATTCATATTTAACTATTCTTAATGAAATCGTATACAAATTTGCAACGATTAACAA
Source organism: Mischocyttarus mexicanus (assembly GCA_023678845.1). Taxonomy (NCBI): domain Eukaryota; kingdom Metazoa; phylum Arthropoda; class Insecta; order Hymenoptera; family Vespidae; genus Mischocyttarus; species Mischocyttarus mexicanus. The sequence goes on from JACGTP010000075.1 coordinate 172,994, forward strand.
AACTCTCTACAACTCCTCTTCTTTCCTATACCCAGAAACACAAGAGCAACCAAATAAAGAAGAAGAAGAAACAAAGAATATAAAAAGAAAAGCAAAAAAATAAAAACGATTTGACTCTAGGTATAAATATCTCGTCGAGCATTAATCTTCAAGCTAATTCGTTTCTCAGAACACTGGACGTATCTATCTGGACTGGTGATTAAGCGTTGGGCTCTCTCGCATAGAAAGAGAAAAAGAAAAAGACAGAAAAAGAGAGAGAGAATGAGAGACGTGTATAAAAAAGTGTAGCTGTCGTAAATAGGAAAAGCTGAAGCGATAGGAACGAACGTCGGAATTAATTCATGGCCGGTACGCAGCATTAGCGAGACTTTAGCTAGCTTCGTTATACTTGTAGTAGGTATAGTCATCGTCGTATATTCGTAGTAGTAGTAGTAGTAATAGTAATCGTCGTCGTCGTCGTCGCTTAGATATAAGCCTTGGATTTTTGAAGCGGCCTCTCATGCAAAGTGATGGCTTAATCTCCGGTTTAGGAGCCCTTGCTAGAGAATAGACGCGTCTAAGCCTCGTACGGCTTAAACATGGCTTTAAACTCTTCCTACCAGACTAGCCAGAAGCATGTATACGTCTTTACTGACGTTCAATTTACTTCATAGTTTTATCGTAGTATTATTTTTGCATAAACACTCTAGAGAAAGGTTGCCTACTTTTTCCTACTCTAGTTTTAAGATCAAGATTATTCATAATAGATGCATAACTAATTGTTAATTATAATGGTACACTAACTACTAACTGTTGTTGTTGTTGTTGTTGTTGGTATATATAACATGGAATTTACTATTACGATAGATGAGTATAAATTAGTCACAAATTCGTATAGGTTTGATATCGTTCATTTAAAATAATTCATGACGATTGGTTTGGAATTTAAATCTACTAAATTTGTATTACATAATTATTGTTAATTAGAAACAATTCATATCAGTTTGGAATTTGAAGTATCGAAATTCGTGTTAAAGATAAACACCTATACTAGGATTATTAACACGTTGATTATTACGATACATATCAGGATTTATATTAATTTGAAAGAAAAAGAATGAAAAAGAATAAAAAGAAAAGAAAAGAATGTGTAACAAACATCATCATCATCATCATCATCATCATCAT
>JACGTP010000075.1:174431-352475 GCA_023678845.1 Mischocyttarus mexicanus
CTACCACCATAATCACCACTACCATCATTCTCATTTGTTCGTTCGGGTTCGTTTTCGTTCATTCGTTTGTTCGTTCATTCGTTCGTTCGTTCGTTCGTTCGTTCGTTGAAGCATCGAAACAATGCATGAATATTTGTCCAAGAGGAACGACGATATATAAAATGATAGTCGTTTAAAATGTTCCCCCTTTAACGATATTCCCCCTATCATTTTGATCCTGCTTTTTACTGTCAATGAAAATTATTTGAATTTCAGTTTGCTTATGATAAATAGAAGATAATACCGTGCACGCAGTGTACTTTAGAAATAATCTCATATTGTCGTTTAACTAATCTTTTCGTTTGTTTTTTCTAACTGCAAGTGCATTCTTAATTTTCTATGATACCTGACGTCAAAGTTGAATGAATATGTGTGTTTGATACGATACAAGGAATTATGAATGTTTGGATGTGTACGTGTGTAAATCGAGATACGTTTGTATAAAAATTAAAAAATCCAAATAAATACTTGAATGTTTAAAAAATAAATAAAATAATATAGCGGTTACTTGTCGAGGTGTAGTTGATTATCCATCATTATGAAATAAATCTGATACGAGATTATATTTGAAATACTTTTAGTTCTATAAATGCAACGAAAGTTATTCGTTTGAATTATGGTCGCGTACATACAATGTTCAATTAAAAAAAACTTCTACAACAATACGATTACCTATAAGATTTTTTATCGACAACTATTGATGTGATATGATTAAAAATAAATTTACAATGCTCGATGAAATGTTAAAAAAGGTTAAAAATTATGGTCAACTCACGTTACATGTACATTTGTTTTAATATCCATAACTGCACCGTATCCATGTATGCACTGCATGCACTCGCACACATATGCATTTTACTTGCATAAGAAAGAAAACACTCAGAAACATATACGCAACGCGAAATTAAATAACGTACTTGATTTAATATCCTTGTTATTCCTTCCGACGATCGAAGAAGACTAACGATTATTATGAAAATCGATACGAATACATTCGACAGGTATCGAACATACACGAAGGTCAATAACAAATCAAACGACGCGATTCTCTCCGACACCTGCCGAGGAATGAGAGACAAAAGAATGTAATCAAACCATTTGCACCCCTACTTAAGCCGATGATTTTCGGGGAATATTTTTCTAAACCTAATTTCTTAGAATTTCACCGAGAAATCTAAGCATCAGCTGATGCTTATCGACTTGGTCCTACACATTTGTTAAATACACGTTTGTACAGCTGACCTACTTTTCTAACGATGACCTACTTTTCTTACCAGTGACCTATTTTTGATCAGCTGCTTTCTATTCACAATGATTGATTTTTATTTTATTTCTTAATATTTAGATAATTAATTATTAGATTTATTTATATATCGATATAATCGATATATAATCGTGAACAATGCATTAATACCAGCAATGAAATTAATTAAACTTACATCTAACTAAATTATTTAACTAAGATTACGTAAATAAGAAATAATGAGTTTAGAAAAATCAATTCAATTCGTAGATATGATTGAAGGATTCTCGTGAGTTTCAGGGTACAGATTTCTTAAACAAACAATAGTTAGTTGCCTGTTTCAGGCAGGTCATGGTATAACCGAGGAGTGTAATCCGAATCTTCTCGGTGACACATTGGCTTCTGAGTTACACAACGTCTGTTACAGACACACCTGCGGTCTCATTCGTTCCTCCTCTTCCTTTCTCCACCACTCTAACTCTTCTCCTATCTCTCTCTCTCTCTCTCTCTCATTCTCTTTGGCAAGCTGACTAGATATCAAGCCAGTCTTGTGAAACGGAGTTAGATTGCTGGATATAATGTCTCTTCTCACGTCTAACGTCATTTTGGAAACCTATCGTATTCATAGCTGTCATAATAGCACCCTACCTAACTGGAATAATCTCAGACTACACTTTTATTTAAATATTATAGTATAATACATTAGTACAATACAATAGTGCAATGATATAATACAGTATTTTCATTTTATGGGTAAACGAACAATTTTTCCCTGAAATATTGGATTTGTAACAGGATCATAGGATGACTGAAGAGGTAGCACGCAAAATCATAATACCTCCTGGTATATTATGTTCTCCTAATACAAAATTCGATTTATGGACAACCCAAAAATTTTTCTCGAAAAATTGGATTTGTAACAGGATCATAGAATAATCGAAGAGGTAGCACGCAAAATCATAATACCTCCTGGTATATCATGTTCTCCTGATACAAAATTCGATGTATGGACTTCAAATAAAAAAATGGATTAAAACCTAGAACCAACCATTAACAATTAAAAACTAACCAACTACAACAATCCTGATAATTTCAATAGAAAATAATTTAAGTATCCACGCTACATGATCACCCATGATTTTAAATTTTCCTTAAAAGCGAAGTAGAGGAGAAATGATGAGAAAGAAAAAAGAAAAGAAACTATGGAGAAAGAAGAAGAAGAAAGAAGAGTATCGACAGGCGTTTAGTCGCGTGCCTCGATAAAACGACTTGGTAAAAGATCTTTTAGGGAAAAGTTTAGTAAAGTATAGTAACCAAGAAAAGAGAAGAGTGGCTTTCATCGTAAGCTCGAGCAAAGTCACGGGCTACGTCGTCCACTGCATCAATTTCAACTTTTCTCCAATGCCACTTGGGCTCCGCTTTCGCGACGCATTTTCTTCCACTTAAGTTTTTTTCCGGTGATAAGGGCAGACTCTGCCCTTATTCTTCTTCATCTTCTTCTTCTTCTTCTTCTTCTTCTTAGTTGTCGTTGTAGTTGTAGCTACCGTAAAAAGGAAAACTGGGATGGGAAGGGTGAAGGGAAGGTGGAGGGTGAAAAACCGAGGGTCGCTGGCTCGCATATAAAGTAACATTGTTCTTTAGTTCGTTAGGTTGTACCCGACAGGGGTGGCTTTTCCACTTTACTTACGAGCGTCGAAGGTGAAAAGATAACCTGCGAACGTTATTCACTGCAACAGGGAGGGAGAGGGGGGTTAGTTGTTCAAATTCTCTCCTCATTCGGTTGTTGTTATGTCTTACATTGACTTTACTTTATAAATCTTACGTTTACTTAATTCATTGGAAGTGATATTACTTCATTGGTAATGAATGATACTTGATCATTCTTAAATACTTTTCAATTAACCCTTCAGACTAGTAAATGGGAATGATTGGTCTTCAAATTTGTTTGTTTAATAACTCTAATAAGATAGGCCAGTTTAATTTTGAGGATTTTAGACTGTAAATGTTTAAAAAATGTACAGTACACACCTGAATTGAAATAGTAACATCTGAAAGTACCATGTTACTTGCTATTATTAATAAATTGGTTAATTATAATAAGGTACTGTTATAACACAAATTGTATGCAGTATAATACTAAAATATACACTTTTAAAAATTGTATACAATTCCCAGTTAATGATTATACCACACACTCGAATTAAAAAAATAAAATCCATAAATACTGAGCCCTTAAAAATGATTAAAACTTCTATACAACCTCCAGTTAAATGCTATGATGATAATCAATGATCAATCACTGTGTTAAATAAAACAGTGCTTATGGTTAGGAAAATATATAAAATATCGAGAATAAATGATATGTTAAGATAAAAAAGAAACGAGTAGAATTGTTTGATTTTGATCTGGTAAGTCTAGGGCCGTCGTTACGAGCTCGTTAAGGATGAAGTTTTGCACAGCTCATCAGAAGGGTAGAAGGATGCCCAAGGGCCAGTAGTAGTCTCCAACAGTAACAGTAACAGCACCACCAGCAGAAGCAACCGGACGACGAGCTTTCCTCTACTTTTCGAGGGTGGAGGATGGATTCGAAGTCCCAAGGGTGAAATGGCTCATTCCGACGCACTTATCCGGCACACGCCGTAGATAACCATAGATTAATGGGGCTCGGAGACTCGGAAACTGTTCGAAGAGAGTAAAAGAAGGAAAGACAGAGAAAGACAGAGAAAGAGAGAAAGACAAAGAGATTGTTCTGTTAAAGTAAATGGAAAAAAAAAGGAAAGACAAAATGGGATTCTATAAAAGAAAGAGAGAAAGAAAGAAAGAGAGAGAGAGAATAAAAATATCTAACCTATACCTTATTCCTCTGATTTATTGTTTATTGAGAAATATGGTCGTTACCGACGCGACTAAAGATCGAGTCCCTTTTTTTCCTCTCCTTCGAACCATACTTCCCATGGATTTGTCCGAATCGAGGATGGGTACTATGAGAAATAAAGATGACGAGGAAGATTTTTCTCGGATTATCGAACAACGGGAAGTATACTAAATAATAGCTCCTATCAAAATCCTTACTAACCAATCAGTTTCAGCTAAATAAAATACATCATCTTGTTTATATCTGGATAGATATAATCATCATATATTTTATGATTTAAAATCATATCTTTCATTTACTTAAATACAAACGTAATAATTTATAATAAGAATAAGAATTAATAATAAAAATTATCCCAAATTTTTCAAGACTGGATATTTGCAATTAATTGGACAAAGATTGGATTCAAAAAGAATGAAATATAATTTAAATGATTTCAGGTTATCGTAAAATAGATCAATATTACGTTTAGGATTAGAAAAACATACCTAATTAGCAACATAAATAATAAAATCATCTATCATTCTCTCTCTCTCTCTTTCTCTTTCTCGATCTAGGCCGGAGTGTCTGGTCGGGAGTCAATGTGCAGCTTTCTAGCAAGTTGCTATGACTTAGGTTAATGTAAAGGCAACTCAACGGAAAGGATTAGGTGAGCTAAGCCCGTTGGTGCTTCGAGCTCGAGCCACTTCAGTCCCTCTTCTCCTTTCTCACTTCCTCTTCCTTCTCTTCTTCCTCGTTTCAAGCCTCCCCTATGTGTATATATATATGTCTGTGAATGTGTGGATGTGTGTATGTGTATAGACCGAATTATTCAGTTATCAAGTGTGTCCGGTCAGAAGGAGACACCGCCGGAAGTCAAACAAGCTGCCCTTCAAGAGATAACGCTCACCCGAAGTGGTGAACTAAAGTAGAGACCTGAATGTATAAGACGAGTTCTAATTTTCATGTTTAATTACAACTTCGGAGTACCCCCGATCGTTTAAACTGAACATTTCAATAAGCTAACTTCAATTTTCTAACTCAACTCTTATTTGACGCTGTGAAAATGGTCTCAGATCAATTAGAACACAGACGAAATTTCAATGACAACTCTGAGATGACAAAGATAATAATCGGTTACTGTTATCGCATATTTTTTGTTAATAAAATCAAAGTAGACGAAACTATGAAATATAACAGAACGAATTATGTAAAATTAATATTTGAATATTTCGAGTAAATCCAAACGGCGAATGATATTAAAAATTCAAGACTAAAGAACATAAATCGAAAATATGAGAAACTAAAAGTAAATCTAAATAAACACGTTAAGAGAAATTTCTGTTATATCCCAACTCGGAAAACAAGATTCGTTAATTAAACCGTAAACCAAGAAACAAACTTTGAATTATGCCTTTAACAGAGGTTTCTGGCAGCGGCCGAAGGATAACTCTAGTGGGACCCATTCGTTGATTAATCCCTTCGAATAGCTGCAGTCTCCAGGATTGTATATGGCTTCTAAGAAACTTCTAAGACACCTTTACGAGATTCTCTAAGGAATACCTTCCCCCACACTCCACTCATCTTCCTATTATCCTCTTTCCGATATTCCACGTTTGTAAAAAAATAAATAAATTCGTTAACGTTTCGAGAAGAATTTCAAACAGTGTTGATAATAATCTTAATTTCAAACTCTGATTAAAAAAAAATCATACACAGTAAAAGGTTATAAAAAATAATTAAATAATTCGTAGACCCTCTTCCTTCTCTTCCCATTCCCCTCTTCTTTTATACCTTTGGTTTGGTATAGGTAAATATATTGTGTATCAGATCACGTGTCTCGTAACGATTACATCGAAACGCTTTACTAATTTCCCAGGCAAATTACTGGAACGTCAGTAACAATGCGTTCTCGGTATCGCTGTCATCCGCAGTGGTCGAGACTATGGATTGAGGGACCAGCTCGCGTACTCTCTTTTGAGCGTAAAATTGAATCAACGCTTTTTAAACGTCTAACACACTTGCCCGGATACATTTCAATGTGTAGAATGTACACCCTTCGCAACATTGTCACGTTAACGTTTACACACTAACCAATATCTAAAACAAAAAAAAAAAGAAAAGAAAAACGTGCTTTATAAACATTTTTGTTACTTTCAATCAATAAACGAATACACCATAACACTGTTCATTAAAATTCTGAAAGGTAATCTTAGAAAATCTAAAATCTAATTGCAAAGATAATAAAAGTGGTCTATCGAGTGTAAAATCGAAACGACACTTTTTCAAAATCTAACATATTTATTTTTAATAAATCGAGGAACATACAGAACGCAGAGTTCATTGAATCTCTGAAAGGTAATCTTAGAAAAGCTGAAGTCTAATCGTGCGAGGACGGTAAAGTTGGGCAGTGAAACCTTGACAATGCCCGGAGGTTACGAAACGATGCTAACTTAGTTTCGGCCGATCTTTTGTTCGAGAGAAAGAGACAAGGTTGATAGGTGGTAGGAAAGGGAAAGAAGGGATAGAATGGGGTGATGGGGTGATGGGGTGGTAGAGGAACCTACAACAAGTTTGCCTTAGCAGCGAGGAGTCCCTATGCTCGGTGCTATGCTTTTATCGCTAGAGGCTACCTAATGATGGAAACTTAAGTACTACGGTAAGTCATATTTAATCCTATCCAGGTTTACGTTTCGCTGGTTCACCGAGTTACTTTACCTCTCCTTCTATACCTGGAATGCTTTGCAGTCTCTTACACACATACACAACCACACAAGCATTTATACAATAATATAGGAAGGTGAAAAGGTAAGATAGAGAAGGATAGTAATTGTGGTGGGATAGTAGGTACTAATTTGTCGAGGATAACCACTACCACCCTAATTCCTCTAGCTTACTTTGTTAACCGATAATCATCAGCTTAAAGATAACCAGTATCGTTCTCCTATCCACGTACAAACCTACATTAATCTAAAATAACGTATATACGAGAGAAGTGTAATACTCTTCTTGAAAAAAATCATGGTTACAAAGATATATTTATAGAAATTTTCAATAACCTTTAACTCAACTCCTTATTATGTTGTATTAATAAATATTGCTATAAGTTTTATGAAATTTATAATAATTCTAATTGAATAGAATAATTTAGAATATGCATAGATCCTATATAAAAGAAATTATTTCAATTATTCATTGATATATTAAATTATAATAATAATTTTCTAAAATATATCATATTTATGAGTATTTTAAATAACCCATAACTCAGTTCAAAGTATCAAACAAACTTTTTAAACACTTTATTAAACATATTTATAGGATTAAAAAGAGAGCAAAATGAATAACGCAATTGATGAGAGAAAAAGAGAGAGAAAGAAAGTCTTCGAATAAGAAAAGAGTCAATTTCAAGAGATGAGAGCCTGCAGGGCATTTCTCGCAGTCCGTGATGTCGCGGGATCCTTGGTGATCCTGGGTGATCCTGGAGAACTGATAAGTGTCTGCTCCGGGCGACCGTAGATTTATTGCTCTGGCCCTTTTCGTTTCTACCAACTTCCTATACCTTCCTCTTTCCTTCTTACCCCTCTTTTACCCTCTCACTCATTCATTCACCCATTCACCTTTCCATCTTGTTCTTCCTTATTTGCTGCTACTCTCTTCTCACTTCCACTTTCTCAAAAAACCAAACTCACTCTCCTCGTTTTGTCTTTCTTCAAACGATTGGTAGAATGAGAGAAAGGGGAAAGAAGGAATCAGGACGAAACCTCGACTTTCATTTTATTGGCGGAAATAATCTTTGATGCGATTCCGTCTTCTAACGTCTCTCCCAAGTTATTCCACTTCTTCTTCTTCTTTTACTTTTACTTTTACTTCTACTTCTACTTCTACTTCTGTTTCTACTTCCATACCCCCTTCTTCTACCTTCTGTTTCCTTCATCTTTTGACTCTTCCTTCTTCTATCACAGTAAAAAGTAAACGAATCGATTCGCTCCTATCTCGAAAACCGACCACTCGGTTTCCAACGATGGATGGACTATCCTCTCTTCTATCTGCTACGAAAGTATACGCAAAAACCATTTATGGTATATCATTTTCGACGTTCCATATAAATATTCTCTTATCTTCCTGTTACGTATAAACGTACACACACACATATTCATATTAGGCGTTGGAATTAATTCGTAGGATTTTTTTTAATAGACACATGTAACGATTTATATTAAATGAAAATTATTAATGAAAAAGTATATTATGTGTATGTGAGTGTATAATAAGTGTATCAAATATAATATATGTGAGTATGTTCGTAGAAATATTTCGTGATTTCGTAGTACTTTTATTTTTTTACCCATTTTTTTATTATTATTATTATTATTATTATTGTTCATATAGTAGCGAGGGTATCGATGACAACGTTCCATCGATAATTCCACGATAAAATGTAATATTCTCTCATCCATGACGTTTGCGTATTCGCAGAAAAAATATAACTAATGGAAATGCAATATGCCAATGTATACGTNATATTTCGATTGTTTGTGTATATGTGTGAGATGTGTAATGTGTGTCATTGTATTATCAGATTTTTTATTACTTTTCTGAAATAATAGAAATCTAAATGTTGCTGACAATACGAAAGTGTTTTTGGCATTTGATTAAAACCAGAAGGAATTTTTATATATAAAAATGAATGAATGTATGAACTAAAATAATCCAAAAGAAAGTTTTCAAATTGTTCAGAACAGTGAAACGCGTGTAGTTTTGATTACAATGTCGGCAGTAAATCCAGGACCATAGCAATTCCTCCTCTGGCAATTGTAGATAAAACTTGAATAAGTCATAGACTTAATTTAACCCATGCTAAGTAAAGAGAGAAAGAGATAGAAAAAAAAAAAAGAGAGAGAGAGAGAGAGAGAAGGACACTGTTGGTTTCCACGAAGATTTCTTAATTACGTACCGGAACTCATTTAGATGGAAAGAGAAAGAGAGATAGTTCTAAAATAACAGAGAAAGAAGCAAAGCCCTTTTTGGAAAAGGGTTCCTCAGTGCTACTACTACGGTTAAGATTTAGGGATTCCTTCTGGGAGGAAAGTCACCCTTTGCTAACGGCAATGGAACGATAAAGCATTTCTTTCGCGACGCTTTGTCATTTTTATCGTAATTATTTACGAGTTAATTACTTCTCAACTCTTACTTCCACGTTTATACTAACCTAAACTCTTTTTTTCTTCTTTTTTTTTCTCTCTACCATGAATTCAAGGACCGGAAAAATTCTTCCTAAAATATACTCTAATCCTTCATTATCTATACTCGACTATACATTTATCATTTTATTTTATTTTAATTTCTATTCTTTAATAACTGGTTTAACCAACTAATTCTTTAAGTTTTCTTAATTAGATTTTGTTTATTAGATCAAGGAATAAGTTTCTTCGTATTTCAATGCAAAAGTAAAACACGTATGAAATAATAGATTTATTTATTTTTATTTGTTTGTTAAATTACCCTATGACACTGTATGAATCACTGATACACTGACACTGCAATTTTCAATATAAAATTACAACAGAATTCATTTACAATAAATTCAATACGTTATACTCCTCGTAAGACAAGAAAGTTAATCCACAAATTTGAATAAGAAAACTAAACTAAATGAAATGAAATGAAATAAAATAATATAAAGTAAAGTTCTGACTCAAATTTGTATCCTTTCTTTAATACTCATCTTTATCTACTTCTTGTTCGAGTCTACTACTCGTAGTTAAATTAGTACGATCGACTCTAAGTGTTCGTAAAGTAAGAGAAGACGTACCAAGCAAAGAAGGAAGGAAGCAAGCAAAGCAACCGTGGGAAAGAAGATCCGTTGTTTCGTCAAGAGGGAGAAGATACCACGGTCTGCCGAATTTTAAGCCTGTATAATTTAACACCTTTAACGTACTGGAGTTAAGAGAAAAGGGACCTCCCTCCTCTCTCTCTCCTCCTATCCAACCGAGTGTTGGAAAACGTTGAAAACGAGTTAAAAACAGTATGAGAGATAAGGATAGTGAATGATGAGAAAGAGAAAGAGAGAGAGAAAGATTAGAGTACGTGAATGAGAGAGAAAGATTGGAGTATGGGAATGAGAGAAAAGTTTCAGATGAATGAAAGAGAGAGAAAGAGAGAAGAATGAAAGAGAAAAGGAAGATGAATGAATAGAGAGGGAAGGAATAAGATAGGAAGTTGAAAGTTTTCAACAGCACTTACACTTCTATCCATGACTACATTTCCCCTCTTCTTATTCAAACTATCCTTGTCTTTCTAACATTAATATGATTTTCAAAATAGAGATAGAAGTAATAGGTAAAGGGAGGATAGGAAGGAAGGAGGGAAGGAAGGAAGGAAGGAAGGAATGGTACAAGAAGGGTTCTGTAGAAAGAGAAACGATAGAAGTATAGTTATTCTGTCTGAGAATTAGATATTGTTTTATTAGATTGAACGTAATTATTTAAAGAATATATTAGATTTAAAAACTTGTGGGTAATTTTGTTAGAATTGATATGAATTTAGACAAGTATTATGATTTATTAACTTGCAAATTTGTTTTATGAAAATGATACGACATGGTTTGTGGTTGGGATTGACAGAAAATAAGAAAATAAAATCTGAATCCAGTATGAAATATTAAGAAATATTAAGAAATATTTAAAATACTGTTAACATTAATAAAAATATTAAAACTGAAAATGATTTTAGTATTTCTATATTTTTTTATGAGTCTCTAACATGAAGTAAAATAAATTGTGAATAATAACATTTATTGAGATACCCTAATCATCTAAATTTAGATAATAAAATAATTCTAAAATAAGATAAATTAAATATAAATGACTTGTTTAATTGTATAACAAAAATAATATAAAATAAACACCAACACTCAAATATATTATTTCTCTTATAATTTTTTTTATCCATGCAACACAACCATGTGTTCAATCAAAAATCATCAAAAATTGATAATCGATTAAAAAAGACAATTGTTGAGTTTCTATCGATAAAAAAAATACTTTTCTTTATTTTTCTTTTTATGTAAGACGAAACGATAGGCAATAATCGTACAATCTATTTTTTTTTTTGTATCTTTCAGACGGTACCTGCTGGAGGTCCTCCGAGACAAGCGAATGGGGAAACAGCCCATAACCACAATGGATATCCAGCACCAGCTACATCCAGTGCTCACAACGTCCTCAACCCCATGAATAATTTAAATGGTATCAATGCCCAAACACCGTACGATGCCAAATGACAAACGAAATAAGCGCCGATATACACGCGTCTACTATCTACGCCTACTATTACTAATACTAATACTATTACTACTACTACTTCTACTACTCTTACTACTACTTCTACTACTACTACTACTACTCCTATGTACAATTTAACACCTACGTTTCTTAACATGAAATGAAAACAAAAACAGAGATATACAAACACACAGAAACCCATACACGTATTTACAGTGAATCACAGAAAAAATAATCATACACATTATTTCTCTAATTAAATTTGAAACTGCATTTATATTTGTTTAGGAAAATGCAAAACTTTCTTTTATACAGAAAAGATTATTTATTAAATTGATACCAATTGGGAATATAATTTTATTTATGATTTATGATTGTTTTCAAGTGGGTATTTTTGCATTTACGTAAAATAATATTGAATACCAAAGAATCAATATGAATACCAAAGAAAAGACTATTAGAAAAGTAAATTAATTTTATTAGAGAATAGTATTCTTTAAAAGAAATATAATTTTATTTAGAATGATTCATAATTAATCTCACACGTGGATATTTTTGAATTTACGTAAAATAATATTATAGAAAATACAATTACTATACGTACTTGTAAATAATACTCGATTAATATTTCTTAACATTTTATTTATTCATTTCAAACGATTAGATATATTTTGTAAATCAATTTTTTTTTATCAGTTAAATCATAGTATTATTTAAATAATAATTAATTGAATTTAATAATAATTTTATATTTAATAAAATGTATTAAATGTGTTGAATATAATCTTAAAATTTGTTTCTGTGTGTATAAGAATTGAGAAATATTATATTATATTGTTTTAATTTGACAATGAAGAGACTGTGTAAGAGTGGATGGGTATGTTAATATTCCTGTGATTCATTGTACATATTTCTAAACATCTACATGTCAAATTGATAAACACAAAATAAGAGTACGAGCGTAGTTAATCGTCGTTATTATCGGTGAAATTTCGTTCACGAGTTTTAATCGAATCACGAGTCTTCGATTCAAGAATAGAAAATAATACAGATCATCATGACTATGATGAAGATGATAAAAAAAATCCTGTTGAGATTTTTGCAAAAGAAAAATAGAAGAAGAAGAAAAAGAAGAAACTCGTCCAAAGTCAATTCCACGAGAAGTGTTACCGACCCACCAATCATTTTACGTTAACAATGAAAATGAACATAAGTGGTTCGCGAATTAAGATAAGATCGATCTTTAAGAAAAATATTAAAATTAAATTAAATGAAATAAATAATTGAAGAAGGAGAGGGAAAAAAAGGAGAGAAACGTTTCGTTTTGTAGATAGATAGTTACGAGTATTATTATCTTTAGGGAAAAAAAAACAATTTAAAATTAAGAAAAAATAAATAAATTAATAAATTAATATAATAATAATAATAATAATAATGATGATAAATAAAAGAAAAGATAATAAATGATAAATAATGGTGCTTTTTTCGAAGTGTATCGATCTTTCGACTTCTTCGATTACGAATTTTTCTCATATAACCGGTGAATGAATAATGTTAATGAAAATGTATAAAAAAATATAAAACGAGAATGAAGGAAGGAAAATTAATTATAAAAAACCAAAAAAAAATAAAGATGAAGAGGTGTATATCCAATTTTGTTGTTGAATTTTAGACGAACGAATTATTGTAACACTGATGTATGTACTATTCACCGAATAAAATCATTTCATTGTTTATTAATTATTTAATTCAATTTAAAAAAAAGAAAACCCTTTTAATATTTCAGAAATGAACGAGAATCAACGTACCACTTGGGTAAATATATTTTTTTCAATATTATATTACTTTAAATATCTCAAAAAAATGATCTTCAAAATTTAGAAATTCCAAGGAACCGTTTATGAGTGTAAAAACATTTGATAAACAATAATTCATGGATTCTGTGGAACACTGTTTAAAATCTCATAAATGAATGAAATAAAATTAAAATATTGCAACGTTGATTTACAGAATAAAAAATATTAAAATAAAATGTAATAAAGAATAATTGCAAACGAAATAAAAAAATCCATCCATTTAGAGTCAAATTAAATTGCAATTTAAATGCAGACGACGATGTTAACTGTTACCAAATAATAAATCAAAATTTACACGCATTGAAATTAATAGAATAAAAATTGAATAGGAATGCGATGAAAAAAATCAAACCATAAAAAGAAAAACAATTCTAAAAGAAATAAAAATCAATCCATCGAGAATGAAATTAAATTGCAATTGAAATAGTCAGCAATTAACGAACTATACTCGTGTAAATAAAAATCTACGATGTACACCAGTTTCAATCAAACTAAACAAAATCAATATTATATTACAGCGTAAATTAACGGAATAAAAATAAAGAATAAAATGTAATAAAGAAGAAAACAAAATAAAAATTACAAACGAGATAAAAAAAAATCCTATCAAGAGTGAAATAAAATGAAATTAAATTGCAGTTGAAAAACAGTCCAACAATGAATCCAGGTATGATAAATACATGAATAAATATCTGTGATATACGTCACACCATCGACTAAACTAAATAAAATCAATATTACCTCGTAAATTGACAGAATAAAACAAAAAATATATTTATAAAAGTAAAATGTAATAAAATAATCCTAAAAAAAGAAAAAACACAATCTATCCACCAGAGAGTCAAATGAAATTAAAGTTCAAACATCGTACTACGATATACCGCATAAAATAAATATAATATAATAAATAAATATATACAGAAAATGAAAAAAAAAAAGAAATACAATATCATCTCCTACGCTTTAAACCACTCATCTCATTCCATCCCACCCCTTCCTCAATCAAATGAAAATTAATCGCAAATAAAATAATCCTTCGTCACACTGAAAGAGGGGTTTGGAAAATTAACAGAATAAAAATCAAATAAAACGATGGGAACCATATATAAACCGTAAAAGGCCTGTAGCCAACGAATGATACATCGTAGAAGAATTTGAATATAGCAGGTTTGAAAAGAATCCTGGGTTAGAAATGTTTTTCAACCTACGATTGGCTCTCACACACATACACACTTTTATTTGTATTTTTTGTGTCTTTCTTTCTCGTATGGTACACCACCCTCTTGGGGCTCATACGTTAGAGGGTGACTTAAGCATTGTTTCAACTTCGAATCTCCCGACATGGGGCCGGATTGATGTCGCGAACTTTTCCTTAGCCTTATTTGCGAGTCAGATAACGAGCCTGAGTTATGCGCAAAGTTCGGACCGTGTTCCGCAAAATTGCCGGGCGCACACTATCGCCCAAAAGAAAAAGAAACGAAAACGAAAAGGAAAATGTTTTATTTCTCTCCAACACCATACGCTTCGGGGATTTGTTGTCTGCGTACTCTCCGAAGAAGAAATTTTCTCCGATCATGATAACAGTTATATCCTAAAAAGAGAGAAAAAAAGAAGAACAAGGAAAAGGGAGTATAGAGTCTTCTCTTTGGTACTCTGATCGTTTCGATCAAGGAAATTTGACTTCGAATAAGAACCGAAAGAGAATTATTTAGGTTTCTCTATTCATGAAGATGCTCTTTCATTTTCATTCTGATAGATCATTCTTTCTTTTTGTTATTTATTTATTTATTTATTTAGAAATTTATTGGAAGAAGAAGGTTTTATTATGTATGTAATATTGATATGTATATATTGTATCTGTCAAATAGATAATATATTATATTTTTGTTAGATTATTTTCTCGTAAAAATTCATTTGGTTTATCTTAGGTTGAATTATTCCATAAATAATATTATTATTTCTATGAATAATAATTCGTTATTTCATTTTAAGGTCTTGATTTATACGTGTGTGTGTATGTGTGTATGTGTGTCATTTACGATTAGATAAATTTTGATAAAATGACTAAACTTGCAGTTCAATAAAATTAACAATGAAGTTGAATTTGTTTTGGTAAAAGTTGCAACTATTAAATTATGCAACCTTGAAATTTACAATAGATAAAACTTGAAACATGTAGTACAACATTAACACACTTGTTCTAATTAATAAAATTAAGAATTAATTTAATTATACTACCAATAAAATAAAATATACCAAATGTCAATTATTTTCCAGGTAAATTGGTCATCAGCTGCTATGCAAATTAAACAAAAAGAAACAAACAATTGGTAACAATAAAATACATAAATGGAAATAAAATAAAAATAATTCTTTCGTGACAAAAAATAAAGTAAAATATGTGATATAAACCTTTAAAGAACGTCGAGAAATATTCCACTTTAAGGATCATTCCTATGCATGAAACAATACAGTGCGTGTATATAATCTATAAATAATATTATAAAATATTCAATAGAAGAGTAAATAAAAAGATAAACACACATGAGTTTTTGTTTCTAAACGTATAATGATTCTATAGCAATGTACATATCGACTACAGATACCTTTTTTACTTGTTCAATCCTCTATGAAAGATTTTTCAAGTCAGTATCTTTCTGCATTCGAACTTCCTTTGAATTATTTAAACCCGCTACGTGATTGGCCGACAAATCCTCCTTGCCTCAATAATTTACCAATCATACAGAGTCCTTTGTGTTTTATACGCCACGTTTCGAATAAATCCCATTGCGTATTCAGGAGAGCGAAATCCAACTCTATTCGGGTGTGAACGCGAACCACCTCCTCCACCTTCTCCACCTCCTTCACCTCATTCCTATACCCACCTACACCTACACCTTCCTCTCCTCCGACTTCTCTCTTTCTGCATCCGTTTCTCAAAAAACGAAGAAACGGAAATAGGTATGTTAGAGTAAGAGAAACAGATGACGAAGCAGGGAAGAAAATACCGAAAGGGGGGAAACACACTATTTGAAAGTTGAATCAACCGTATAGAAATTTTGCCTGAACATCGCAAATTTATACGAACGTTTGACAATTTTTAGTACTTTCGCGAATCAATACTTAATGTAAGTTAAAATCCCCTACTGTGTTATTTTAACTTACAAATATATTCCATCGTTTTGTTCAAATAGTCAAATATGTAAAGCAAGTTAATCAACGATCTATAAAATTTGTATATTGCAATTAAAATATGCAAGTAATAAAAATTCTTACCAATTAGAAAATATACGATAGATAATAATTGCAATTACTGTTATTCGCAATAAATAAAATTTACAATTAACAAAATTTCCTATCGATTGAGAACTTGCAATCAACTGTATGATTTCTGTTTAAATAAGAATTGAAATAAAATTTGCAACCAATATAAATTCTTACCAATAGGAATATCCGATCGATAATAATTGCAATTACTGAATAAAAGAATTTTCTATCGATTGAACTTGCAAGGAAAAAAAAAAAGAACAAAAAGAAACCATTGCAATTAATTGTTCTAAAAAGGTTAATACACGTGCAGTAAAAAGAAAAGAAAAAAAAACCTCTCCCCTAATATCAACGCAAATGAAAAATAATTCGCGTGTAGATAATCGTAGCGGTTACTTAACAAAGTAAGAAAACTTAAGAAAATAATAGTACCTGTATCAAAATCGATTATCGTCCACGGTAATTCTTCCCTCGACTCCTTAGTATGGAAATAAAAAAAAATAAAAAACGAAAAGAGAGGATAAGCGATCGAATGGATTTAGCCTCATGGAAAAGAGGGATAGAAAGAGAAGGGGGTAAAGAGGGTAAAGGGGGTAAAAAGGGTGAAAGGGTGAAAGGCATTCGATGCAAATTGGCAATTTTTCTCGTTGAGGTTCGCGGTAATCATTGGCAATTAGAACCCAAGGCCCACCAATAAATGTTATTTATGAGCACGATTACCTTAGGCGCACCTAACTCTCTCTCTCTCTCTCTCTTTCTCTCTTTCTATCTTCATCTATCTTTCTCTTTCTAGTGGCCCATGAACGTTAAACCCGAAGTATGTTATATATGGTAAAACGTAGTATGCTTGCTAGGAAGCTTGTGCGACCACCCTAATTGGCCGACAATTACTCCTGTTTGTATGTACAAAACGCCCATGTATGTTCAAACTATGAAAAAGAGAGAGTGAGAGAGAGTGAGAGAGAGTGAGAGAGAGTGAGAGACTTTGTCGTAACGTTAGACAGGACTAAAACGTGTAAAGGTAAGGTGAAAAGGAATGAAAGAGAGAAAGAGGGAGAGAGAGAGAAGTGGTCCGACCATTTTCGTGAATTATTTTCAACCCTTTCGTGCCAACCTCGGGGAACAATCGTACCGTCTACGACTTATAACCCCTTAAAAACCCCCATTTTCCCAACATTCGTGTGATATTTTATTATCATTCCAAGTAGAATTTGTAATCCTTACATTTTGTCTACTTTTTTTTCCTATTTTTTTTTCTATTACATTGTCAATGCTATGCTTGATAATAGCGAAAAGATATTCAACGCAAATTCATTTGGTTTTGTTTTTATTTTTCCTTTTGTCATTTTTCTACAAAACAAAATATTTTTGCAGATTATTATATGAGGAATCTTATTTCAAAACATTTGTATACTCAAAGTATATTTATTAACGATAAAATGTGAAAGAAATAAAAATCAAATATTAAATTAAGCCGACTTTTGTCGCGAAAATCAACCACGTATGTTTTTGCTATTTATTTTGTTTTTATACATGCACAAATATTACAAAAATAATAATAAAACCAGATTATTATAACACCCTGTTTCTTTTTCATTATCAACCGTTATTTACAAAACCAAAAGAGACAAAATTACAAATAAAAAAAGATAAAATAAAGGATAATAATTCGTGTTATTTTTTTTTGAGATAAAAAACAATCAGTCGATGGAGTATGAAAACGTTGTGCTTCAACCAGAAACGTATAACAATAACAATTATTATTATTATTATTATTTTTCACATTCACCTGAATTTAAACCGAACATTTATTCTAAACAAATATTTTTACAATAATATCCAGATTATTTATACGAATCTTACTTTACGCAAAAACATATCTTTTTAATTCCGTCAAAAAAATGAGTCAACGATTTGAAAAAGTAATGTGGGTGGGATTAAAAGGGTTGATGGTCCACCAAAGCATACGACGGGTAGGAAACGCGTTATTTTAACTCGCATTAGGGTGGTGTACACTTTTTTTTCTTTTTTTTTTTTTAAGTAGCTTATTTTCTTCTCTTCTTTTTCGTCCAACCTACGAACCTACGAACGTACGAACGAATGAGATTGGTCGTCGGTATCAAAACGTTGAATATAAAAAAACAAAATAAATAAAAAATAAATAAAAAATAATAAAAAATCAGCCTGACGAGAAAAAACAAGTGGCCTTGTCAAAGGGAACAAAGCGAAAATCGTAATTTAACGTGGACGATCGATGCGTAAATTATCGGGTGAAACCTTTAGGATTATCTCGCGAAAGGTGACGTACCAGAGTCGAGAAAATAATTAATTAAAACCATGCCAGCAGCCACTACCAACCATTCCATCACCATCACCATCACCCTTCCCTTTACCCCCTTTACACCCTTTTCACCACCACCACTACCACCCGTTTCCCTTTCCCTTCAGTGCCCCGTTAGCAGCAGTTTTTATTTACAAAAGCCATTTGCGAGAACGCACGCGAATCGCAAAAGGAAGGAATTACGTCCTTTGCTACGAGGATTTTTTTGTTTTTACGTAAAATTTCATTTGAAAAAAAAGAGAATAAAAATTAAACAAATGGGAATGAAAAAAAGGGTAAAGAATGTTATTAAACTTAAAAACGTAACACCTGACAAAAGTAATAATTGTATTAATAATAATAATAATAATATTATAATAATAATGATAAAATAACAAGGACAATAGGAAAGTATCATCCTTTCCTTTGGCATGGTGCTTTTCGCGTTAATTCGTCCCTTGTCGGAGAGTACAACTATTCTTTCATACTCAACGCATTCCAATGAATTTTTTCTGCGTGAAATTGTTTATCACTCTCGAGTGCGGAATCTGTGACGATAGGAAAGGAAAATTGACGAATATCAAAATTGATATATATAAATAAAAGGAAAACGAACAAAAAAAAAAAAATAAATAAATGGGAGAGCAAAATGAATATTGAAAAAATATAAAAATCGGAGAAGTAAAAATATTGACGAATTAATCGAATTCTCTACGAGTTTGGACCACACTGATAAAATATACGTTTTTATATTGTTATTATTATTATTATAATATTATATTACGTATATTAATTAACAAAATGATATGAATATTTTAATAAATTAATAATAACATTAATATTTTGATGTCCACGATGATACGAATTGTCTCTCTGACAGATGAATAGAAAAATAAAGAAAAGAAAAGAAAAGAAAGGAAGGAAGAGAACAAAAAAATGTCAGATTCTTGCAGGAACGAACGAACGAACGAATGATAGCATTCTCGTTAATAAAACGTTGTCATTTGAAACAATATTGTTATTAAAAATTGGACTCTAGCAATGGCAATGAGAAGTAGAACCAAAACCTGGGAAATAAAAAAACGAATTATTTCCTCGTCAAACTAAAGACGAGAACGTGGTTTTCCTCCAAGTTGAAACGAGATGGTAAAACGTACGAGAGAAACAAAAAATAAAGAGAGAGAAAGAGAAATAGAAAGAGAGAGAGATGTATTCCAGGGAACGGAAGAGCGATTAATTAAAAGAACAAAAACTGTTTTCATAAAATTCATTTACGGAAATATGCGCCGACTGAAATAATATCCGGCTTGATGTGCCCATGTGTGTTTTTCCATGTATGAGTCAGAGACTTACACACACACACATACATAACACACAGACATAGAAAGAGAGAGAGAGAGAGAGAGAGAGAGAAATGGACACACATTTTCAAAGCAAAGCTATGATTCCAATGAAAAATGTCCACGTGAGTCGTCGACTGGACGCACAAAAGCGAAATATCTCTCCTAGAATGATGTCAAGAATTTTTTTATAACATTTATATTTTATATTTCAAAGATAGAAAGAACAAAATTTATATAATAAAATGAGACCAAAGGAAAAAATCAAAACTTGTAAATGGTAATTACGACGATAAACGTAAAACTATACGCAAATGTATGTGTTTGTGTGTTTGTGTATTTGTGTGTGAGTATTATTAAGAAAAGTTTGGAGAAACGATGAAGGAAAAGGTAAAAACTCATAAAAAAAAAATATATTTCCTCTAAGGTTCATCCTCTCAATGTTTTCTTCTTCTCCTTTATGTTTATTTGTTTGTTTGTATATATGTGTGTGTGTGTGTGTGTGTGTGTGTATTTAGTTAAGTTTTTTTATCCCACATTCCTTGATGATTTAAACGAGACATAAAAAGAATCGTTAAAAAGCAACAAAAGTTACTTAAAATCCGGTCCCAGTTGATTGCTCAACTCTGTTTATTAAAATACATTTTTTTTTTCTGTTGTGTTTACTGCGATATTGCATTAGTATTCTTTCTTTCTTCTTTTCCCTCCTCCTGCATCACCGTTTTAGTTTTCTTTCAACAAATGTATAAAAGTGTATTTTTATTTATCTTATTTTCCATAAATAAAATTCCGAATCATTCTTGTCTATCCTTTCGTTAATACTCGTCTTGAATACTTTTCAACCCTTTTTGTCGGTTTTAACGAGACTCTGCTACTTGGAAAAGGGAAAATTTATAGGCTGAGGAAAGAAAGTTTAGAAAGAAAGTGAGGAGAGAGAATTGTCTTAGAAATCCCCTAACAGGTTGAATGTATCAACGTGTCTTGGGTTGGGCTTTAACTTGAATAATTTATCTACGGTTCTGTTCCCATAATCGATTCGAGACTTTTTACTTGAAACTTTTGTCTAACTGTACAACGTGTTATACAATTAAGAATAAGTTAAACGTTAGAAAAAAAAAATAACAAATTATTTTAATATCAATGTAATTAAATTGAAAAACACTTGGTTGGATATTCCTACGATTTCAAGGTTTAAATATAATCAATTAAAAGTATATATTTTTATAATATATTATAAAAATGAAGATCCTGTAATATTTTAATATCATTTTCAAATAAAATCAATGTACATTCGATTGAATTATTATTCATTTAAAAGTAATCACGTTCAACTTTGATTGATTAAATTTGTTGTTATGTTTGATATTACAAGATTGTTATAATCGTGATAAATTTTTTTGTCTACCTATTATATTAAAATATCTTTAATATGATTAATAAATAAATTTAATAATCAATGTTATGTATTAGATTGTAATGTATGAAATGAAGTAAAACATGCACATGTTTGTATTGAAAAATTTGCTCTATTTTCATACTTGAAAACCTAATAAAAATAATTCTAACAATACTAACTAGTCAATTAAATTTAAAGTATTGTAAATATATATATTATATATTATCCTTTACGTAATAATTTATTACATATATGTTTGATTATATATTTTATCAGGATAATTAAGAAGATATTTTAAATACAAAATAATGAAAATAAAGGTCAATAGCACACGATGATAAAATAATTTTGTGAAATAATAATTAATCATAAATAAAATAATATGGTTAAATAATAGATGACTGAAATTCACTCGAGTAGGAAAATCACGACACCATAGGAATCTCATTCTTTCTCATTCTCTCTCTCTCTAACTCTCTTTCATTCTATATATATCTTCCTCTTTCTTATAATATTAATTAATAAGGCAACCTTCGTTGGACGAGATACTTGCTACTAATTAAGAAATACCTGCCTTGCGCTCTTTTCCCTGCTCAGGGGCGAGGAGGTGGAAAAATAAGAGGAGAAATTCCACGCAGCTCTCTCCGGCACTCTTGAAACGAGGTAAACTTAATCCTTGCCCAAGTTAAACCAACTGCTAAGCTTTTCATTATGCCAGAGTGTCGGAAAGGAGGGAAATACTTTTCTCTTTCTCTCTCTCTTTTTTTTCTCTCTCCTTTACAAACTTGCAAAAGCTCGTCGTTATTATTATCGAAAACGCACCTTCTTTTACATTCCTTTATTTTTATGTATCTCATTCATTCAACATCATATCATACCATTTCATTTCATTTCATTTCATTTAATGTTAGACTATCTTGTTGCTTGGAAAAAAATATATAAATATTTTAATTTATCAAATAAAGTAGAATTTTTCCATCACTTTTCCTGAATAATAAATTATTAATCGTGTTATACACAAAAACAAAATATAAACTATATATATGTGCTTTAATAAATTCAAGTACGAAATAATGCAATTTAAATAATAATAATATAAAAAATAATAATCAAAAGTACCCAAGCAATAAATAAAACATAAAAATAAAAATCCAATCATATAGAACGTATGAAAATTACTCAATCTTCCTTTGGTCCATGAATTACCATTTGAAACACACTTCAAACACATTCAAATCAATAATAATTAAATATAACTGAAAAAAAAATTACAAAATTCAACATTTAATCATCCTTTCAAAGTACCTAAAGCAATAAATAAAATATAAAAATAAACATCCAATCAAATGAAACGTTTGAAAATTATTCGATCTTTCTTTAATCCATGAATTACCATTTGAAACATACACTGCAAATACATTCAAATCAATAATAATTAAATATAACAAAATAAATAAAAAAAATCCAATATTTCAATCAATCATCCTTTTAAAGTATTTAAGAAATAAATAAAACAAAAATAATCATTAAATCAAATGAAACCTTTCGATCATTCTTTAATCGTAAAACTGCACTAACACCACAAGAAAGAATCAACTAAAAACTGCAACGAACGAACGTCAGAATATTAAAAGCAAAGAAAAATAATAATAATAATGAGAAATGTTTTGAATTGAAATGGGAAGAAAAGTAGTCATAGGAAAAAAAGTACTTTGGAAAATTTTTACGAGCGAACCAGACGCACCATCAGAATGCCTGCTTTGAATTGCATCAATTAAAAAAAGGGCCATAACAGGAGGGAAAACGTTGGCTGCTGCGTCAAATGTCCACGTTTGCCACCTTTCCAAAGCTTTAACCGGATATTTCCGTACCGTATCGTACCGTACCGTATCGTACCGTAAGCGTATCGCATCATGGTTACTGCAGTATCGTCAAACGCTTTTTTTTCTTTCTTTTTTTTTTTTCCCCCTTCGTTATTCGCACCATCCACTACACTTTTTCCTATACCTCTTTCTATTTGATGTATCATTCGTTATACCTAAACTCACGTTTTATGTTTTAACAATTTCTTCGTGGAATAATAAAACCCAGGAATTTGTATTTTTCTTGCTATAGTTCTTATTATTATTATCCAGAAATTAAAGAAAAGCTTTTATATTCGAATACAAATTCCTAGAATCAATGGTTTTGTTTTTATTTTTATTTTTATCTTCTTTTTCTAATTAACTTTTATATTATTTCCAACAAGAGCATTGTTCTATAATTACATAATATTTTTTTATATTAAACCTAACGTCAAATAGATGATGTTATTTGCAATTGAGATATAAGAAATCGAACATCAATTTAAAAATAGAGCAAATTTCAATTTAATTATGTGCAGTTTTTATTTTATTTCATACTTGACACAACTTAATATTATTTAAAAACAAAAAGGTATACGAATAAATATATTATTTTCATTTACCGTAACTTCATTAAATTACCATCGAAGAAACTAATACGACAGAAAGAAAGTGAAAAAAAGAATATAAAAAAAATCAGAAAAGAATTCTCACCTGGTGGATCTGGGAAAAATAATAATTCAAAAGGTTTCACGACTTGTTAGATGTCAGTGAGTTTCGATGGAGGTGGTGGTAGTGGTGATGGTGGTGGTGGTTCTGAGTAGAATGGGAATGGGAAGTGGGAGTTTGTATGAGAGAAACCTTTGAAGAAAAAATTCGAGAAAAAGAAGAGAAATTCTTGTGTTGCCTTGTTGTTTTCATCCACCAACACCCCACCCACACCTAACGCGTTCTTTTTTTTTTTACCTCATTCTACAATGGCGTAACTCAATTTAGAAATAAACAATTTAACCTGAAGGAAGGAACGAACGAACGAAAGAACGAATGAAAACGTTGGGTGGCTAGCAGATCGCTTTCATTCAACCAAGAGAAAGCCTATAAAACATTTTTATGAACTTGCCAGAGGAGTAACTTTCTTTCTCGTCTTCCTCCTACTCTTTTTCTCTTCCTCCTCCACCTACTTCATCGTCATCCTTCTTCTTATCGTTTAACAAAAGAATCTCGCAAGTTCTATAGCCCCATCATCTCTATGGAGTTTCATTATTAAACAACCAAGTTGTAATAATAATAAAACAATAAAAAAGTATATTCCATATTTTTTAATAACGTTCTCTTTTCGTTTTTTAAATATAATATTTTACTATTTAATTTACCATTACTTTTATAACTTGNATAAGATTGTATTTAGAAATTATTTTTAATAAACAATATAAAATAATTCTATACAAAAATGATATATTGTTTATACGATGATATTAAAAAAAAGACTTTAAACATCGATAAAAACCTAACAAAAATAAAACAAGATGAAGAATAAAGTAGCAAAAGAAAGGTAAAGGACGGTAATAGGACGATAGGGTTTGGTGGTTTGGGGAGTTGGGGAGTTGGAGGTTGGGGTGGAATAGGGGGTGAATGAGGAGTATTAGAAAAAGGATTCTCCAAGAGAAGGCACTCGAAATGAATCGAGCAATCTTGACGTCCTTTGTATTCGGCAACTGGCACTTGTAAATATAATTACCCTCCTCCTGTTGGTCCCTTCTCTTTCACTCTCACACTGATAGTGGTGGTAGTAGTGGTAGTGGTGGTAGTAGTGGTGGGGTTCAACTCTGCGCAGGACTCACTCTCACCCTCTCCACCCCTCTCTCTCTTTCTCATTCTACCTTACCCCGCGTTCTCGCTAATTTGATTCCGCGGTTGTTTTCACCCGCGCTTCCACCACCCCCATCATCTCCTCTTCCTCCTTCCCTCTCTTCTCTTCTTCGTTGGTAGTGGTGGTGGTGGTGGTGGTGGTGGTCCCAGTGTTCTCGGCTTCGCCCACGCATTGTCTCTTGTCTCTTCATTCAAATTACCCTCCGCTTTCCCATTCTCGCGTTGCTACAACCCTCTCTCACTCACTCACTCACTCACTCACTCACTTATTTGCTTATTCGTTTTCTCTCTCACTCTGTTTTAGTCACTCACTCTTTAGTCGTCACGAAACCCGGAGCATTTTCGCTCTTATTGTTGCGGTTTTATTGAATCCGCTTGTCATTGTCCGCTGCGCGAACGAGAAACGCGGCCAGGGTTTTTAGTTGAAAGAAAATTGGCGGTCTTTTCGAAACTACCATCTACCCTCCAACCCTTCCCTTCTATTCCCTATTCGTTTTGTGTTACCGCCTAACTGTAGTAGTTTTGTCGCGTCTTTCGAGAAGAATTTCTCCCTGTAAAACACAAAACGACATAACCAACTATGTCAAAGTTCTTGCTTGCTCGGTTGCTTGCTTTTGCCTTTTCAAACGAAAATTTATCAAATCGAGTTTTACGGGCTCGTAAGTGTGCCGAATGACGACAGTTATTCGACATTTCATTTCTCACACACACACACACACATGGGTTCTATCTTTCTCTCTTTGAGATTTTCTCTCTTGGTATCTCTATTTTTTATCCCCTTTATTCTCATTCGTCCGCTAAAAGAGAGTTGAATTCTCTTGAACAAAGGAAAGGTGAAATACGGTTTTAAATTCTCAGTTAGGTTAATTTTTTTTTTCTTCTTTTTTACCCCAACCATTGCCATTTACTCTCTCTCCTTCCCTCTCTCTCTCTCTGTGTTTCACTTTACTATTTAGTTGACTTTTGTCAAGAGTAAGAAGCCGTGACTAACGATCGACGTTTCTACGCGTAAACTAATTTTACCATTTTTCCAAAAGAGAAAGAAAGAGAGAGAGAGAGAGAAAAGTGAAAACATTACTTTCCATGGTTTTATCTCACTTTCTGCATCCTTGTTTCTATTCTTTTTTGCTGTTTTAATTTTGTGTCCTATTTTTTCTTTTTTGTTATATTTTCCACAAGCTCAAGCTTTAATCCCTTGTCATCGTAATTTTTCTCATTATTTAACATCAACTTAACTAACTTTAGTGATACTTTATTTATATCGTTTTACTTGAACGTTAAAAATTATGTACACGAATGACGTTAAATACGTGTGATATAAAAGTTAAAGGAAAATAATTATTCCAAGATCTAAACTATGCAATGAATCATTTTCATTAAAGTATCCTTCCTCTTTGTACAATCATATTTTTAATTTACATTGAAATTTTCTACGAAATAAACTTAATCAAATAACAAAATAAAACCAATCTAAACTGTTTCTTAAAACATTGCATTCTAATCGTAGTACTTCCACTTGCCATGAATCGAATAATAAGAAAATGAAAATAAAAAAAATCAAAAGAACAAGGTAAAGAAAAGAGGAAGGAAGGGAAGGGGTGGATGGAAGGTGTGCGTAGCATTTAAAAGGCTTCTCTTTCTGTTCATGGCAGATACTTTGAAGGAAATAAAGAAAACAACTTAAACTCGAATTGCCAATTTTCACGATTCCCCACCTTTCTTTCTTTTTTTTCTCATCTCTCTTTTCTTCTCTTCTTTTATCGTTACTATCATTCTCTCTCTCTCTCTCTCTAGGAATACATAATTTCGTTTCGAAAGGGGATAAAAAAGGGTGCTTAATGGCTGGCAGCCTCGTGGCTGTTGACTCGTGTAATGAAATCAAGAGTAATCGAGAGGGCGATGGCTTTTGTCGGGGATGCATGAATTTCGGCGAGCGACCATTAATTATTCGAAATTAAATATCCTCCGCAGGCTTTAATTAAAATGTTTACAATGTCGCCCGACCGGATTACCGTCGGCGTTTTACAATACTGTTTCCTATAGGACTATGCACATATATATTTTATATACACCCACACACACACTCACACACACACACACACATAACAACACATATACATATATATTATTTATATATTTTAAGTACGTGTATTTATATTGTGCGAATGTACGTGTACGTGTAGGAATGAAGGTGTGATGGGTGTGAGAAGGGGGAATATAGGGGGTACACATGCATAAAGATTCCTTCAAATATCATACTCGTTATAAATACTAGCCTCGTTTTCTTCCACCTCTCTCCCTTCTCCCCCTTCACCCCATGGCACGTAAATGAATTCGTCATTTTCGTTCAAAAGTCATTAATCATTTATGAAATGCGAAATATTACGCGAACGACTACACCCCACGAGTGATTTTTTTTACTTTTGTTAAAAAATAAATAAAAAAAGAACAAATGAAACAAAAGTATCTAACAATTGGTATTCTCTCTGTCTCTCTCTTTCTGTCGATTAATTTTATAATGATTTGGATAAATTCTTTTCCTAACACGATTATGCAAATGTAACATTTGACTAATATACAAATTTAACATTCTCTTTTTTCTTATCAACATTTTCGTCAGTTTTGAAGGAACCCCACCATTGTCCGTAGTCAAGAGTCGACTAACACGAGCAAACGATTCTTGTTTGTTTTGAGAAAACAAAGGGTTTCTCCTAAGGGTCCAAGAGAGACTTGACGCTGTTAAATGGAAAGAGAAGAAACTATTAAAAGAGGCAATCCAAGAAATACCAACCAAGTGAGAAAGAGACAGAGAAGGAGGAAGAAAGGGGTTTGAGAGAAAAGGGGATGCTCGAAAACAGGGACAGAATTATTACATCTTTTGTTCGAAGGCTCGAAACCGCCCCATTTGCGGAATTGCGGATCGTGATCCAAGCCGCGATTGTGACCGCTGAATGCCGCAGGGTCGGCTCTGGCTTTTGTTAGTTTTGACTAATTTCCACCTCCTATAATCTCCTTCAATTCGAATTTCAACGAGTCCAACCTATGAAGAGGACTTTGATCCAAACTTACATCATTCATCTCGTACTTTAACCAATTATTCCCTATTCTATTCGTAAAATAATCTCTCGCAATAAAATCAACGACTATATATTTTCAATCTAAATATTTTCAATAAAATTCACGAAATTGTATCAACGTTAAAATACTATTCAAACAAATATAAATACAATACATCTCTCAATAAGTATCAAGTCTGACACATACATGACAAATCCCTAAAACAAGATTTATAATCAAGAAAAAACAAAATCCAAATACATTATCTAAAAAACTTCTTTTATTCCAAAATTTACCTGAAATATATTTCTATCTCATCAAAACTAAAACTGTACCTCTACAACCATAGTTCAAACATTACTGGACAATACAAAACCTTCAAACTATACTTGTCAAAATTTCATGATTAGAACAATTACTTTACAGGATTTTAATAACCTCACAGGTTTATCATTTTCAATACAATGGATAAAAACAAATGTTGCCTTTTGATTAACTATGCATACATATATCATATAAAAGATTTAAAAAAAGGGATTTTAAGGGATCCTATAAAAATTCATCAATTAGATTATAAATAACAACGAAATGGTCGTAGAATGATAAACGAAAATTTAGAGAAGGGTTAAAGGTTAAATCTTAATTCGTCCTATTCGTTAGATTGGACTACCATAGTTTTCTATGGTGGCAGCATCACCACCATCACGACCAGAAACCAACCACTACCGGTACCGCTAACCGATTCCAACCCCTTAGGCGAGTTTAATTCTTGTTGGTCCCATCGGTGACTTTATCGCGAGAAATTGCCACAGCTCGGAAAGCGTCGTTACAGCATCGTTACCGTAAGAACTTACTACTACGTTCGTTGTTACGGTCTAATGTTACCGAACTTGGTTAACTTTCAGTTTTACGCGACGATTCGGATTAAGAATTTATGCTAACGGCCAAATTTAGTCTCCTTCTATTCTACGAGAAATACGAATTACTTCCAGTCTCCCAAATCTTTCCAAACTCTTTCCTAACAAAATCCACCATCTCTTTCTTTCTCCCTATCTTTTATTTTATTTTTTTATTAACACGTATTCTTTACGAAAGAAAATAAAATATTAGCAAATTAATCTATGCAACTCCTAACTTTAATATATTTTTAATAACAAATACAAATGTAGTAAACCGGTGTTGTATTTCAAAGTTACAATATGCATTCATTGTAATCAAATTGTTGAAACTATTGAATTAATTATTAATACGTGAAATACAAATTACTATGAGTCTTCCAAACCTTTCTGAATAAAATCATCTTCTCCATCTCCCTTTCTTTTCTTTTATTTTTTAATCAACCTGTATTCTTTACCAAATTAACTTACTCAACTCCTAACTTTAATACTTTTGTAAAAAGAAATGTATAAAAGAAAACCTGACAACATACACGTGTAAAAACACATATCTCAAACATTTCATATGTTAGAACAAAGTCAGCACTTTTCTTTTCAGACGGTCAATCATATTAACGAAGAAGTATGACAGGGAGGGTGGATACTAAACCGATCAACTTGTACAACCAAGACTTTACTCACCCAAACTTTTACCTTCATCTTTATTCTTCTCAAATACACACCTAACATCTACGTGTATTCCCATTGGGTGGAGAAAGAGAGAATGCACAACATATTTTCTTATTCTTTCTCATCTTATTCAATTGTTTTAGAAGAAACTAAAATAATACTCATTTCTAACATCTAAAAAATAATATATATAATTAAACAACAAAAGATAAAAAGAAGAAAAACAAGAACTGTTGGAAAGAAAAAAAAATAATCTCTACCAATCCCTAGCCAAACATTCATTCGGAATTTCTCATTGAGAAAAAAAGTCAGAAAGAAAGAAGGGTCATTTCAACCCTTCTCCTTTTCCTTACTCATCTCCCTCTTCAAGGCCACATCTCTTCCTCTTATTCTTCTTCTTTTTCTTCTTCTTCTTCTTCTTATACTTCTAAGCTAACGTGAATGGTATAATCGTGGCACGGTTCTGATCCCATGGGAGCAGTTGTTCCCGATGCGATTCTCTCTCTGCCAAGGATGAAACGACGAAAAGTTTAATGACAGAGAGAGAGAGAGAGAGAGAAAGAGAAAGATAGTAGAAGTGCTTTACCATAAATGAAACTCCTATCCTCTGTTATTTTCTTACGATCTTCATCGAAAAACGAATCTTATTCGAAATCTTTCCAATATCTGTTATTATCCAAGTATCTCAAATTCTTGAAATAATCTGATTTATAAAATCACCTTAGAACTATTATACTTTAAATAAACGATAATATCTGATCGTATATTTCATTGCTACTCAAAATACAAAATTATATTAAATTGTATTAGACTGTAAAGTATGAAATAGAGCAAACAAATGCATGTATTGAATTGAAATTTGTTACATTTGATACTTGAGAAACCTAATATTTAATATTCATTAAATTATAATTAAAATCAAATTTTAATTTAAGATATATACTTTATAAGAAATATTTTACTCTAAATTAAATGATTATTTTATTCTAAATCTGACAATTACCAAATTACACTTCATACATTAAAAATACTCATCTATGCATTAATTTACTAATCTGAATAGAAATTTTTCAACAAATTACAATAATACATGTTATATTTTAAACTAAAATCCAATAATATATAAACCAGTTTGATAATAAAATATAAATCAACGTGACAAGAGATGTATAGAAAAAAATAAAGGAAAGAAAAAGAGTTGAAAAAGGGAGGAAAAAAATGAAGAAGGAAGTAAAAGAAGTGAGATTGTTGCAGAGATTTTGTAGGGGGTCTCGAAGGGCGTAAACTTGGGATGTCTTTAATGGTCCATCTTAAATATTTAAGGGTAGTCTGCCCACCGGGTAGCGGGTAACAATAAACTAACACTTATGTTAGTACTTTGAAGGGACAATGCAAAGTCGCACCCTTGGCGCTAACGATCTCACCTCAGAGCTCCTCCTACAAAATACACACGTGTGTTGTAACGTGTAAGAAATAAGACACCCCTTTTTTTCTTTTACTAGTTGAAAGATACACTTCACTTAACTTTCTTTCTTTCTCTCTCTCTTTCACACACACATACATACACACTTCTAAGATCTACCCAATTTAGTCGAAAAGACAATTTGTTTGACGTACACTAACTCTTAGCCCCGATACTTCTAACTGTCCTACTTTTTCCACTACCTTTTGTCTTTTTCAGAACAATCAACAATCTCTTTTTGTTTAAATATTCTTCTATTTTCTGTTTATTTTTTATTTTTCTAACTAAACGTTCAAACTAAGATTGAGATCTAAATAATATGAAAGCTGATCAAAATTATTTCTTTTTAGAACATTCGAAGCAATGCTAAATACCCTACAATCATTGTTTTTTAAAAAGGAATATAATAAATCTATAATAAAAATAATAAATATAACACAAAATAAATGTAACACAAATAATAAATCTAAAAATCAATGTTTTTCTGTCACGTTTGTAGACATATGTTCAAAAAGCAATAAAATTTTGGTAAGTTGTTCTTCAAAAGCTATGAAACGTGTTTATTTAAAAAACAACAAAATTATTTAAGTATTTTAAAAATTAAATAAAAGAAGAACGAACATTCGAAGCAACGTGAAATACCCTACAATCATTGCTTTTAAAAGAAATATAATAAATCTATAAAAAAATAATAAATATAATAAATAATAAATCTAAAAATGAATGTTTTTCTATCGAGTGAATTACGAACGCGTACATACAATGTCTGTTTAAAATAAATTCTACAACGTTACGATTAACTATATTAGATTTTGTATCGAAAATAATTGATTAAAATTAATATAATTAAAAATAAATTTACAACGCGCGATCAAATGTTAACAAAAATTAAAAATTATTATCAACTCACGTTAGATGTACCACTGTCCTTATGTTCAATGTTGTATATATCCATATCCATAATTCTAGGTATCCATGTATATGCACATATTACACTTTTTATCACTACATGCACTCACACACATATGCATTTTACTTGCATAGGAAAGAAAACACTCACACACGTATACGTAACGCGAAATTAAATGACGTACTTGATTTAATATCCTTGTTATTCCTTCCGACGCTCGAAGAAGACTAACGATTATTATGAAAAATCGATACGAAAACAATCGAAGGGTACCGAACATACACGAAAGTCAAAATACAAATCTAACAAAGCGATTCTTTTCGACAACGGCCGAGGAGTCAGAGACAAAACAACGTAAACAAAACATTTGAACGCTTATACCTAAGCCGGTGTTTGTTTATACCAAATTTCTTAGAATGTCACCGTGAGATAAAAACAGTACTGATATTAAGCTCGTTTAACTCGGACGTATATCTTCGATTATCTTTCTTTCAATACTTGGAACAGGTATGGCTATTTCTATATTAAAAAATTCTACAAATGACCTACTTTTGACCAGCTGTTTTTTATTCCTAATGATTGATTTTTATTTTATTTCTTAATATTTGTATAATTAATTATTAGATTTATTTATATATCGATTATATTTGATTAAAATTATTTCAAAATTATTATTTAAATATAATTATTTAAAATTACAGAAAATCTTATATCTTTCATTAAAATTTGATTAACATATTCTATTATTTATAATATTTTATTAAAACATGTCAAAGTGAATTCGAGAGGAATTATATTACTTTTATGATTATTACTTTAATAGTTTTTTAATACAAACTTTTTCGTATCATTTATTCTAAAACTTTTACATTAAATAAAAATTATATTTTCTATACATTTACATCTTGAATTGATACAAATTAATAATAAATTAATAATAGAAGTAATTGATATGTTATTATTACATTAAGAATAAAGAATAATTCAAGATAATTAATTAGAAAAGATTATTAAACGATCGATATATAACTTGATATTAAATTATTAATAAGATTCATCTAAAAATAAAAGAAAACTTTTATAGTTTACTCTTCGTAACGTTAGATTGGTTAATTTAAGAATAAAACTAGGTCTTTCTCTCTTACGATTTCATAACTTCTCTTCACAAAAGTAGACTTTTCTCGTATACTTCCATTAAATATGCATATTTTACTTATACATGTAAGTATAATAAAGTGTATGGTTAATATATTAAAAGTGTGCACATAGATTCATCGAATTTACGTATCAAAACTAGATTAGACTTTTATGGATTTCAAAATACGAAGATCTTTATTTTATATTACGTTTATTCATAAATAATACGATTATTTAGTATCATAAGTATTTTGAGATTATGATAAACTATGTGGAAAAAGTGTATACCTTCTACTAATGTATTTAATGTTCCTTTTTTACTTTTCAAACCGAACGTTACGAGTCACCTGATAATCCTACTCGTAAATGATAATAATAATAATAATAACAATAATGAAAATGTTCTTTTTTAAAGAACGTCTACTGGGTGTCGTTGAAAATATGACTGTTTATTTCTTTCTTTAAAAAGAATAAAAGTATTCTCGAGTTTTGTCGACGATCCCTCGTTGCTCGTACTTTCTTTTCAAGAACCTTTCTTCCTATTCGCGACGAAACAAAAAGTGATATTTAAAATTACAACGTATTAAAGTTAAACTACTTTCTCTTTTCTTTCTTTTATCAAAGTCAAATGTAACTGTTATTTTATTAAATATAAATAAATATCCACAAACATGCTGAATACTAATCGTGCTTTAACTAATCGTTCAAATTAATCAAATTTCATTCGTCTTTTATTAAACATTGAAATAAACAAGATGAAATTAATTGTCGAAGCTAGGAGTAAAGATAGGAAAGAAAAAAATGTTATTTTCGGTTAAATAAAATTCTAATTTGAAAGACATTAGTTATATTTTACGATGGGTGGTTATTGATAGAACGGAGTCGTATTATAAATTGAAGTGCTTTTAACGAAATCCAGGTTAGCCTGAAGCTATTCCACACACCTACAAAGATATACATATTTATGTGTGTATATATATATATATATATATACGTATATTTATACAGGGAACACACACGTAGATGCAAGTTACACTTTGCATGCCACATTCCAAACGACTTGCCAGCCTTGTTTGAACCGGTCGCTGTAAGAGACCACACCGTACAGCACAAAATCCGAATGTATAATTAATTGCTTTATCAATTAAAGAAACCTCGGAGAAAATTTCATCCAACTTTGTGTGTTCAAATTCGAAGACGAAACGTAGAACAGGAATAAAGATATTATTTTTCAATTAATCGAACTATTTTTAATATCAGCATTAAATCCTTATTTATTATTCGCGAATTATTTCTTTTAACAGTAAAAAATATTTTATTTTATTGATTCGAACTGCTACGAAATTGTATCCTATGCAATAACATATATGCAACTATTTTATTACGGTAATAAAATATTTTAATTTAAACAAGTCATATTGTTTTTTTAGATGAAATAAAAATCAATCATTGGAATTAACAAATATAATCTATTAACTTTGATTTATCTTTAATATATTTGAATTATTGCCAGATTAACGTAGTTCAAAATATTTTAATAAGCTATTGTAATATTTTTCTTTATCCATACTAACATTATAAACAATTTTCTATATTATTTTAAATAATAGTTTAGTTTTAACATAAAACACAGACGTTAGAATACGAATTGATCATCGATAGAAGTAGCAAAGCAGGCAACCGTAAATTCGATTGAAAGCCTAGCAAACCTAGCAAACTAAATCATTCTCTCTGTACTTTACGTTAAATCGGTGAAAGGACGACACGGTATAAACAAACAGGGAGATCCCTATAAGCTCTTTGCTAGAAATTTAATGTTCCCTCTACGCTGTGAAGATACTCCTTTAGAATTTTCAATCTAACCGAGAAATAAAAAAAAAATTAAAATAAAAACGAAAAAAGAAACGAAACTCTTAACGTCTAAAATCAAAATCAATCTTTTTGAACTAAGACTTTATCTCTATTTACAATGTGTAAATTAATTCTGTCAAATAAACGTTATTTAATATTAATTCGATTGTCAAGTATGAAATGGAACAAATTTCAATTTAATTATGTACATTTTTTGCTTCATTTCATATTTGACAACCTAATATTATAATATTT
This sequence comes from Mischocyttarus mexicanus, assembly GCA_023678845.1. Lineage (NCBI taxonomy): Eukaryota > Metazoa > Arthropoda > Insecta > Hymenoptera > Vespidae > Mischocyttarus > Mischocyttarus mexicanus. The sequence continues at coordinate 209,983 of JACGTP010000075.1, forward strand.
CGATTTTATACGTTAATTACTTACACGTGAATGAATAAATTAATTAATAATTGTTATTGGAGAATTAATATAAACATGGATTTTTGAAACGTACTTTTAATGCTTGATGTTGACACCACGTGTTATTGAAAGTTCGTGTCCACGTGATCGATAACTGTCATCGGAAACTGTCGTCGATAGTGGTGGTACCTTTAAACACTCTGTCGATAAGTCGTTTTGAAAAATAGTTTGTCGGTAATCCCTGAGTCGGTAATCGTTGCGTCTGTAATCCTTACATAGATAAACTTAACAAGTGAGATAAAACAGTACTTTTTATTTTAGTGTTCTAAATAAATTAACAAATTCAATGATTTTTTTTTCTAGAAAAACAGAAAAGAATATTAAATAGTAATTATTCGATTAATTCTTTCTACTAACTAAATTTTTCAATAATATTGAATAAAGAATACGGGAATGTTAAGATATCTGTAAGATGATTTCTCTATTTTTATCTTTTTTCGGAAGGAACAAATAATATTAATTAATACGTTATATTGTTTAACGATTCCAATTAACTATTCCAGTCAAAAAAAAAAGTAACAGTTTTCTTGAAAAAAAAAAGGACGCGTCCATTTTTCGATCAATCGCGTCAAAGAATAAAAGTCAAGATAATTTTTAACCTTATTGTATCTCGGTTTAACTGTTGATTATAAAAATGATCACCGAACAATTGAAAAAGAAATAATATCCAACAATAATTTATTAACAATGATTGTTAGAAACAAAATTTCGAATAATGGACGATTGTAGGAACGCGATGAATTTTTCTAACAATAAGTTAACTATTTTAAAGTAATATAAATTAGTCTACATATATGAAAATAATATACTTTTTATAAAGAATAAAGAAATAGTAAATAATTATACCAGTAACAAGGAATATTAAACCATAATTATCACAATTAACACTAAAATAATCACAGACGATAACCGTACCGATATAATACCGCGACAACCAAATTGTAACTGATCAACCACTTTCAAATCAATCAAGGATCGGTAATCGTTGCAACCCTATCGAGTCTCGTGATTGGCCAATTGTAATTGGAATTAGATATTATCACTAATCAGCGTAGGTTTTTTAAAACAGAAGTCTTATAATAATTGCGAATATTGCTAAATAAATATATATATATATTCTTTACGGTAATTATATTATAAGTTAAATAAATTATTTCTATCTAATTTAACGTCCCTTAAATAAATATTACGTTTATATCATTTCTACGTAATTTTATTTATCGCCATTCAAATGTGATAGGCTAATTGTAATCTCTTTATGTAATTTGACCAATCAACGTAAATTTTATTTAAAATAATGAAATTGCGAGGGGTGTACCAATAATCGTGAATCTTGCCAAATATCATTTACATTAATTTACTTTATATTTATAAATTATTATAATCCATATGTTTTTTCTTATATAATTGTAAAATTAAATAAATATTGAAATAATATTATTTTAACATATTTTTTAATTAATTAAAATTAAAAATTAACGAAGGGATGTAGTTCGAAAGGTGCAGGCCTCTGCGGCAAAAGCATGAACTAAAACTAATCTATCCTTAAAAATTAATATTAAAGAAAACAAAGTGATTTTTAAGATATTATCGAGTTCGAAAGAAAATGTCGCATAATTAATGACACCTTGTCACTTATTTATGGATCTATAGTGAATTAATAAAGAAAAAGTAAGGACAATTAAATACCTCTATCGGAAGATTGAAATATCCTGAAAAAATTTAAAAAAATATTTGATTTCTAACCTCAGATAATAGGAATTTAAATACATAAAAATCAAGCCTTTTTCATGTACGGTAAGATAATATATAATCTAAAACTATAATTTATCTAATAATATTTCTAAAAAAATCTAAAGAAAGAAGGCTATTTAATATTCGGTGTTGTTCCAACGAAAACGTCAAATTAAAAGCGTCTAGTATTAATTCAAACTTGGACTACATTTAAAACAGTAAATTTATATTCCCGAGAATAGGTTAATAATGTGAAAGGAAGTCATTAATTAGTATAATCTAAGAACAAAAGATAAATTCATACAATTTCTAACGTAAGTCTAATTAAAATCTTTCCGTCAAAATGAGCGACGAATGAATTTCGGTGATAACACTAGAAATAATCTAGTTCCAACTAAATTGTAAATGAGTAAACAATAAAATTAAAAGGACCATCAGGATAATTTCCTGTCAAGAAAAAACACATATGCATCCCATTCTTATACGTACATACACGCATCACCCAGTCAATACTAAACGCGCGTATAAGTAAAAAGGAGATATTTCAAATCGATTTTAACGAAGAGTATCGAATATAGTCGAGGGGACCCGAGCGCACTTGTTACGGTGTTGATCTAACAGAAGGGGAGAGTCGGTGTTTTGGCGCATGCGCATTGGACAGTAAACGGGTGTACCAGCACGCAATGTCGGACGTCGAACGTTTCGTGGCACGTAGTAAAGAGTTCTCTCAGTCTATGAGGCTTTTTTTCGTGGATTTCTGAGTGAACCCAACTAGCCTAATTAATAATCGTTCTTAAATAAAAGTGTTAATAATATGATCGATAATCTTTTCAAATAAAAAGGAGGGAAAGGTTTATTGACGATTGAAGAGGAAGTACTTCCTGGTTGGTTGGCTGGTTACTGCTGCTGCTGCTACTGCTGCTGGTGCTGGTAGTCATCGTAAGGATGGGTGAGTAGTAAAAGGCGGAAATCAAAGTGATTGCGAATGAATGCCGGTTGCCTTTTCTGTCTTTATCTATCTGTCTTACTCGTTTACTCTTCCTTTTATATACTCTTCTCTCTTTCTCTTTAACTTTCATTCTTTCACGTTCGATCTTACCAACGAGTTAAACGTGTGCGCGCGTGCCGCGATATCGCTCTCGTTTATGAAAGAGAGAAAGAGAATGAATAAAAGTCAGATCTTCCGTCATTGTCACTCCCTCAGAATTTTCGTAGGCGTCAGCGTAGTAAAGATAGAGACAGAGTATATCCCCCTATGTATGTGAGTGTGTGTGAGAGAGAAAGAGAAAGAGAAAGAGAAAGAGAAAGAGAGAGAGAGAGAGAGAGAGAGAGAGAGAAGGAAGATACGATACGCCCCTGCATGCAATTTTCACGCTTCTTTCGTACCAGCCAAGTTCTTCGAGAAGGATTCTTCTTCTTCTTCTTCTTCTTCTTATTCTCGAGAATAAGATGAGGTTGAGAATAAGAAGAAGGAGAAAGGACCTAACGTCGTTCGAATGGATCGTAAGCTGTTGATGGTGCGTTGCCTTTTACCTTATCCTCATCGTCGTTGTCGTTGTCTCTTCGTCTTCTTCTACGTTGACGAAGTCGACATAGTCAACGTAGTCACTTTAACAGGGTCTCTATAAATAGGCGGGTGGATCCCCGTCCTCGTCGATTTGACGTTTTCTAGGGCGAGTCCGTGGCGCGTGCCTGTGTCATAGTCATCCTAGTCTTCCTTTTATATTTCTTTTTGTTTCTTCTTATTTTTCTATCTCCACTCCTCTTAATTATCTATCTCTCATTATTTCATTCTTATTCTATCAATCTCACTCTTTTTTATAGAATTTCATTTCTCTTCCTCTATCTTTCACTTATTTTTCATTCTTATTCTCTCATCTTTACTCTCTTATTCTGTCACACTTTCTTACACAATTTCATTTCTATTTCTCTGTGTTTTTATTTCTCTCATTATTTCATTCTTATTCTTACATTTTATACTCTCTCAATTTTACTCTTTCTCTCTCTGTCTCTCTCTTATTTTCTAGCATTGTCCTATGATTTTTTGTATTCAATTCTTTAACTATCTTTCTCACTTTTCCTTTTAGTCTCATTTCATTTCACGTTTATCGCCTCGCCTTGAAGCGTGACCTGTATTCTCTTTCTCTCCCTCTTTCTCTCTTTTTAGCATCTACTAAGCTAACTCTTTCTTTTTTTCTCTACAAAGCATCGTGTTTCCTCCTCGACTTGCCTTTCGACCTTTTCTCTTTCTCTTTTCCTCTTTTTTGTATTATTTGCAACCCTAAGTTTTACGATATAGCGACAGAGAAATTGCTCTTCTTGTTTTTTGTAAATGTTTATAATATTTTTATAATGTTATTTAGATTTTATTATTTCTTATATATGAACAGTTTTTCCTAATACCAATTTTATAATAAACGAAGAAAATATCATTCAGCATTTCTCTCTTTTTCTTTCTATCGATAAAATGCCAATTTAATTAACATTTTCCTTTTACGATTCCATACGCCTTTACGACGCCCCTATACAGGATGATTCAATAACTATCTCATCGAATAATATCTTCCATCTATTCCTGTAACATCTTTTCAAAGAACAAGAAGAAGAAGAAGAAGAAAAATCAATCAGTTACGTTTTACAACCCTTCAATTGTGATATAATCTTACACATAAAAGTATCTCTATAATTAATCAAACACGTTAATAATTATTCCACAAAGAATAATCGATTGATCCAGCCTGTATTTTTGTATTTCATAGTGAAGGGAGAAAAAACAAAGGAGGGAGGGTGATATATGAAAGTTTACGATTCTCCCACGCGAAAATCCAAAGAAAAATAAATAAAAAGCAAAAAAAAAGATAAAAAAAGTAAGCAAAAGTCTCTCCCTTCTTCCTTCACCCCTTTTATTTCTCTCTCCCTCTCTTTCTCGTTTTCATACACTCACAATCAGTCGTTTCACACCAGTCGTCCATTGTTTTGCACGCGTCTCGATTTTCGTATGGTCGGCTTTTGAAAGAGTAAAGAAAGAGAGAGAGGGATTTGTAGACGAGTCTTTTCTCTCTCTCTCTCTCTCTCTCTCTCTCTCTCATTCTCCCATACACACATTCAACATACACTCAACATACACTCAACACACACATACACACACACACTGTATTCAAGTCTCACTAATTTTCTCATTCTGGGTCCTTCACTAATTCTCTAATTCTATCCTTCTCTCACTGTATTTCTCTTTAATTCTCTCTTTCTCTCATCCATTCATACTATCTCTCTCTCTCTTTCTTGCTTATTCTGTCTCTATTACTCTCTTAATATTTCTTATAAACTACATCTCTTTCCATCTTACTTTCTTATCCTAATTACTCCTCTCACTCACTCACAGTCTATTATTTTATTATATTTTATTTACTTTTCTCTCTATCTCCTTCTCTTTCTCTTTCTCCCTTAGTCTATTATTCTGTCTCACTTGCACTCTTTTCTGTTAAGGTCTCCCCAATACACGTTCATAAATTTAACCACGCAATTATGCGTCCCTCCTACGCGTTGCACGCACATATTCCCTTCTCTTTCTTTCTTTCTTTCTTTCTTCTCCATCTCGTCCTCTTCTTTTCTCTTGTGATTATGCGACCGCGCGTATACTAGTCAAGCACGCGTATACGCATGAACAAAAAGATTATGTCTATCAGGAGAAAATGAGGATATCGAAAATTAGGGCTCTATTAGCATACAAATCCTTTTATTTTATATCGGCTTCAACTTATCCGAGAATATTTTCTTGACGGTGGTTGGTTGACCGATAACTCATCCAACATAATCTCTAATGCTTATTATTATTATTATTATTATTATTTGCTTCATATGTTAATCAAAAATTTCATTTCTCCTATCTCTCTCTCTCTCTTTCCCTTTCTCTCTTTCTTCTGTACAATTTCATTAACAAAACTTATTATTTAAACCAAGTACAAGACACGATAGTTTCATTAATCATTATAATTCATGATGATTACATCGGTAAAAGTAATAATTAAATTTTAATTAAATTGCATTTTATAAAACAAATTCAATTTATTTCTTATATCGTGTGTGACGAATGCAACGAAATGAATAAAGCGAAATGGGGTGACAGGGTGGAATACAATTGTCAATAATTTACATAATAAATAATAAGGATTAGAGTAGCGAATGTAAGAGGGTTTTTAAATGATAATCCTCCTTGGTTAGTTATCTAAGCAAGCTTGCAAATACTTGGAAATCCATCGTGGGGCTTTTAAGATATGCAGAACGTGCGCCGGACATTCACGGATGTTATTTATAATTCACGGCATCGTGACTGTCGGTTATCCGCTTTGCGTATATCGTAGCAGCTACTCTTTGACTACCAGTACATACTACTACTCGTTTATCTATCATCTATCATCTATTTATTATCTCATAAATCTATCCAGGTATCGACCTTTTCGAAATAATCCAAAACTAAAAAACAATTTAGATTCCTTCTATCTTATTTATTTTAATTTTTCATTTCATTTCATAACGCGAATTTTCTAACATTTACAAATTTATCTTACAGATTAATGTATCCAGATTTTAAACAAGAATCTTTCATTAATTTCATCCAATCGTCGTTAATGAAAATATTAAATGTACATTTTTAATATGTGATAATAATTATTTATAAATTATGCTATTAAAGGGTAAACAGAATATAAAATCTCATCGAATTCTGGTAAATCAAATATGAAATATCTACAAGTATCATTGATAAAATAGTTTATGTTCCATAATTAACTACCCTCTAATTTAACACACAAATATAATCATAGTACATATGTATATACTCGTTAAGACAAAATGCAATAATATTGTTGACGCAGTGCAATTGGAACGAACTTTATCGACGAGGTTTATTGATTTTTCCTTGCGTGCTGGAACCCTCCCAAGAGTATCGGCACACTTTTGGCATTGTTGAGTAGGGGTTAGCACCCTCTCCTATACTAAAAGGGAAACGCATTTCATGCTAGTTTTTCTGTTTCTTTACTTCGAGAAACTGCAACCATAGTCGATCGATATCGCAAGAGTACTCTGAACTCTCTCCTTTTTTTTTTCCTGAATGCGCCAAACTGTTAAACCAATGGTCTAACTGTGTTCTTATGGAATTCTGGGATTCTATCAAACCTTTCCTAAGGTTCCATAAATTGTTATTTAATATTATTTATCGTATATACATTTTTATGAATTATTATTTATGAGAAAAGGGTTCTAAGTTTGAAGACCATTGATTTAAACTACTAATACACACAAATATATATTTTATTATTTAATTATGTAGTATTATGTGTTGTAGCCCTCGAAGAGATTAATGAAAGTTAGACCTTCAAGATGGAATTTATTCTGACTCATTGTTTAGTTACAACATTTGTATGATTATTCTCATAGTTCGTTGTCGTCTTCACATTTCTCATTAATTTATTTTCCTCTAGTCAATTTATAGTTTTGATTAATTTCAATGACATTTAATTAGACGTTATAATTCTATGTTAGATATAATTAACAAATTCATTACTTTATAACACAACCAAATATATACAATACAATAATTCACGTATTTAATTGTCACATGAAAATAAATTAAAATCTAAACAAGATTATATAGATCTATAATCAATTGTAATTAATTAGAAAAGAGTTAGTAAATTCATTTCGTAGGAATAATAAAATGTAAATCTGAAGATTAAATAAAACCTAAACGAATTTAAATACAAATTCAATACAATATTTAATTCTTAATAGGACTCTTAAATAATTGTGTTTCTTACAATTAATTTAACATGAATATAATTATAACATAATATCAAATGAAAACTAAAATAATTGAATGTCTTACGAATAATAAAACGTAAATCTGAAGAATAATTAAAATCTTAAGATAATAATAATAATGATATAAAATAAAATTCAATTCTTTCAAGGATCCAAGATGATTAAATTACTTACGATTAATTATAAATCGATAGGTATTACATCGATCATATTTTCTGCTACCGGTAGGACGAGGTCCTTCGAGATGACGACAAGACTGGATGGAACTCGACTCCAAGATTATGTAACAGATGATAATACAATACAGTAATGTTTATTGACGGACGCTTGGATAATGTTACATGCAAATAGTATAACACTTTCCTATACTCGTAGGCTTGACACACATTTCCCGTTACTCGTACATTCTACACTGAAAACATCTCTCTCTCTCTCTCTCTCTCTCTCTTTCTCTTCTTTTTTTATAATCTTATTATTCTCTTCTTTTTTTTCATCAACTATTTATTAAAAATTTCAAAGTTACCGAGAAACGAACAAAAAGTAATCTTACGTTTCAACAGACACTTCAGATACGATTTAGAATCTTTTTGATATTGTAAATCAATGTGTACATTTTCGTCATAATTTTTTAAAGTAATGGTAAAATTTACCATTGAGTAAAAAGAAAAATGACTTTCTCATATCGACTTATGAATATTTTGTTAACTTTCATAATAAGCTTATCTATACTTCGCGTTTATAAGTCGACAGAATGGGAACACTTATAATGAAAGAAAATAAACTAATCTTGGTCAGTTCTCGTTATTTTCTTATTTTAAATAGGATTTAAGAAAAATCTATACGCGTTTCTATTATTATTATTTTCATATTTTTATTTGTAATTTTAATTAAGTCAATCTCACGTGCTCGTTCATACGAGTATGAATATGCAGCAGACAAAATTAGATTGGGTAATTTTATTTTCAAAGAATATATTGTTCCGTGTTACGTAAGTTATGTAAAGAAATAAAAGAATAAGGAAAAAAAAAATGGTAAAGAAAATGATAATAATCCATACACACATACATACACACACACATATGTGTGTTTGCACTTCGATACACACTTGGGAGCTATTGACATTTGTCACGCGATATTTTCTTTTCTTCTTTTATTTTTTCTCTCGTAATTTTTTGTCGATGAAGTAGAAGAATCTTATATTTGTATCTTTTTTTTGTTCCTTAACGAAATCAGGTAAAACCGTAATAAGAAAGAAGGATATAAAAATACATAAAAGGTAAAAAAGAGAGTTGAGGGTAAAAGAGGGGAGAACGAGAATCGGTCCTGGACCACCAACCGTTGAATTTTTCTTGCGGTTACCACTCCGTTGCATAACGTCATTCCATAAAAATCTGAGCGTTATTAAATACACGTGCTTGAACTTTTTGAAAAAAATATGGATCTTAAAATAAAAAACGTGGTTTTGCGTTTAAGATAACTTGTGCAAGTATCTGTCATTGATTTCTAATTATTTGATCATTTGAACAAGTTTCTACATTTGGAATAAATAAATTATATTTTAAGTTAACAAAAATAAGAAAGAATTTCTTTTCTAATATTAGATTTAGGGAAGATAGTAATTTATTATTCCAATATACTAGAATCTAGGAATTTCTTAATGAATTTCGAGAAAAATGATTGGTAACTTGATTTGTCGTGTTAGTTGTTCTTCTAGTCATGTTGTGTTGCATTGTAGTAGTTCATCGAACGGTCACGAGAAAAGACAAGAGTTCATTGATTCGTTTAAGTTCATCAGTTGTGTCTTTACAGTACTGGTCTGACCGTTAACAAAAATAACTTTCTAAGTAGGAGTCATACTTAAATTATTCGCTAAGCTCACATTGAGTTTTCTCCTTTATTTTTCTTTCTTTTTCTTTCTTTCTTTCTTTCTTTGACTGGAATCGAATACATGTGATACTAACGTGAGTTATTCGTATAATAATATGGTAAGTAAGAGAATTCGGAAACATGATACAGAGCTAACGTGGCTGTTCAGAAATAACTGCAGGAATAATACGAAGGACTAAATATACATATATATATATATGTGTGTGTGTGTGGATATTTATTCTCGTATATGCGTAACACATAACGACGAAATATCATTACGATGATATATAAATTGAAACTACCTAATTAATCTATAACTTATCTCGATAATAATGATACTTCGTTAGTCGCATAACTTCGTATAAAATCATTATTTACATCTAGAATAATATATTTTTTTTAAACGATAAAATAATTGACATACGTGTCTATGTGTGTGAGTCTATTAACTACGAGATTAATTTCATACAAAATGTTTTTACATCTTTCTTATTTACATAAATCAATAAAAATGAAACTGTAAGAAACAAGTACGTTAATAAATATATATTTAATAACGTTACGAAATTTTTAATAACGAATATAAATAATTCATAACCAAAACTAATTAATACCTAAACGATACAATATCTAATACGTATATTAATTAATCAATATTCCCTAAAAATACTACACACCTAAATTCCTTTATTAATATCTTAAAATATTGAAATAATCTTTTACCATGTTTCAACGTTTAAAATAAAAAACATTTAATATTAAATTACGATAAAAACTATTCTTCAAAATACATAATTCATTAAAACTGTAAATAATAAAACTTATGCTATTAAAATATATACAATTAAAAATCTTAATGAATAAATATTAACAATAATTCTCTATTAATATTAAAACTAATAAAACAATTATTATAAAATGAAAGTAATATTATATCTTAACATTCTAACATTTAAATTAATACTGTTATCAAATTTATAAGATTTCAATGTTATATAGTTTGGAATAGATTTAGAAGTGGGGACAATACGTAAAATATAAACACGTATTAAAGGTGATAATATAAACGTTTAATCACCGTACCTCTCTGCTGATGGTTTCGTATATGTGTGTATGTGTGTATGTATGTGTTGTGTGTGGTAAACGCTTTCGATTCGTTTAGTTGTTGGCGAGACGTCGTGCGCGTTACATCGTTCGAGTTATATCGAACGAACATAATTCATAGATCATCGATCTTTACTCATTTTATTTCTATATCTTATAAATACATATACATTGTGTAACCCGTAATTAAAATAAAATTAAAATAAAATTAAAATAAAATTAAAATAAAATATAAGAGAGATCGAAAGTATACGTAAATATCGTGGTTATCGATCAGAGTGTGTTCATCGAGGCTCCTATATTTTTGTATTCTTTTTTAAAAAATTTTTTTTTCCTACAACTCTCTCCCGTGAAGTTACGTAACCGAATAAAATAAAAATACACAATGAAATCAAAAACTACGGAGAGTTTTATTGCGAGTGAAAGCAACGGGGTCAAGAAGGAACAAACAATAACCGTAGATGAGACCACCAACACCACCACCACCACTACTACTAAGCAAAAACAATTAAAAAAAGGTAAAACACTTTACCTTGACTATTATTTTCGTTGGAGAATATTTCGCTAATTTTCTTTTTTGTTGGGTCATCGTATATCGTACGTTTTTACCTGCGAATTTATCGATCAAGTTACGATCTTTTTTTTCTATTATCTCTCTCTCTTTTGTGCTGTATAAGGCGTGGTTTGAACATTTTACGATCATGATAACGACAACTCCAGTGCCATCTGACGTAAATCCTCTCTCATGGCCATTTTACGATTTTCTCCGATTTGACATTGAGGAAGGAGGAAAATATTCTTCGATATTTTATGTTCCTTTAGCTAATCATTTTAATCATCTTCTTATTACTCGTAATTGTAAAAAAAAGGAAAGAAAAAACATTAACGCGTTTTTTTTCTATGATTTTCTCTCTTATAAAATTCACTCTTATGCATAAATAAATATAAACAATTAAACAAATATATACTCACATCGTATATTTAAATTACTTTTTATACTATTTCGTATATTTTTATATGCCAGTAATTATCGATTGGCAATGAGGTAAATAAAATATTGAAAAGAAATAAAAATTAGATGATTTTATATTACATATAAATTTATATTAATTTATTTTAATCATTTAAATGTATGATCACCTGGACAAGAAGGTGGTAGGAGAACATACATCAAAATTAAACATCAAAGTTATATAAATGGATTCATTTGTAATACATACACACTGTACATATAATAAATATATTAAGTTACTTAGCATGTAGACCAAGTTAGCACGATTTCTCGTGTGTAGCATGACTCAAGACACGACGACGACGACAATCACGAAGGACTTATTTGCTTTTAGTTCTCGATATTTCTCCGTCACGTTTTATAAAACAGTTCGTGAGAAACTGCTCGTGGCGATATTTAAGGGTCCCTTAATGCACATGCAAGAAATTTTAACCCTGACTGTTGGTTTAGTAAGAAAAATATTAAACAAACGTCCTGTAAGATTTTTAAACGTATGATTGAATTTTTATTAACCAAGCATACGCGTATTTAATACGACCTCTCGCATATTTATATTTTATTGCATTCTAATTATTTATAAATATATATATATTTTTTTTTAATAATTTTCATTATCAATCGACTAGTCCTAATTTGTTTTAATTTAAAAAAAAAACATATCCACGCAAACGTAAATATATTTTTAAAACTAACGAGATGTGATCTTTGCACTTACATTTAAATATTATTAATTATTTAATTACTATTATTCCTTATGATATTCTTTAATGAATTATTCAATAATAATTATATATATATATATATATATATATATATATATTTATCTATATGTTACGTATGTATATGTGGTGTGTCATCTCGGATTTGCTATAATTGTGTTACAAAACAGGTTGAATATTTTTTCCTTTTTTTCCCGTTTAAATTTATTTTTAGAGATACAAGCTAAGTAAACTAGAAATATATACGGTTGATAAGAAAGTGGGTAAAACGCGCTTTAACGAATAAAAAAAGAAAAGAAAAGAAATGAAATAAAATAAAATAAAATAAAATAAAATTGTGATAACGAAGTATTGTATCGCGATTAAATCGAGCGTCATTTGGTAGATTGTAAAGTAATTCAAACTTTGACATATATATACGATTACATATGCACACATACACACATACACACATATACACATACAAACAAATTTATATATATCCCTGGCTGATAATAAACACTTTAATCGCCCAACATGTTTTACTTGGGTTTCCCACGGAGCCCAAAAGTGACATTTGAAAAGCGGTATCGGTCGATCAACGATGCAATTCCAGTATGCACATGCGTTGTAGTCGAATCTTTCAATGATTACGAAATACCAAATATATTTTTTTATAAAGTTTGAAAGAAATGTAAGCAATACGATAAGAAAAAATACCAACGGTTCAATTCGTAATAATTATTCAACTTGGCATTGAATTTTTTATAAATAAATAAATAAATAATTTCTAATATTTATTCTTAACAACAACTGTAATTATGTTATTTTTCATATTTTCTTTGAAATAAAAAAGAAAAGTGTATCGCACGAGTTACAATAATCTCCTCATGAATATAGAATGAAAATGACTGTGGAAGGTTGATACTCTTGAGAAGAAGACTGACGTGAGAGAAAAGGGAGAAAATAAGAAAAAAGAAGAAGAGAGAGTAAGAGAGAGAGAGAGAGAAAAGATCTATCAGTTTACACCCCTTTTTCTTCTTAATGGGTTCCCGTCGACACGTAACTCATGCGTTCTACATGCACCGTTCTCGGTCGCGGTATGTTAATATGATTCATAAGTGGACTAAATAGGATGTCGCAAAGTGAGGTCAAATGCAACGACCCCGACTCTCTTCGTTTCTCTTTCTCTCTCTCTCTCTCTCTTTCTCTCTCTCTCTTACTCTTATCTTTGCTCATTTACACGCCTCTGGGTCACCAAATCTACTATTGAATCGTATCAACGATATTTACGATTCCTTAATTCATTTGCTATAATTTATATTTTATTTCAATACACTTTATCAACATTCCAAATCTATTTCGTCCGAATCATGGAAGAGAGAGGAATTGCGAGAGTATTATTAAATTTTTTTTAATCGATTTGCTCCAATTACTTTTTATGTTGAATTAATTTCCAATATTACAAATAACGTTTAAGAATCACGAACAATTTTCTGTATCTTTATATTCATCGTCTATTAAATAATTCGATCTAATAAGAAGATTAGAAATCTTGTATTAGAAATCTATTCAATCCAGGGCATGGTGTTAATTATTTGTATATTTTCACGTCACGTTTGAAACATTTGTAGATATGTTTTGATGAAATAATTTGTCCATTTTTTTATTCATATAATGTTGATTATTAAATGTGAATTTTTTTATGAGTGATATTTTACAAATTTAAAAAAAATATATATCATCGATATTTATGAATATATTAATTATGTATACTTAAGAATATATCACAGATAAATTGGAGTAGGGAAAATTCTTGGTAAAGATCATTAGCGGCACGTTAAAAACTCGATAGATCTAAATCTTGATAACCATATTATCGTTGAACAAACACAGACGCGATAACCGATGAGCAAAACGGGATGAGAAAATTTAATTTCGCACCAAGTCAAAGCTCATGCTCGCGTGTAACATTCTTTCTCTCTCTCTCTCTCTCTCTCTTCTTCGATCATCTTCTTCTTCTTCTTTTTTTTTTTCTTCATTTTTCTCTCCTTAACCCTTCACACATGTATATATCATCGCATGCACACATTTATAAATACAATAAATCATTTATATACATTAAGATAATACGTTTAACCTTAATGTATCGACTAAATGTAATATTTCCTTTAACTTCACGCTCAACGCAGAGTTTCATAACCCCATTTATTAACTGATACCCCCCTTCCCCACCCCAATTCTTCTTTACGCACACTAACAACAGCTGATCATATATATTCTGACTTTTTAACGTGTTTGCAAATATGAAACGCTTCAAATCGCAGAACGTTTGACTGTTTGAATGTGACGTTTTAAATAATAAAAATATTATTTGCTATGATAAAGTTAGAAAAAATAACGTTGCTGAACTGGATCGTTTCGAAAGCAGTTTTTTAAAGTGTTTAAAAGAAAACACTCATAGATTACGATAATGATAACACTATCTTTCTTTTTAATAAGCTTTTATATACTAATAGTCCAGTTAAATTGACACTTTGACTTATCCGCAAAATATATATTTTTGTTTATTAATAATTGCGAATAAATTAAATATAAATTTAAATGAATTACTTTTCTGGATCAATCATCATCTTCTCGAATTATTTTTAAATAAATCTTGTTAGTTTCTTTTTATTTTTTTTTTTTGCTTCTGAATATTATGGTAATATTTCTTAACAAAGGATGATGATAATAATATAATTCAATTATTTATGGAGTTTAAATGAATGTCACTCTATGGAGAATTTCGTATAATTATCGTGTGGAGGTTGAAGTATTAAACAAGCCAGATGTGTCCGAGAATTCGTCTCGGATCGTAGTAATTTCTGTTGAAAAATCTCCGGATGCCTCCCACTGCTATTCTTGTTAACTTTCAACGAGATCATGGTGGTGTGACGTTGATGATAGTAAGTCGTTAACTAAAGATACTTGACAAATTTCATTTTGATTCGTTACAAATTCTTTTCATTTATAATTTCATTTTTTTTTCATTCATATTTACACTAAATATCTTATTATTTTTATTTCGACGAATAAATTGAATTAAATTATGAAAATTTACACGTTTAAATGAAAGAGATAGAAGTATTTTCAAATGTATGCAATTATCGAAAAATTCGATTAATTATTATCAATGAAATGCGAATAAACTTTTTCCCCAAGGATAAATTATTTACAAAAATTTAAAGAAATAAATGTTTGCACATGTCGTAGAGAAACAGAAAGAAGATTATTATTTTTATTATTATTATTATTATTCTATGATGCATCAGATTTCAAATGCATACATACATTAACACATCTAATTAATTATTATCAGTAGTATACGATTCTGAAGTTATTTATTGGTGAAATACGAATAAACTTTTTCCCCGAGTGAATAATATTGAAAAAGATTGAAAAAAATAAACGTACGTACGAGTGTGAGAGTCTAAGAGTGTAAGAAAGAAATAGAGAAGATTAAAAAGTAATATATATGGTGACCTTAACACACGTGATGATCCGATGACGTCAAATACATCCGAGAAGAGCTCTTCCATGATATCACCGAGTATTTTTAAAGGTCTCTCGATACTTGCTTTACACCCAATGTGTTTTTGCCATCCTCCCTCCTCTTCTCCCTTCTCTATTCCCTCTTTTCCTTTCTTATTTTATTTACCTTTTATTTTTGTACTTGTTTATTTTGTTTTATTTTGCCCACGTCAAAGATCAACCTGGTCACTTTACTTTCCTTTCCTTTAATTTTTTTGTCAACTAATAATAATAATAATAATAATAATAATAATACTATTGCTTTTATAAATGTTATTATGTTTTATTTTTTACTTTTTACTTTTTTTATTCTCTGTCACTTTTGTCGACTATGTTATTTTAGTTTGATACGCTTGTGGCACGAAGTAATGCAGAAAGATAGAAAAACTATAATAAATCGATGTCAGGAAAGAATGAAAGAAAGAGCGAGAGTGGGAAAAGAAATAAAGAAATAAAAAGAAAGAAAGAGAGAACATCAATGGAGTTACTTGTTCAGATCATTTTATCTCTTTTTTCTTCTTTTTTTTGTATTTATTTTATTTCTTTTTACAAATGTGTTGTATGCATGTGTACTCGTTGAACGATGACTCAAAACTCATTCTAGAAATGGTCGTCATCCCTTTTACGTAAAAAAAAAACTAGTTTTGTCTCATTTATTATTTCAATTAATTGTATCTCGAATTCATTAATATTCTGTTTAAAAATACAATCTCATTTTTTGCATTGAAATTTAATTTATTGTCAATTAATTTGTATGCTTTAATTTAAATGGTTATTTTTATTTTTTTCTTGAGACAGTTACAAAATTATATTTCTTTTCTTAAATAAATTATTACATAATGAATTATATCGAAACAAATTTAATCCAGTGAAAAATATATTTCATATTTTTCTATTTCTTTTCGTTGGATTTGATTAACACGGTTTTTGTTTTACATAAAATCAAATAAAATCAAATCAAATAAATACGTGTAAAGAAATAACTGGTATATAAATCGAAGGACAATAAACTATAGTTATCTCAATTTATTTCAATCATTTCTTGTCAATAATAATAAAAATAATAATAAAATTAAATAAAATAAAGCAATATTATACTTGTTATGAAAATTTGTACTTTTTTTTATCTTTCTTTTAAGAAAATCGAATCAAGAAGTAAAGGAATCGTGAAAGTAAGACGAGAATAACGAATGGGGTGGTGAGTGGGGAGTGAAGGGAGGAAAGTTGTCGCATGAGTCATACACCTGTTCAAATGTAACATACACACGTGTGTATACGAGTTTATTATACCTGAATACTTGTACATTTAGGTATATTGGTGTTGCCAAGAAGACTTTCTTGTTAATTTCTTTTTGTAAAATGTTTATTCGAGTATACCAATCTCTCTCTCTCACTCTCTTTCTCTCTTTTTTTTTCTTTCTCGGATTATTTCGTTTCTCGAGTCGAAAATTTTCAATTTAAATTCCTGTCGTGGTGATACCAAAAACCTCTGAGGAGTGTTGTCGTAAAATTATCTTCCACGGAAATAAATACAGTGAAAATCTTGGTAGGAATTTTGCTAACACCGTCGACGTGAGATATAAATTTGAAATAAGAACGATCATTCGTACTTTTACTCGTACACACACACACACATACATACGTATGTGTAAAATGATTTTATTTAAGTGTTTAATGCGATCATTGTTGATTGCAAAATACATAAAAAAAGAAAAGAAACTAGTCAAGCCAATATGTCTAGTTGGTGTAGAAAGTTTCGATAGCCGATATGTATAGAAGAAGAGAGAATGTTTGAAAAGGAAGCGGAACTATGGCTCGTAACTTTGAAATGAGCATACCAATCAGCGCTTTGACGTTCGACGAAGCTTTCACAATTATAAAATACTTTTAAGGTCGGTCTAGCGTATCATAGAACAACACCAACAACAACTACAACGATTTAATGATTATCTAGAAAATATCTCATTTAAAAGAAATAAAATAATAATAATAATAATAAAAATAACAAATGAATTACGTTGAAAATAAATAATCAAATAGAAGATTTTTCATTATACTAATTCAATTGCACTGTATTTAAATTTTATTTCTAATTATTTCAAAATAAAAAAATAAAAATAAAAACTAGAAACACTGCACATTGCATTCCATTGCATCGTATATGCATTGCATTCTTTTTTACCTCATTAATTCTACATTATAAATAAATTAATAAATAATTAAATATAAGATAAAACACATTACATTGCATTGTATTTGAATTTTATTTTTAATTATTTCAAAATAAAAAATAAAATTAAATACTGAATACACTGTGCACATAACATTCCATTGCATCCTATATGCATTCCATTCTTTTTTATCTCACTAATTTTTAACTATAAATAAATAAATAAATACTGAAATACAAAAACACTTTACATTCCATTCCATCGTATATGCATTGCATTATTTTTTATTTTACTAATTTTCCATTATAAATAAATAAATAAATAAATAAATACTGAAATACAGAAACACTACATGTTACATATCATCCTATTGCATTCTCTTTTATCTGATAAATTTTGCACTATAAATAATTAAAAAGAAATTGATAGATAGAAGACAAAATTTGATTCCATTAAAAATAAAAATAAGAAAAAACCTGACATAAAATAAAAAAAAGTAATATTATTATACGATCTAGTAGAGACTGTAGTTCGTTGTCAACTACGAAAACCGCACAATACTTTATCTCAGACCGCACCTTGTACAAGAAAACCACGATAAGGTGTATAAAGTATAGAAAACGAATACCACTTCCAGCACTAGGAAGGCCTTCACCCGTTTTCGATTGCCACGGATCTTGTAAATGTGCCCCAGCAAGTGTCTTGTAACTACCTTTTTATTTCTTTTTATCTTCTTATTCTCTCTTTCCTTTTTTTTTTTTATCTTATCCCATATGGCAACCGGTAAGACACGTCTTTAAACGTGGCTCCTCCTCTGAATCTGTGTGAGTCATACATTAAATACGTTCCACACGTATTTTTACTACGCTCGGATTAAGTTTGTAACGTATGCCATACTTAGATCATGCTTATACGTGTTGGGTATGTCAATGATATCCTGGTGCCCCATTGATTCAAACCAGAACTGTTAACAACTTTTTACTAATGCAACATTAGTTTCATTTTCATTGAATTAAAGTAAATCACCTCGTGTGACGAGGCTGGTTTTTATCAAACATTTTTTAAGAATTTTTTTCAATGACCAATAAAAAGATCAAATTGTTTCAACTTTTTATGATATATTTATTAACATTTCAGTAGGGTATAGAAAAATTTTTATAAATAAATCTCTATAAGAATATGAGTTGTACTATTTTGAAGACACATATGAAAGTTTTCTATCGTGAAAGAATATTTGTATTATAAGTGTAAATAATAATTGATATATATTTAACCAATAATTAATATTTGGTATAATTTATTTGTTAACAGGAAAAACATTTTGCCAGTCTTGTAAGAAGAAGTGCAGCGGAGAGGTGCTAAGGGTTCAAGACAAGTACTTTCACATAGGCTGTTTCAAATGCGCACAGTGCAATACAAGTTTAGCACAGGGTGGATTCTTTGCTCGAGAAGGTTCCTATTATTGTACCAAGGTAAAAATAATTCTAATATTTAATTAACAAAATAAAATTATCATTTACTTATTGTTGATAAATCAAACAAATTAACAATAATATTCATTAATTGACATATTTATTATTAACCCTTTTTGCGAGATCGTGTGTTTAATTCTGTGCTTCCAAAACATTTATTTTTCTAAACATTTTAAACATCTGTTGAAAAGTAGGTCAACGATACAAAAGTAGGTCACCTGTAGAATTTTCAAACATAAGAATAGCCATAGGTATTCAATGTATTGAAAGAAAGATAGGCAAATGTGTAGGACCAAGTCGAATGAGGTAAGCATCAGCTGATGTTTATACCTCTCGGTAAAATTCTAAGAAATTTTGTATAGAAAATATTCCCCGAAAATCACCAGCTTAGGTATAAGCGTTCAATGTTTTGTTTACATTCTCTTCTCTCTCATTCCTCGGCTGACGTCAGAGAGAATCGCGTCGTTTGATTTGTATTTTGACTTTCGGGTATGTTCGGTACTTATCGAATGTATTCGTATCGATTTTTCGTAATAATCGTTAGTCTTCTTCGAGCGTCGGAAGGAATAACAAGAATACGTCATTTAATTTCACGTCATTTAATCTCACGTGTGTGTGTGTGATTTGTGTGTTGGTGTTCGGTATCAAACATATATTTATATATGGATAATTAAAACATACACGTAAGTTTTGTCTTCATAATCTTGTATTATTTTATATTACTGTATAATTATATTGTATTTATTATATGTATATGTATATGGTATCGTGATGATATTACACCACGAAAATTAATTCCTACTTAGAATGACACTTAGGAATCAAATTTAATATGACTGCAAAAGGGTCAATTGATCATTGATTATTAATTTTTCAAATACTGTTATTAATTTTTTAAATATTTAAAATTTTCTACCAGGATGATACACTTATTTATAAAATTTAATACAACTGCAAAAAGGTCAATAGATCATTTATTAAAATTTCTCAAATCCAATAATACCGATGAATTAATAAAAATAATGATTACATTGTTCATAGGATTATCGAGAACGTTGGGGTACAAAATGTGCCGGTTGCGGGGAATACGTTGAAGGTGACGTAGTAACAGCCGGAGAGAAGCATGCATTTCATCCTAATTGTTTTCACTGTCAAAGATGCAGACAGCCGTTGCTTGGGCAAGGAACTAAAGTATCTCTCGTACAAGGTAATTTCGTTTAAAATTATCCCCTCCAAAAACAAAAAAAAAAGGAGAAGAAAAATTCTTGAAGGAATAGATAAAGTATCGTTACATGTGTGCATGTGTGTGAGAGTATATGCGTTTGAAACGAGTCATAAAATTAGCATAAACAGTCGTTCTGTTAAAGGCAAATTACCGTTCAGATAAATCGTCGTTTCTCAGTGTTACAAGGTTAATACGTGCAAAGACTAGAAAGTATTAAATTATATATATATTTATATCTATAATTGTATATGTATTGTGTATGTGTGTTACGTATGAAAGATAAGTTCGTAGGCCACGGTAGCTTGGGATATGACGATTAGTCATACTTGGATTACCAAGAAAGTGCAATAATAATCAACTATCAGAATTGATAAACTATCACAAGATTAATATACTTTTTTTATCAGGTTTTAAAACAAACACTTTAAAAAAAGAAAATTTTAATCGAAATAGAACGATCATCTTTTCAATTGTCTTCTGTTATTATTATTATTATTATTATATTTTTATTGTTCTGATATATAAGAAGACAAGTTTTTACGATAATAATTATTTGTGTGCTAAAGAGTAGTGATTCGCGTTAATAAAACATTCAGTCACAGTTGAAAATCATCGTTCACCTTCTTTGTTAATAATATTTGATACAACACCGGATCTATACAATTTTCGTTTCATTATCTCGTAGGTCAAGCTTTATGCCATAGATGCGTTGGTATCCCTGTACGAGAAGCTTCAACACCAGTTGGGAATATTGGTGGTACTCGAGGATCCGGTGATGCCACCAGTGACCCTGGTGCTTGTGCTGGCTGCGGAAACCAATTGCGAGAAGGCCAAGCTTTGGTTGCTCTCGATCGTCAATGGCACGTTTGGTGTTTCAAATGTCACAGTTGTGACACCGTTCTACATGGCGAATATATGGGAAAGTAAGTTCATTGCATTCACCTTTATCTTTAATAATTTCTTATAATTTTGTGTATTCCTTTAAACCATCTCAATTTGTTTTTAATATTTTCTTTTACAGAGACGGTGTGCCTTATTGCGAGAAAGATTATCAAAAACAATTTGGGGTGAAATGCGCTTATTGTAATCGTTACATAAGTGGCAAAGTACTCCAAGCTGGTGATAATCATCATTTTCATCCAACTTGTGCACGTTGCACCAAATGCGGCGATCCATTCGGTGACGGCGAAGAAATGTATTTGCAAGGTGCAGCAATTTGGCATCCACGTTGCGGTCCAGGACCAACCGGACCCAATGGAATTGTCAATGGACACAGCGAAGGTGCACACACACCCCAACACAGAGAATCCGAAAGAATTTCCAGTAGCGCCTCGGAAATGCAGGTAAATTCGATCCGTAAGAAACACATTTTCTTTCCTATTTTTTTTTTATCTATTTTTTTTTTTAACACAAATCAATTAGAAAGAAAAATTAGTATTTAACACTATTTTCGGTGATTTACCGTAAGTTTTTAAGATTATCCCCTCCCTCCATTTATTTTGTATTTAAAAAAAATACAAAATCGGTTTATTTATTACTCTTTTTACGAGATTAATCGTAATAGATATTTAATAATAATCTATACCGTAAGTAATTGATATATACATGTTCTTTTTTTTTTAAATTAATTAATTAATTGATTAATTGATTAATTAATTAATATAACATGAAACTACGAGAATTAATTCTGTGGGACACAGAATAGAAAGCTCGTATTGAAAATGTACAGTGTATGTTTTATTTGTACATTTGTATATTTTTATTTAAACAAAACATATAATAATATTATTATTTTTCTATCTTGTAAATATATAATAATAAGTTGCGTATTGTTATGGGTATTGCTAAACGTTTTTTTTTTTACTTTTTTTTTTATTTTTATTTATTTTATTCAGCTTAAGCTTCTTTTTGGTATTTCAATTTTTATTATTTTTATATTTAATTTTTATTCAATATTTATACATATTTCGTCAAAGAAACAAAAACGCACCAGTGTGTACGAAAAGCTTGTCTCGCTATAGTAAGTTTGGTATTATTTATTTTAAATTTGTAAAGTTAAAAAAAAAAGCAAAATTGCATACGTGTGTGAATCATTGTACAGGCTTAAAAAAAAAACAAAAATCAAAAAAGAGAAGAAAGAAAAAAAATAATTTAATCGTTAAAATCACGCAATGAAAGAAGAATGCATATTTGCAATGCACGTTGAGACTGCATTTGTAGTTCAAGTGCATCACAGTGTTGTTGTTGTTGTTTTTGTTGTTGTTGTTGTGTACATCGTATCAAAAAAAAAGAAATAGCAAAATCATCATATTTAAATGTATATAATTATTACATATCTCGTTTTGATTTATGTGTACAAAAATTCATTAGAGAGTACATTTTGTAATTATTGTTCGTTCATTTGATAGAAAATTTTTTGTTACGATTAATATTGCATTAGAGGATGCATCGAATAGAAACAAAATGCTAGAACACACACACACACACACATACAAACACACAATAAAAAGCTTGATGTTAATAAATAGCTTCTAGAGTTATGGTTGTTCCTTGAGGAACAAAATGAGATAAAAAATCAAATACACACACATACATACACACACATATACACACGTGAAAGCAATAGTTTAATCGCTTTGACATGCATCGTTCGTTCTTTAGTTCGTTCGTACAATTTTTTTTTGTTACCTTATTTTATTATTTACGCACGCTTCGATAATGATACTCTCAAGAATATTATTATTTTGTATTTGATTTCTAAATTATTTTGATCATACGTGTATCGTATTCTCTTTTTTTCTTCTTCTTCTTCTTCTTTTTCTTTGACTTTTTGTCTCGTTTATTTAAATTTAATATTTTTAAAAAAGAAAAATTCTTTTTTTATTTATCGCTTTTTTTTCTTAATCGTTGATTTACTTTTTTTTTTCGCACGATCATTGTGTATAGTTTTCATTGCGGTCACGCACGCCAAGCCTGAACGGATCACTATGCAGCCCTTACAGCAGTCTCAGTCGCAAGGTATGCAACACGGAATCATTTTTAAACGAGATGGTTCTTCATTTCAACAACAAACTAATCATAATTTTATTATTATTATTATTATTATTATCTTGATAAATCATATATTTGTATGGACAGTTTTGTACAAAATGAATTTCGCTAATTCTTACAATATTATCCTTTTTTTTTTTTGTTTTTTTATTAATTTGAAATTGAAATTATGTTTTAAACACATCGATGTGGGCATAAGAGTGAAAAAAAAACGAACGAATTAAATGAATTTTCAATGAAAATTAGTTAATGGTGATGAAGGTTTGTTTTTATTCATTGGCTCTTAGTATTATCCTGCACGTACTGGAAGTCCTGGATTGATCCTGAGAGAATACGGACGAGGAGGACCAGAAGATGTTTCTAGGATTTACACGTATTCTTATTTGACTGAAACACCAAGTCAAGGTTATCTGAGACGTCCGATACAACCCTACGACAAACCTCCGACTAGCCCACATTTTCATAGACCAAGTTGTAGGTTTTATTTTATTTAACAATACTTTTGTTAATGTTTAAAAAACACCCAGCATTCTGTTTAACTAAAATATATATAAAAAAAAAAATTATTTAATATTAACCACGTGTTTTTCGTGCCACGTGGTACACTTTGACATATAAAATGCATTGAAACGTCAGATAACTTGACTGTGAAAAATCAAAATAAATAAATCGTTGAATTATTAAAAATCTGTAATATCCAATATTTAAATTAAAGTAACTCCCTTTCAACAGTGGAAATTACAAATGGCATGCTGAGTTACTTGTACAAGTTGGATTAATTGTTGTTAATTAAAATATTATTAATCTATTATTAAATAATAAATATTGTATTCTTTGAATTATAAACAGCATCTCGTTCGATAAGAAGTAGCGGAGGACGTAGTAGCAGATCAGGAATGAGAGCACTGGTAGATGCTTTAAGCGAAACTCGACCAAAGTCACCTGCTGCTGGAAGTCAGGTTGACAATGACGAACCAATTGAATTGGCACATTATCCTGATGCTATGAAACCTCCGCCAGGTGCTCAACCACCGATAGAGAGAGACGATTTTCCAGCTCCTCCTTATCCTTACACAGATCCTGAAAGACGTAGACGGTGGTCAGATACTTACAAGGTAAATTACCGATTAACACTTTGACTGTCGTGTTGGTCATTTATGATCTGCTATGGTTTCTTCAGTGACACCATGGTGCTGGTCATTGATGATCGGAGCATTTCAATTAAATTGTTAAAGTTGAATGAAAATTTACTGTTGACCCATTTAAAACATTACCGTTTATTAGAATATACTTTGAAATAAAAACTGCACTATTGAACAATTAAAAATTTTTATTATTTTATTATTGGAACTTGCAATCATAAAATATTATCATGGCGTTCTGAGGAAAACAATTCAATTCGGTGTGGCAGTCAAAGTGTTAAGGGGCTCACCCTGTATGACATTCTATTTTTTATAAACATTTTTTTAAAGAATTTTCTTATCAATTTATGCAAACAAACAAAAATTTAATTTTTTTTGACCTATCACACACAGGATGACTCCCTTAAATATTTATCTACTATAATTCGATTTGTAATTATTCATTTTGATGTTTTTTTTTTTTCTTTTGTATGTCCGTGGTGTCTGTCTGTACGTCTGTGTGTATGTGAATGTGTGTATGTGTAGGGAGTACCAGCATCTGATGACGAGGACGAGGTTGATAACAAAATGTACATCAAGGAGGTTGAACAAAAATTGAAGAAAGAACAAGACGAGTTGAGTAAGATTGACACTGGAATAGCTAAAGTATTCCTACAGGATCGTGAAAAGGATCGAGAAAATTTAAGACATAAGGCTGCCAACGTTGATCCTAGAAACGCTTCAAGGACACCATCGGCTGCTAGGGAACCAACTTACAGGCTGCGGTACGAGAGTCCTGTTGGAGCGTGTAAGTTACACTCTTTTTATTTAATTATATTAATGTTTAATATTATTTTAATCCTTTCATTGCTAAAGGCCGCATTTATACGTCTTAACGAAGTCTATCGATTTTTTTTAATGCAGCACCATCGAGAAACATAGATCATGCGAGACCTTGGGAAGACGACGATGGTTTTAGTTACAAATCTAGCGGTCCCAGTTACAACGGTGAGTAATAATATTTATCCTTTTTCTTTTTATATTTCCTCTTCTCGATTATATAATTTTTGTTTATTAATCAATTGAAAATAGAAAAAAAAAATTAATTAAAAATAATTCATTTTATTCATAATTATTATAATAATATTATGTGTATCATAGAAAAAAAAAAAGAAAAAAAGAAAAAAAAGTAAATAAACATAAGCGAAAAATCATCTCTCATACATGTCCACACGTTCGCACATAAAACACTAACATGATATCACTCTCCTTTAATGTTTTGCAATAACTATGTTTCCAATATTCGCGCTTCGAGGATTATGAAATGACTGATACAAATCAAAAAAAATACCCCCATACAAAATAATTACAGTCATTTAAACGTATTGTTGTTTCAATTTTATTTTTTAATTAATTAATTAATCAATCAGTAAATTTGAGAAACTCATAGAAGAAAAGAAATCAAAATAAATCCTGTTGTGTAAGATTTTTTTCTATATTGGTTGGAAAAATAGATGACGGAATTCTTTGCGTGTATAAACAAATTATCTTGAATTTAGGTTTAAGGATTATTATATAGGGAAAAAAAAGATAACAGTACGTGTAACTCGAACAGGACTCGTTGAATTGTTCTTTTTTTATTCCTTGTTTTTTTCTTTTTTTTTTTATATATATATTTTTTTTCGTTAAGTGCACTGAACAATTTATGCAAAAAAAAAATATAAATATACTACACTATCTCTCCTATGGACCAACACCAACCCCATTAAATCTAACAGGTGATGTATTCTGCCTAAGCATGATGTTACTTACGCCTTCAACCTAACTCAATGTGCCTGGCCTTGGCCTCATTTTTTATTTTTATTATTTTATTTTATTCTTATTTTTCTGTCTTTTGTTTTCTCTTTAAAAAACATATACAGTGCCAAAATCATATTAAAATTACAATCCCATATATGGTGTGTTGTTGGTAAGGAAAATGAAGTTAATATTTGTTATTGTAAAATCATTTTTATTCTTTTTTTTCCCCCCTTAATTATTATATACAGTCAAAGCTATTTTTATGGGATTTTATTTTTGTGCAATCTGTTTTATTCGATATTTTTTTTTATGAGGTATACGAATAGTAATTGTATTGGTAAATGAAAATAAAATCGTATAAAAAGGGACTGCATAAAAACAAGTATTCGATTGTATAAATTTTTCATTCCTTTTTATTATTATAAAAAAAAAATATACAATGAATTATCAAAGAGAATTGTAAATTAATTTTTGATGACTGTGATAAATTGGCATGAATTGCAAATACATAAGAACATTACAATAATAATTGATATATTAAATGAAAAGTACAAAATAGTTTTTTTAGTATTAATAGAATAATTAAATTTAATATTAATAATATTTAATCAAATTAATAATATATTAAAGATATAATTGTTTGTAAAGTATTTTTATTTTATACAAATGGTTAATGTTTTTGGCACTGTTCGTGTACACTCGATAATACAACCATAAGAATAAATTATAAATATTATAAATATATATATTTCTTTTGTTAAATTTAATTATTTATTAGCCAGCTATAATTATAATATTTTTTTGCTCGGTCTAAATGCTAACAGAACGTGTAAAGCCTTGCTCTAACATTTCCTGCATGACACAGAGGGGTTAAAATTTTTTAAAAATAAAAATAGGTACAAGAGAGAAAATACAGATAGAAATTAATAATAATAATAATAGTAATATTAATAATAATAATAGTAATATTAATAATAATAATAATAATAATAATAATAATAATAATAATATGCTCATATCACACACGGACACACACCATACTCCTCGACTTTTTATTATCACTGCAATATTGGAAGATTATCAAGAATAATCTTTCTTTCTCACTAATTTATGTTTTATGTTTAAATCATCCTTTTTTTTAATTTTTTGCCGCATGATGTTCGTAATTTTCCTTTCGCATCTTTCGCTTGTTCCATCTCATCGATAAATTTCATATAAGTAATTTAAATGTATTTTTTTTTGCCCAAGTTTCGTTCGTATCTTCCAATGTTGAGAAGTTTCAAAAAATAATAATAATAATAATAATAAATTAACCTTTAACGATCGAAAATCCCTACTATGGGGATTGTAAATACTTATACCATAGAAAATAACAAACCTTGAATACCGAGGAATATAAATGCAAAGAATTTCACTTCATTTAGAATTTATTTTTAAGTATTGCGAATTTATTGGTAAAATTGTTAATTAATAATCCACCAACAAGAAATATTTATTAATAATAATATTTCAATGTGTGTGTAATAGTTTAATTATATTAAAATAATTTCTATTAAATGTTGGAATTTAAATTAAATTAAATTAATTTCACAAATACTATAAACATGTTCTGTAAACTTTGCTTTTAACTTTCTGTTATCGTATGAACGAGTATTATAATAAAAAAAGAGGAAATTCTTGATCGTTAAGGGTTAAAATAAAAATAAAAAAAGTAGAACATTGGTATGGGGTGGGAAAGGAAAGGGTTTGTTGAAGGGGTTTGTGTAGGCGGGCATCACTCATCTCGCGAGTATTGAAAAAAAAAAAAAATATACTCTCTTCTCTTCTCTACCTACTTGTCGTCGTGTAAACTATACCACCACCGTGTCTCTATTTGTGTTTTTGTGTTTGTGTTGTGTTTTGCGTGGGCGGCAGTTGGAAGGTCATCGGCGCGTTCCCCGGCTCCCAGAAACTATCCACCCCTTGGTACTCAACGCGCCTTCACTCTTCCAAACGCCACTAGGCACTATCATTCGGTGAGTCCGAAAACTTTCCAATTTCGCTTCCCGTTGAATTCAAGTCAAAGAAATTCTATATACATAATATTAGTCTACAAAATTTTGCAAGAAAGTCAACCCTTTTCTTATAACATTCGTACGTGTGTTGCATTCAAAAAGTATCTCAACTTAAACCTGGTGCATATTACACGAATTATGTGGATTCCATTAAGATCATGACCCTAATTTTTATTTACAATATTTTTTATAAATTTTATAAGGTAGCAAGCTTCATTTTAATTATTATTTATTAAATCAAAGTTCTTTGCTATATGTGGTAAAATAAATATAATATTATTTAATATAATTCTCTCTCTCTCTCTCTCTTATTAATCATATTTTTTTTAGTAACTTTATTATTTTACTAAATTAAATTTAGTATCAATTAAAGTAATTATTCGAGTGTTTGCACCAGGTCATTGTGGTTTTAATTTTGTGTAGAAATTTTTAATAAATTTAATAAGGTAGCAAGCTTAATTTTAATAAGTTTGAAATTAGGATTCTTTGCCATATGTGGTAAAATAAAAATAATACTAATCTAATTCTATACAAATTAAAAAGGAAATTAAAATTCATATTTAAATTAGAGTCTTTCAAGGTTACCCAAATTGTCCAAGAAATTGATTATTTTTTACAAATAATGCACTAATATTTTCAATTCGAATTTCTGTTATAAAAGGGTTGTTCATATTAATATTTTTCAATACTTTACTCTTCCTATTATAAAAATTATTTCTACAAAAATAAAAACAATAAAAATACTTGAACCAAACGTACACATTTTTCTTTTCTTTTTTTTTATAATTTTATCTATTTTCAATAAATTTTATATAAATACCTTTGACTTGTTTTCACGGAAGAGGCCCGCTTTGTTTTAAGCTTAACGAAGAGACCGATTAGCAAAAATAACCAAAAATAATGCAGAATGGAAAATTGCAAGGAAAAAAAAACCAACAGTGATATGGCGGCTTCTTTGAAGATTTGATTAAAAATCCTTTTCGTAGATTATCTTATTTTTTGTTGTCTTTGGTTTGATTTTAATTGACCAATTATCAAATAATACGAATTTAATTAGACGAGAGTACGCTTTAATGGCCTTTTTTATGTCATGGAAAATTCAAGGTAGGGGCTTATTTATTATCATTTTTTTTTTTTTTATATATCGAATGGTAATACCTGTCTCAATAATTTTTTATTTTTTATTATTTTGTTTTTCTTACTAAGAACGAGGAGTGACGTACTAAAATATTTACGTAGGTATTTAAATAATAAAAATACTTAGTTTAAATGCATGATTTAACTAATCAGGTGTGCTACATCAAACATTTATTAGGTTTTTCTTTTGGGGTGTTCAGTTTTTTAATTTTTTAATTTCCTATAAATATTAGGACAAATCTAATATAACAAATAATAATTATAGTAAATAATAATTAATTAATAATTATAGTAAAAATAAAAACTTAGGAGTTTCAATGAACCAAAATAGTAGAAACCATCTCAGGAAACCACTCTTAAAATAATTCTATAAAATGATATTAAAAATATAATATTATAAGTTATATATATATTAATATAATAATAAATACATTTATCTAGATATTAGGACAATCTAATTATAACAAATAATATTATTAATAATTATCGTCAAAATAAAAACTTACGAGTTTCAATGAACCAATTACTAGGAACGATCTTAGGAACAATTTATAAAATAATTCTACAAAATAATAATTGTTATAGATAAATAGATATTAGGACAATCTTATTATAACAAATAACATAATTAATAATTATTATAAATAATACAAACTTAGGAGTTTCAATAAACCAAAGAAGTAGTAGAAACTGTCTCAGGAATCATTCATAAAATAATTCTACAAAATGATATTAAAAAGATATATTATTAAATATATATTTATTGAAACAATTAATATATATTTATTTATATATGTGAAATAATAAAAAGAAGTAAAAAAAAAAAAAAAGAAAGAAGAGATTAAAACTAATAGGCGAACGTTGGGCATTCGTATGGGAATGAAAGAGTAACTTTAAACCTTTCTTTTACCAATCTCCCACCCTAAAAAAAAAAAATGAAAACTCCATAATCGTGAAATAATGTTAGTAATAAACTATAAATTGACATTTGAAACCAGTTGTGAGCTCTCTTCGGCACATCCCGAAGCCAGGGTACGGTCTGGCACCGCGAAGTCACACCTTCTCCTCGACCGGCGGTTCTGTTTCTGCTCTCCCTGTAAGTCTTGCACCGCGTGTTTTAAATCGATCCATTAAAAAAAAAAAAAATACCATGATCGAATAAAACAAATATTAAAAATAACAAAAATTCAGAAAAGAAAACCAAACAAAAAAAAATTATCTAAAAAAAACACGTCACGAGTTAACATAAACGTCGAGACGATAAAATAATTTTTCATAAAAAGAAATCAAAGAAGATTTGTCTCAAAAAAAAAATAATGAATGAAAGAAAGAAAGAAAGTTTTGCAATGAATGAGAGAGTTAAAAAAAAAAAAAAAGATTGTTATTTACGTTTGACCATGAACATTCTCCTCTCGGCCTGCTAAACTGCATAAATATTACATTTGATCTTTATTTGAAAATATAACGCTTTTGTTTTTTTTTCTTTTTCTCTCTATCTCGTTTAGGGTGATTATTCGTTCAGTGGGATGGGAGACAAGACGCACAGCACTGATTTCTCATCCGGCAAATCAGATAGTGAGTACTAATTATTAGAATAATTGTTATAGTTGGTGGAAGGAATTTCATTAATCGTTATTTTATGAATGAATTGTATGAATGAATGAAATAATTAATGAATGAATTATATGAATGAATGAAAGTACAGAGACACACAAAGTTACACAACTATTATTTAACATTTTCTTCATTTGTCTAATTAGTTTATTTTTTTTTTTCTGTTAATAATTTTTATTAACACTACTATATCGTCCAAAAAATTCATCGATAATTGTTTGAATCAATTTTTATTTTTTACAAACATTGGACGTACGAAGTGTTAATTAATTTATTTAGTTTCTTTCTTTTCGTGCAAGATACAAACACTCGAGTATAATATAAAGTGTTTTCTTGCGAATACTATCATATGTTTTTTATTTTTCTATATTATTAATTAGATATCTCTCTATTTCAATTTGCTTTTATTATTATTCATACCAAAACGCATGCTTCGATAATCCTAAATCATCCTGCGAGCTAACATCGTACACTGTTTCATTGACATAAATTGCACTTGGTCGTAGAGATTTTTTCTTTTTCTATAAAACTTCAATCTCGTATTTTCGATAAAGTTTATTCTAATTTCATGATTCATTGTTTTTATGTCATAAATTCTAACCTTCTGAATTTAATACGAATTCTAAAACGAGATATGACAATTTAATTATTTAACATAAATAAATAAAAGAAAGAAAAAAAAAAAAGAATAGATCAAATCGGTGGCAGGTATATTGACCTTGACGAGTAAAAAAAAAAATAAATTATCCACATACACATATATATAAAAACACATACACGTATATATTAGGATGGAAACTATGAAACGGACATTGAATAGTTAAACGGAGTAATCAAATACGCTCGTTTAATAGTTTCCAATCTACTATATATTTTACCTTGCATCGCTTACGATTGATTTTATTTCTTTTTATTTTATTTTTATTTTATATTTTTGAGTAGAAATTAATGAACAAGAATTCATGCGGAATAAAATATAGTTAACATATAAGATTGAGTTAATTAAATTTAGTATAATATATAATATATTTCGTAGCAATCATGTTCTTCCAAGATTCTTCTACGAGTGACTGTAAAAAAAATCTTCTCAAAAAAATTCTAAAAATTGCATTATGTAATATATTAATTTTTTTATATATTCCTCTTACTCTTTTTCTTAATTTTAACTCTGTATAAATAATATGATTAAAAAAATAAATAAATAAAAAAGAAAAGAAATGTCAGTCAAACAAGAAGAAAACGAAGGAAGGACATAATCGTTGACGAAAAGTAATAAAAAAAAAAAAAAAAACGTTTAACAAATATATGGTTTGTGCAATTATGGTTTTTTGACATGGTTTTTTTTTTCTTTCCCATTTTTTTTTTTTTCCTTTTTTTTCTCTCTTTCTCTCTCTCTCTTTCTCTTTCCCAATTTTAGTATCGACAGGCAGCATCACGGATGTGGATCGACGGGCATTGGTATGTACCACAGCCCCATACTACTCCCGGCGAATTAGCATGGTTTGTAGCTTCTTATTGCAACCCTTTTTTCTTTTTTACATTTTTTTTTTATTTTTTTTTTTGAATTTTTGTTTCTACGCGAAACACAACATCATATTGTGCATGGTTGATCTTTGGTTTTTGATAATTTGATGATAAATGTTGATTAAAAGATGATTATGATTATGATTATGATTATTTGAGATTATATATAATATATTTTGGCAATTGTATGTATGATTTATTTAATTGAACAAATATTTTTTATTTATCGTTTAAAAAACAGATGATTTAATTTGTTTTATACGGTAAATAAAAATTCCATTGCACACGTGTATGATATTATTTTTGTTGTTGTTGTTGTTGTTGTTGTTGTTGTTGTTGTTATGTACCATATAAATATATATATTTATATATGTATTTATTTATTTATAAATATAAATATTATGAGATGTATATTTTTATTATTGATGAGAGAAGTGCATGAGTTTAGCTGTACATTTTCGCTGACCAATTATTCCTTTTTTATCTTTCATCCTTGGAAATGAAATTTTTAATATTATTATTATTATTATTGTTATTGTTATTATACTTCGGATATGTTGCATTTTGATATTGATTTTTATTTTTGTTTGTTTTTATTTTTTTTCTAATTGTAAAATGAATCTTGGGCTAAATGCTATTGCAAATGATACACGATAGTTTGTTATGTTTTTATTTGATAAATATTTTCTTATTCTCTTGTGTGTTCAATGCTAGAAAATGTTTTCTTCTTCTTCTTCTTCTTCTTCTTCTTTTTCTTGCATACATTTTTTTTATAATTTTGAGTACATTTCATTCGTGTTTCAATGTGTTAGGGTTGTTAGTTGTTAGTTTTATCTTTTTGTTTTATAAACGTGAACTATTGAAATGTTTTCTTTACAATTTAATAACGAAATAATTGTTTAATAATGTTTAATCAAAACAGTATAAGAATTAAATTGATTGTTTTTAAAATTACCATTTCATAGAAGACAGAAAACCCTGACATTTACCCAAGAATAGAATTTATTTAATTACTTACACATTTTTATTTGACTTTTTATTCTTTTGTATATATTATTTATTAATATTATTATTATTATTATATATACACCATAGATTATCGAAAGCTTTTTTAAACAAGTGTTTCTTTTCTTTTAAATCAGAATACAATTTATTATCTTCTTCTTTACGATGTAGATTTGAAGTAATTTACAAAAATTAAATACATTGCAAATATATTTGTGTCGAAGAATGATTTGTCTGTAATGGTTGACGTTGTCTTGCACGAGAATACACAAAGAAATTTATTGAATAAAAAAAAATATATATATATTATCATTTCTAATGATGTATGTTCTATATGTGTAAATTTATATTACTATTATTATTATTATTATTATTATTATTAATATATATTAGCATGATTATCATCGTACAATTACATTTAAGTATATTTAGTATAAACAAAAAAAAATATATACCAACGTTAATACTTAAAAAAAAAAAATAGAAAAAACCTATTCCATACATGTGGGTATGGTGTATGGGTATGGTCACACCATACAGGTTGAAAAGAATAAAACAAATGAATAAACAAATGCAAAATATTAGACTGTCGAATAAGAAAATGATTGAAAAATGTAGATAAAAATAGAGACAGTGATAATAAACGTAGTAAATATTTTGTGTTTCATCGTAAACCATAGAATGATGGTGGTATCCTGCCATCCTCTACAACATACACGGGTGGCCTGGGTTCTGTTGTGGGAAGTCATGGGGGTCATCACGTGAGAAGATCATTGCCAGATATGGGTGCTGCACCAACCGAACCACCGAAACTTTATCCTTATCATTTACTCGTTATCACCAATTATAGGCTACCGGCTGACGTTGATCGTTGCAATCTCGAAGTTAGTATAACAATATTATAATACAATTTTTTATTTAATTTAAATAATATTTGGATAAAATAGATTAATTTAACAATCAAAAATATTAATACAAATTCTTATTTTTTATTCAAAAAAATAAAGAACACTTTAATTTGAATAAAATAAATCTCAATGAATGGTGATAATAAATTCAATAATATTTTTCAATCATTGCAATCTTGAATTTAATATATTCGATAATAAAAAATTTTAATTAAATTCTAAAACAAATTTTAAAAAAAGTAGAAGTTCATATTTATAATAAAAATTTGTAATTTAATTAAATGATAAATATATTTGTTTGTTTGTTTTGTTTTTTTTTTTACAGCGACACTTATCGGACGCCGAATTCGAAGCAATTTTACAATGCACTAGAGCAGAATTTTACAGATTACCACAATGGCGTAGAAACGAAATCAAAAGGCGTGCGCGGTTATTTTAACTATTAAACATTTTTCTAATTCGTCTTTACATCGCATACGCATATACACGTATTATAAACACTTACACATACATATACACGCGTACATATACACTAAAAACACTTGTTCGATTATAATATTTCCTTTTTTAATCTACATCGTGTCTTTGGATTTAAAGAAAACAATTAAAATAATATTCAATGATTATAATTAACACTAGAACTGTCAATGATTTAATAAAAATAATATATATATAAATATATATATTTAATTATTTAAATATTGTAGTTAAAATCTTGAAAACAAAAATAAAAGCAAGAAAAAAATTTCTCTCTCGTGCAATATATATTTTTTAAATGAAAATTCAGTCAAAAATAATCGAAAGTGTTTTCTTTTCTTTTTAATACCAAGTGGTAGTGAATTTTTTTTTTAAATATTTTTAATTAAAAAGAAAGAAACCAAAAAGAGATTTTAAAAAGTAGAATATAAATTTTGACTGATTTAATATAATTGTAATAAATAATATATCTTAAAGTTTAGAAAAAGGAGGAGAATAATTGGGTTGCATAAAATGCAATAATTTAATTTGAAGTTTATTTACGTTTCTTGGTTCTAGTGTTGAATATAAATAATTTTATTACATATTATAAATATGTATAATAAACACACACACACACAAATGGGATTGAAAAGAGACACGTATGTAGTAATGAAGAAGAAGAAGAAGAAGACAAAAATAGAAGACACGAAAAAGCACACAGCACTGCCACTTTTCACTGTCAGAGTCAATTTTTTTTCTCTCAGCAACGAAATTTTATTCCCACCAGCAGGCAGCTTTCTCTCTCTCTCTCTTTCTCTAATTAAAAATTAATCCTTTCGCGTTTTTTAGAAACGTACGTACGCTTTTATCGGGATTCGACGCGAGAGAAAATTTAAAAAAAAAAGTAATCTAATAATCAAATCGTAAATTTATGTCAATCGTACTTTGCATGGAAGTGTTCAATGTGCGCTCGTTTACAAAATAAATTTACGATCCCGTGTTCATCATATTTACACACACACACACAACACACATATTCACATATTCACACATTCAAACGTACCATACATGCATAAATAGATTTAAAAAAAAACAAATAAAAATATAATCTTCATTCGCTTCATTCATCGTGATCTTAAAGAAAAAAAAAAAGAATAAAAAACCATTGATTTAAATGAGAAAAAAGTTAATTACGAAAAATGACAAAAAAAAAAGGATAAAATAAAATATAATAAAATAAAATAAAATAAGAAAATAAAATGGTAGAAGGGTAAATAATTTTACATTAGAAATCAACAATTTTACCATATTATTAACATAAATCATCTGTTTTGTTGTTCAGTGGGGTCCAGCGAATAAGAATGATAGAAAGTTGTGCTATAATTATTCTTTAAATAAAAAAATTACTGATACAATACGCATATTGTAAATAATAATAATAATAATAAAAAAAGAAAATAATTATTTAAACAAGAAGGAAGAAAAAGAAAAGATTACAATGAAGAATATATCGGGCAAGTGAATAAAAATAGAGTGGGGGTGCAACAAAGGTATGTGGAAGAACTAAATTTTCGCTCAGATAAAATAAACAAATAAATAAATAAATAAATAAATACAAATCCGATATATTGTAAGGGGAAAATAAAAAGATATAACACGAAACACATACGTGACGTATACATGAAAAATAAAACAAAACACGCTCATATTTGCGAAATGTTAAGATTATAGAAGAAAAAAAAACAAAAAAATACTAAATTCTGCTATTATTTTTTAAGTTATACTTATATATATATATAAATATATATTTGTATTTATATATATTAGATTGTCAAGTATGGAATGGAGCAAATTTCAATTCAATTATATGCATTTTTTGCTCCATTCCATACTTGACAATCTAATATAAAAAAGTTATTATTATTATTATTATTATTAATTTTTAATTTTTAATTTTTATCTATTACTATTACTATATTTTAATATTAAGCGAAACTTGAAACGTATAAAATTATAATTAATTAGTTAGTTAGTTAGTTAGTTAGTTAGTTAGGTGGTTCGGCTAGACGAAAAATATCGGTGCGTTTAAAAAACTGAGAACATAAAATAAATAAAAACGAATAGAAAGAAAATACAACAAAAGGTATTAAACGCAAAATCGAATAAAATGACTATGACGTTTAGAAGTTATGTATTTTTAACTCGTCATCGTTTTACACAACAGATTTGAATGAACACACGCATATATATTCACTTATATGAAATTATAAAAGAAGAGGAAGAAGATGGAAATACAGGAGAAGAAGAAGAAAAATAATCCTAATTGAAATATTACGCGTTTAACAGCGTAGTAGACAGTGTTCCTGTCGAGAATAATGTGTATACAGAATGTATTGTAATATATGTCAACACAATCCTACTTCAAAAGTGGACAAGTGGTATACTAAAAAAAACAATGAAATGAAATTTAATAACATACACACAAACGTTTTTGTTTTTTATTTCAATTTTTATTTTCTAAGTTTTACAACCCACTTTTCTGTTTTGTTCAAAGTATTCTGTTTGGGACTAATATCTGCAATTGTTTTCAAATAACGCAATAAATAATTATTTAACAATAATCTGTGTTAACAATTTTTATTTTTATTGGAAGTGTTTAGCTTGGGTCTAATATTTGTAAGTGTTCTCAAAGGATGCAATAACTTTTGACAATTTATTTTCATTGAAGATGTTCAGCTTGGGATTAATATTTGCAATCTTTGTGTCGTATCATCAAATTGTGCAATTTTTAAACAACCTTTTTTGCAGCTGTACTAAATTTTTTGATTTCAATAACAAGCGTTAAATTCGCGACTATTTTCAAACGAACTTCAACTATCGAAATCCAATTTGAATCCCCTTTTTTTTATTTT
Source organism: Mischocyttarus mexicanus (assembly GCA_023678845.1). NCBI lineage: Eukaryota > Metazoa > Arthropoda > Insecta > Hymenoptera > Vespidae > Mischocyttarus > Mischocyttarus mexicanus. Next base: position 248,306 of record JACGTP010000075.1, read on the forward strand.
TAATACACGACAAATAAAAATTCAGTACTTTCAATAATAAAAAATAAATTAGCATTGAAAGTAGACTAATTAAATTGAAATGATTATATTCAATGAACAGAGTAGTCTGTCATTCGATTACGATAAAAAATATTTACGAAACAACAGAGACTATTGTTTAGAAATATTAACAGAGGACGATTATTTCCAACACATTTTACGAAGATAATCTATCCTTGATTATTGCAATCACAAATTTAATTAATTACAAATTTCTAAAGCACATAATCGTACGTATAACATATTTTTATATAATATTTTATTCATTGCTTTTGTATCAATTGTTTATTCTTGAAGTGAATCTCGTGTATTACAATACACTCTGTATATCACGTTTCTCAACGTATTCTCTATATTTTCTAAATAAATAAATAAAAAAAAAGAAAGAAAAATAGGATAAAAGTAAAAAAAACAAACATGGTCTATAGTAAAGGGGGACGAACGAACAAAAAAATAAAGGCACGCGATTTAACAGAAAAAAAATTACAAATTAACTCGAAATTAAAACAATCTTTTTTTACGCGACTTTTCCAAGAAATAAAATCAACAAAAAATAAACTCACGCTCTAAGTTGGAGTGCGAATTTAGCGAAAATAAAAAGGAAGAAAAATAGAAATAAATATTAATTATTATAAATAAATAATTATTCAAAAATTCGAATTACGTTAGTCGCACGCTCATTTGCTCATCTAAAAAAATACACACACAAAAACACATACACTCACACGCATTGTAAAAAATTAAAATAAAATTCTCATCTCACACACACACACACAACATACGTGACACACGTGTGTGTCTGGCTTGTGAAATTTGTGCTCTTCGTATTTAAAAAAGAAATATCGTCTCTTACTCTAAGTCATGTGCCTATGAAAGGAAAAAATAAGGAAAAGTAAAAGAAACAAAATAACAAAGTATATGAAAGAAAAAAGAATGTTTCGTTAGATATTACAAAAAATAGAAGAAAGGAAAAAAGGAAAAACTACGAAAAAAAATAAAATACGAATTCATAGCGTTGATTAAAAAAAAAACATCGCACGTTGCATATTAAATGTGCGTATTTACATGTAAAAGCTTGCGTTTCCACACACGTTCTTTGCCAGAAGGGTTGCCATTGTAATATTTAAAATTAAAAAAATAAGAAAAAGAACAAATACTATATGGTGGTTAATCAAATTAACGAGCACCATGATCTCTCTCTCTCTCTCTCTCTCTCTCTCTCTCTTTCTCTCTCGTCAAAAAATTCAAATAAATAAAATACAAAATGCTTCGACTCTTATATACATATTAACATATATATACAAATATATATAATATAAAAAAAAAATTAAAAATAACATAAACAATGAATATTTGGATATAAGAAAAGAAAACGCACTATAATAAAATAATAAAAACTTGTATGAAAGAATAATGTATGAAAAGTTAACGAAGAATCAAGAAACACTCTATCAAAATATTTTATCGTCCTTTCCTCTCCTCCCTGTCTCTCCCAGAAAAATAAAAACCTTCTTCTTTGCCTCGTAAATCATGTTGCGTTTTTTTTTTTATTCTACACCACATAGAAGAGAAAAAATACACACACATGCACACAGCAGACAGACAGACAGAGAGATACACGAATTGTATTTGAATTAAACTCGATTTCTTCGTGTATAAAACATTTGATTTATTTAATTAAAGGGTATTTAGGATTAGGCTTGCTTATGGGGAATTAAAGAAACATGGAAAAGATGATAAAATTGATGTTCTGAGATTACCTCTGTTTTATGTTGAATAAAATTACAATAAATAATTAAATAAACATACACACACACACACACATACACACGTATTTTGATCATGGTGCATCGTTGTGTTGTTCCCATTGTGCAATTCATGCTACCAATGTACATTATTTCTGTTGTATAAAAGCACATTGCTTCCGCTAGTCCCTAAAGTTAAATAAACGCAAACCTATAAAAAAAAAAAATTGAATCATCATCGTCATCCTAATTGTTTCTTCATTCATTTATACACAAAATTATTCTTTTATAAAAAAAGAAATTAGATTGGTGGAAAAGAAACGTCAGATTTTCTAATAGAATCGTAATTAAAAATCCGACATTATTTTTTTGTCTACCAAACTATATTATTTTATTTATAATAAAGAATATTTATTGAAAATTATGAAAGATGTTTTTAAGATTGTAAAGATTTTTCTCGTAAAATAACAAAACCTTCCAACACGCTTGACAATGATTCGTATTCGTCTAAAAGTAACTCGGCCCTTTCGTTATGAGTTAATAGTGTTGGTGTCGTGTGAACGTTACCACCAGCTATGGATTTAGGATTACCAGCTTTACCAACTATGTCTACAGCTTGACCAATTCTGACAGAAACAGGAAGTATCTGAAATATTAAAATGACAATATTAAAAAATTCAATCAAGGATGACAAGTAACAGTGTTTAGTATTTTTAATTAAATAACCTTGAGATTCGTATCAAGTGTGACCAACCATCTGGGTTCCATAGCAGTGGCTAAACAATACATCAAATAATGGGATTTATCCAATATTAAATTTCTACAATCCAAGCAAGCAACAAGTACTACCATCAAACCGGCTAATGCAGTTTTGTCTAAAATTCTTGACGCGTAATGCAACGGTGATAACGATAATGTACCCTAGCGATAATTAATAGTTAATAATAATAAGAAGAAGAAGAAGAAGAAGAACTTGTATCGAAAATAATAACAGTCAAAAATTATCTTACTTTTCCTAAATGTACGAGACCTTGAGATATTCTAACGAGGAAAAAATGTGATGGATTTTTGGAATGATAAGCTGCTAATTGTCTAAGCATAGTTGCTAATCGTGCATTATTGCTACCAGCACCGACCAATCCTAATCCTAATATTGCATTGTGTGCAACATCAACGTCATTGTCGTGACTGTATTTATTTAAAACATCCAACAATGCTGGTTCTGGATTAGAAAGTGACGAAAGGGCCATTGCCAAGGGTACTGCACGTCTTGCTTGTGTTGGACCATATCTTCCTATCTGTTTAAACAAATTATCATTTTATAGGATTTTTTTTACAAATATTTTTTCATTCTTTTTGTTATTTATTACCTGTCCAAAGATTCGTGAATTTTCTTTACCTTCACCTAATCCGACAACTCCTACACCGAGTGATGCTATTGCTTGCGACATCCCAATTTCTCTAATTTTCATTTAACAAATGTTTAAATATAAATTAAAATATATTTCATTCGATTATTTAATTAAAAACAAATACAAATAGAATAATACTGAAAAACACATTGATCTTTTGCTCGGATATTATTGTATTCCCTAAATCAGTTACCAGTTTAATCCCCTAATCAAATACTTTTACCTCGAATCGGTAGTCTTGTTCTTTATTTGAGTATCATCGGTTGATTGATTACACCCTGTACGTTTACCATGATCGCAACAACTTGCTACGGGAGTAGTTATTGGTGTACCATAAATACTGTCCTTTCCGTTAACAGGTTCCGAACAAATTCTTAAAAGTTCTTGGACGATAAGCACGTCACCGGTTCCAGCATACGCGCAAATCTATATTAAATTCGTAATTGTTTTTAGGGATACAAAGTTAAATAAAATTAATAAATAATTAATTATAAAGAAACCTGTAACATTGTTTGACAAGCTAATCTATATGGTTCTGGTAAAACTTCTAATGCAGCTGACGGTGTATCAATAATGTCACGACAACCCATGTAAAGTATTCCCAAGGCCAACGATATAAACCTGTTTAAAAGATTCCTGTTGTTACGTACATGTCGTTATTGAAATTACTTGTAAACTATTTCTCTTTTTTTATTTTTTGTTTAAATTATTACACAATGTAACCTGTAATGTGTATTGGAAAGTTCTTCCAATGTAAGTTCCAATAATTTCTGCAATATTGCAGATGAAATATTAGAATTAGCCGTACCAACGTAAACCAAACCTAAACCAATAGCCGACAATCCAACAATTTCCATCGTACCTACGAAATAATGATTAAATAATAAACTAAAATTCATGAATTATTAACAAACAAGAACACAAAATAAATCTTACTTTGTTTATCGTTCAATGAAGATATCAACAAATCCCCAATAATAGATCGTTGAGATCCAGCATATGCCAAACCTAATCCTAAAATTGCACCAATTCGTAAATGAAGATTATTCGAGAGAACATAATCGCTCAACAATGCTAATGCTGGGTCACATTCATTTCTAACACCACAGTTTACTAATCCTATTGCCAATAATGCACCTGATTTAATGTAATCGTCGTTTGTATAAAGGTATCTAATTAAAATAAACATTATTGTTTAAATAAAATATATTTCTTGTATCTAAAATTTATGTTAGACTTAGAATAATTATAGTTCACATTCACTTGTCGATTGGTACTAATCCACCATCCACATCCCAAAGGTGTATCAATCCTAAGGATGCTGTTGCTGATAACATCGCGTGACCCTAAAATATTTATTCGAATTGTTAAATGATAAACATGCAAAATTCCTACCAAATCAAATAAGGGTTTCTCATTCGTATGAATTAAAAAATGATTCAATTTAAATTTAGGTTTGCATAAATTACTTTAGTTTTGTGTACCTAACAATTTTTATTATTTGACATAAGTTTGTTTTCCAAAAATACTGCATAGACTAATCCAGAAACATATACGATACCCCTATTTGGATCGGTATTAAAAATAAGATTTAATTGAAATTTAGATTGACATATAAATTACTTTGTTCTTGTATACCCAACAATCTTTAGTATTAGACATAAGTTTGTCTTCCCCGAATCCAGCATGAACGAATGCAGTAACAAAACTTGCAGCCAAATTAGATCTGACAGAATCGTAATCGATATTTCTTCTAGTTCCAGTTTCTAACCATGTTTTATAAATATCTTCGGGTAATTTAGGTTCTAATATATCTAATTCTCTGGCTAATATTTGAAAATGACCATTGACGTGTCCGTTGCTTAATATATTTTCTATTTCATCAGCATCCTCAGCTTGATATTCTTTTATTATTAAATTATTCTGAATAGAAATAAATCAATAAGATTGTTGATTGATAAAAGAATCATATTTATTACGGGACTATGATAATAAATGTAAACCTGTTGTCTCGCAATAAGGAATGCTAATTGTTTTCTTATCAATGGATCAGGACATGTTGTGAGACATTTGAAAACCAATTCCGGATTTGCCAGTTGTATTGCAATTAACATACCTTTGCTATACTCATTGAATCTTAAATACTGTTCGTAAACAAATTCTAATATTTGTTTTTTCTCCGTTTCTTCACTGAGAAAAGAAAAAACTTATATTTGGGTGTCAAATATGAAATAGAGCAAAAAATGCATATAATTGAAGTAAAAATTTGCTTAATTTCATACTTGACAATCTAATATACGAACATTTTAATTAATAACAATATATAATAGTTTTATAACAAATAGAAAAAAAATTCTATAAATCGAATATTAAAATTCTAAAATACGTTGAAAGAACTTAAAATTCAATGAATTATTTATACCAACCTGTATGTTGCGCAACTTGTTAAATAATGACAAACTCTTAACAAATTGTTACAATCCAAATGATCGTGTAAATAATTAATTTGATCTATTTCCATGCACAAATCACAAGCTTGTATCTCAGCATTGTGTTTCATATTAAATTTAACTATACTTTCTATCAAAGGTGTTAATTGCGATCTTAAAAACAAAACAATTTTAAATCAAACAATAATTATTATTTATATAATTTAGTTTATTTAAAACCTGATATTATCTTCGTCTTTGATAGGTGCACTCGTCCATTCATCGACTATCTCAGCTTCCAATTGTCTGACATATTCGTGACCCCATTCACCCGGGTTTTGAACAAACCCTTTTAAACAAAATTCCAAACATTCTCTAGTACCAATCTTAGATGTACCAGCTATAACCAAAACGCTCAAAATTTCTGCCAATTGTTTTTTAACCTCTTTGCCATTTATTTTATTATAAACTTCTTTCAATTTAGGATAATAATCGCGTAAATATTTCAATGGTTTCGGTACAGATGTCATAGACGTTGTTGATGTTTGTATTAAAATTCTAAGATTTATCAATGCACGTATCATAGCATTCTCATCTTTACCCTTTAAACGTGTAAAATAATAAAAAGAAAACCTTATTAATCATTCGTTGTAAATAAACTTGATTAAAATAAATATATCCGAAATTCACCATCAACACGTCAACCAATTGCAACAAATCTTCTTGTAACCTCTTATCTTCCTCGTTCTTAAAATACAAAATTAAATTAAATTGAAATGAAAGAAAAGTACAACAACAAAAAAATAGTCTGCAAAGAGTTTGATTAAAATTAAATTAATATTAAAAATTGTCAAAGTATTGAAATAAATTAATCTTTACCATTTCATGTTTCTTCTCTTTGCGAGTAACCATTTCGTTATTTTGATTTTATAAAATCGTGAAAATGAAATTATTCGTTCAAGCAAGTATCCTTGATTTGTTTTTTATTTCGTTCCCTTTTTTTTTTTTATTAACATTTTTTGTTTTTCTCGATCGTCGTCATCTTGGCTGAGAAAACATATTTCTTCTTCCTTTCTTTTTATTTAAATAAGGAAATAGAGTAATGAAAGGAATGTTAAATATTTTTTAAATAATGAATTTATTCAATATTTCCAATAAAAGTGATATGTTTATATACAAAGTTGTTCACACTTTTGAAGAATATGTTTTACGTTTATAGAATAATATTTATTATATACTAATTATATCAAATAATAATAATATTTACAATTACGAGATGAAATATGATATTTAATATTTAAATCTTATTTTTTTAAACATTCATTCTCTCCCATTCTAATCTCACATTTATTAAATAAAACAATTTGTTAACATTTTCATTAAAAATCAGAGTTTCTCGATGCATCAGTTATAATAAATCTTGCAAGTTTATTTTAGTGAACAAATAAAATATTGTATAAAGTTTTTAATATAAAAGTTTGACAAAAAATATACTCAAAATTGTGATAGTAAATTTTAGAAAAAAATTCTGACTAAGAATTATTCATCAGATTTAATCTGATTAAAAATTACATCAACGTTTCATTACCGTTCACTCATTAATTATTTATCAATCATTCATACATTCATTCATTGTATTTAATTGTATTTAATTGTATATCATTGATTGTTCGATGCTGTTATATAAAATTATATTTATGTATTTTAATATTTAATTTTTTATTAATAGTTTATAAAATATTTACTCCACGAATCACGAAAATATATGCTTTTATTTATTTATATAAAAATAATAATAACAATAATTAAATAGAAATACAAGGGAAAAGTATAAACGAGTGACCACCGTATTTGAAATAGGAAAAATTTTATTTAACAAAAATACCAAAAAAAAAAACAAATATTCCTTTCTCGCGTTTATTTTATATTTTTTTTACGATCTTTATTTTAATCATTCCTTCTCCTTTTATCTTTATTTTATATTTTTTTTTTTTTATTATTCCATTGACAGTGTGCGTATATTTCGTGTGGATTAAATTCGAAACACGTTCGTCAAGATTTTTTCATTCAACGTGTTTTCATTTCCACTCTGCTTGGTTCTTTTTTCTTTCGATTTTCTCGTAGGTGTAATCACGAATAGAAATAATTGACGTGTGTTGATTAAATAATATTAAAATTAATAACAATTAACAAATACAGAGAAAATTTAATTATGCGAGGATTTAAGAGTTCAATACAACGTAAGATTAAAATCTTTGGTAATTGCTTCCAATATTCGTTCTTTCTTTCTCTCTCTTTTAGCAATTAATATTAATTTGTATAATTTTTAAATAAATTATTACTTGTAAAAGAAAGAAACAGGTTTCTAATAATTAATTTTCAATCGTACAACCAAGAAAAAAAATAAAATCGTTTCGTGTATTATGACTTTATCGATGAATATTAATTTGTATAATTTTTTAAAATAAATTATTACACGTAAGGGAAAAATAGAAAAGAATTGTTAACAACGAAGCAACAAACAAACATAAATTAACAAAAAAAAAATGTTCATCCTTTTTTATTTAAAATAAAATAATTTTGTTTCATTGAATTTTATCATTCCCCATTTATTCTTATTATCACTTTTGTTTTTTTACAAATATCTTATCTCACGTTTTTAGTTTCATGTATTTATTTTGGTCTTTTTTAGATAAACATTTTTAAAAGAAAATATAATAATAGTAATAATATTGCGAGGAAAAACCAATAACCAAAATAAAAAAAAACGAAGAAAGAAAGAAAGAATGAACGGAACTTCTTGTTTACCTTTTTCTACAAAAAAAAAAAAAAATATAAAAAACAAAAAGAAAAAAATAAGAAAACTCGTATAAGACACGGTGAGAAACGTATCTTTGAATTGTGCATTTAATTTATACAATTTTTCTTTTTTCCTTTTTTTTTTTTATCCAAGTATGAAGTGTAACGCGTAATACGGGAATGTTTCTTTGACCTTGTACGATAACCATGCACACAAGACGACGTAGTACACGGTTTTTTTTTTTCTTTTTGAGTTTTACATTTGTGACGATTATTATTTCTTCTTGTAATCGTATTCTTTGTATGCGTGCTTATTCATAGATGCATTTTTTTATTTTGTCAAATATTTAACAACAACATCAGAGAAAACACAATGTTGTTTTATTATTATTATTTTTTATTCTATTAATTATGGTTTTCTACAAAAATGATGTTCCTTTAACCTTCCTTTAATTTAGTTTTATTTTTTTGTATATTTTTTTTTTTATATATTTTCTTTGATTTTATTTAATTTTTAATACTCGAACATGTGCAACGTTTATGCACCTACGAATGGACAATAACCGATTGGTAGAATGAAATTAATTATTATACTTGTGATAAGATTCTTTAAACGATTAGATCAGATTTACATACGTCAAAAGATACTTTCCTGTATAGTTTACTATGTTTTCTTTCTTCCTGCATGTTTTTTTTTCTTCTCTCTCTTTCTCTCTCTCTCTGTTTTTTTTTTGCATTGATACTTTGTTAGGATAATAAAAAATAATAATATAGTCTTAACGATAAAAATTATAATAGTTAAATAATAATAGAGCGAGTTATGTGATAAAATAAAAATACGTGTGATTAGAATTATTTAAATAATTAATGACGATCAATGTTTAAAAAATACAAATCAAATCAAATCAAATAATCGATCAAAAATCGGTGATCCACGTTTTATTTTACCTTCAAATGGAAAAGAAAAACCCAAAGAAAAATTTGACTAGTTTCGTGCGAATTGCGAACGAAATATTTACAATTGAATTCTTTTTTCTTATCGGAAATTATTTCTCCCATGAAATAAAAATGTCGGATTTTTAGCCACGATTCAATGAAAGAAATCTGACATTTTTTTTCCACCAAACCCAATATATTTCCAATTAGTTGTTGTCATAAATTAAAATTTCATCGTAATTGGGGGAGAATAAAAATAATTCCATTCAGATTTTTCAATATCGAACATTGTATAAATAAATAATAACAATAATAAGAAAAAAACAAACTAACCATTCGTTGCACGTTGGGAAATATCTCGTTCGTCGTGTTGCAGGAAATAATAAAAATAATCATAATTAAAAAAAAAAAAAAAGCAATAAAACTTGATGACATTTGTATCGAAGAGTTGAACTAGTTAATAACAATTATGGTAATAGTAATAGTAGTAGTAGTATTAACAACAATAATAATAATAATGATCGATCATGAACTTCAGTTCAGTTTTCCAGTTTGACCTACATTCAGGTTTGATCAATACTAATGAAGGAACTTGTCATTAAACACCTAAACCATAAATCATTATTTTACTTGCGATCCAAATAAAAAAAAAAAAAATTGAAAAAAAAGAACCTTATATCAGGTTGGTGTAAAAATAATGTCGAATTTTTAGCCACAATTCAATGGAAAAATCCGACATTACTTTTCCACCGATCCGATATATCATTTAAAATGAATATTCTTTTAAATCTGACGATATACATATATATAATAATAATAATAATTAATTTTAAATAAATAAAAAGGAAAAGAAAATATTAATTGACCGATGAATCCTTTGCTCAACATTCTCCCCTGTTCTTCTTGCGAAAAGGAAACGCACACACACACACACACACATCTATACAAAACACACACACCTTTCACACCGTTGTTTGAAACACTTAATCCGCACGTTTATGTCATTTTCTTTCAAGTCCTTTCAAGAAAGGAACAATTTTAGTATCACTTGCGAGGAACGTAATCAAACTCACTCACTCCCCACCCTTTCCCCCGATAGGAGATAAACGTGTATTTCCCATTTTGGGAATAATCGAACGAAACAAATAATCTCGAATTAAACTACGTTTAACGAGGGACCGGTAGAAGGATTGTCTCAAACTTTTCATCGAGTTTTCGACAACACCTTCAGTTCCTTCCTCATATTTTTTCTTACTCCACTCAGTCCCTCACCTCCCGTCCAATACTGATAAAAATAAAATGAAAATAATGAATTACACGACAGTCTATCTTCGTTTCGGTGGTTCGGTATTTTTTTTTGACAGAAAAACACCACTTTTACGATGAACTATAATTGCACTTATGTCATCGAGTAATCGTGGCAGAGAATCGAAGTAAGATTTAATAGAAATCCTTAAACGAGTCGTATAATTCATAATCATCATCATGATTTTCTTATTGTTAGGTGGACCCATAAAAATAGTTCTTCAAAGGATAACAATTGTCCTTGACAAGAAGATTAATCTCTGACTTTGATTAATAGTTTCATTGTTTGCTTGGTAATTCAAAATTAGTGTATTCAGGTATTATCGGTTTGACACCGTTCAATTCATCTTGAATTTCCTTCAATGATTTTCCTTTAGTTTCCGGTAATATGAATATCGTGAATAAGACACTTATTAAACAGAATACACCGAACATCCAATACGTTGTATGGTTGCCAAAAGCTGAAGTAATGTCACTGGCAAATTTAGTTATGAAGAATGCCAATAACCAACACATAGATACAGTTATACCAGAAGCTTTAGATTTAACATCCGGAGCAAACATCTCACCCATAACTGCCCATGGTAATGGTCCCCAACCTATGCAATATGTTGCAATAAATATCACCAATGATATTACTGGTAACATAGCTATCGATTCTGCTACTTCTTTGTCTTCGTATTTTTGTAAATAAAAGTAAAGACCTAATGCACCCTGTAACAAACAAAAAACCAAAATCTTTAGGAAGAGAAATATATTTTTTTCTTATCTTTTTAAATAAAATCATCAAAGTATTCTTAAATTTTTATTTTAATTAAATCCAGAACAAACTTTTTATTAAAAATTCAATAATAAATGTTTTTGATAAACTAGTTAATATATTTATATATTATAATTAATTATAAAGCAATAATAATTTCAATAAAAATTAGTTGATTATTCCTAAATTGATAACTATCGAGAACTTTTTTCCAAGAAAAATTAAATAATAATAAATTTCCCTGTTAAATGTTACGGGAAAACGTCGGGGCCAATTAAACACACTGCTATTACCTGAATTACGCAATTTCACGTTACTTGACTATTTCTTTCTTTTTCTTTTTTAACAAAATTATACGAGAACAGGTGTGTGAGAATAAAAAGAAGAAAATTCTTTCCTCGTTTCGTGGGAGGATGACGTTAAACCAGATATATTCGATAAGAATAATTAAGATAAAATTAAAAGAAGAAAATGTAAATAACAATAATAATAATAATAATAATAATTAAAAATATATATATTTATAATACACCCGAAGGTTTTTAATTATTAACAATTTGAATCATCGTTCTCGTTGTATTAATCAACGCGTACACGTGTTCAATTATGCGTGCTTATCGATCGAAAGAAGGTTGTATGCACACACATACACATACACAAATAAAAAAGAATTATAATTCTTCAATGTATACCAGCAACACAATGTCGTAACCTTGAATCGCATAAACTATTACTGTACGTTGCACTCATATGAATAATTCATCGATCTCAATATAAAAGAATAATAAAAATCCTTAAATTAGAAAATAATAAAGAAACACAAATTCGTGATTCGTGGTAACATCGAATAGAATAATACTGACCTCCTAGTGTTGACTGTGTATTATGGTTTTTATTCAAATGGAAGGTCACACGTGAGGTTTTACATTTACGTTATACACGTTCTGAGATCATAACGAGCTTGGCCATGAATTCGAGTAAGAAACTCAAGGAATGCGTTTAATTGAAACGTTTTAATACTTAACTTCTTCCCGTATGTACAATTTGTTCCTTTTTTTTTTCTACCTTTTTTTATTTCCTTTCTTTTTTTATACCTTTGGGAATACCCGCACGCGTGTACGTAAACATCCGTTTGGATGATTTCAAGATTTTTAATTGGTATCATTTGCAATATAATTGACAAATTTTCTTAATCTTTTGATTCATTTTTAATAACTCCTATACTCGTTCTCTAAGTTTTTGTTTTTCGATTAAATACATTTTTTTTTCTTTTTTGTTTATTATTTATTTACAACACTAAAGCTTATCGCGACAAATGACTTGTTAGTAATTAGTTGCATATTTTTAATTGCAATATTATTTTCATATTTGTAAACAAATTTATTATCATTCAAATACAACTGTTTAAGGTAATCATTGATAGATTTATCGTTGGTGTTGAATTGATTTGTTTAAATAAAATAAAATAAAAAGAGATAAAACAACTTACCAAAGTAACGATTTCTCCGATACCAGAAGTAATGAGAAGTAATTTCCTTCCTAATCTGTCAACTACGAACGGTGTTACAAAAGATGCAGCGATTTGTACAGCACCGACAATAATTGTAGCAATATTTGGATCCAATGAGCTACCAGCAGCATCAAATATGCTTCCCATGTAAAATAATACAACATTTATACCGGTCAATTGTTGAAACGATGCCAGTAATACGGTGAACAATAAAGCTTTGAAATTAGCTTTTACGGTGAATAAATCAGAAAATTTCGTCTGGGTTTGTATAGATTCTTCGTAGGTAGCCTGAAACAATAATAATACAAATTTTATTAATTCCAATTCGAAAACGAATCAAACACAAGGGAAAAATCATTCCGAGGTTCAATGATTTGCTTAGACAAACACACACACACACACACATGCATACTAGTTAGGATCAAAGAACGACCTTTTCTAAGGCCTTGTTAAATGAACGTGACCGGATAAATGATATTAAATTGACAGGATTTATTGTACCAGAAAATACGTACACGTGACAGGAAAATTGAATAGAAAAATGTTAAATAGAAAAATTATTAATAATAATTATTAAAATGGGATTAGTTATTAATCGTACCTGCATTTCGTCTGCAACACTTTGTACAGCAGATTCACTCGTACTTCTTAATTTGGCTAATGCAGCAACAGCTTCTTGCCTTTTACCTTTGGATATCAAATAATATGGTGATTCTGGCATCAACATGAAGAGAACGAAAGAGATTACTGGTAAACAGGCACATAGGATCCAGAATACCACGTAACTTACGAATGGACCAATTACGTAAGAGTAGAACAATCCAAACGTGATGAACAATTGCAGGAATGATCCTAATGCTCCTCTAATTGAAGTCTACAAAAAATATATTTTTTGGGGAATTTAATTAAAAAAAATAAATAAATCATGTATTCGACACATTGGTGTCGAATAACAGAAATAAAAATAATCAAACTGATATTGACATTGATTTAATGAAAACTTAGACGTTACGATGAATGATTAAGAATATATTTCAAAGTCAACAGGGTATCTTTTTCTCGATAAAAATATCGGATTTAGGTTTAAAAAAGATGATCATTTTTCCTTACCTCTGCTATCTCTCCCACGTACATTGGCACAGTTGTGAATGCGAAAGACAAGGCAATACCAAATATAAATCTTGCTACGTACAGTTGAACAACTTCGGTTGCTGTAGCTATTAATGCCCAACCAATGGTGTAAGGTACAATGCAAAACAACAGACTGTACTTCCGACCAAATCTGACAAATGATTTTTTAATTAACAAATGAGGAAAAACCAAAAAGTTAAAAGAAAACTATTAGAATTAATACTTTTATCTACTAAATGCCACTATAGTGTTTGTTTTTTTTTAAATCAAAATTACTATTTTCGATTATATCAATAAGAAATTATTTTTGTAGAAAATTGATGATAGAAATATTTAGCTGTTAGTTGAACGTTTCGTTTCAATTATTCTTTTAACTATCAATTCTTAGATATTGTTTACCCGCGTTTCTAATAGACATATAATCATAGCTAAAAGGTTCATTAAGTATAATTGAAATAATTGATACCTTTCAGCAGAATATCCTGCTACAAAACTTCCAATTGCAGCACCGAGAGCTACCAATGATCCTATCCAAGATGACTCATTTTTTGTTATTGGACGACTCAAAGGTGTTTCATTTCCTTCTTCAAGTTTTCCTAATATTGGACTGGTCCAACCCAACATTGCACCTGTTGCCATTATGCTCAGATTTGCTGAAATATTTTCAAATAATAAATTATATTTAATATTCCAATTCTATGGTAAACAAAAATAAATAACAGTTAATTAAAAGATATTTTTAATGAAAAATTAATAGTCTTTCGTGATGTGTAGTACGATTTCAATGAGTCTCAATGTGAAAGAGAAAAATAACACGGACAAATCGTTGGCTAATTTTTTCATAAAGATAATTGAAATAAAAAGAACTCATTCTCATAAAAAAATACTTGTAAAATCTCATTGCCAGTTGAACAGAGAGAACAGACATGAAGCAGAACATCATCGGAGGCGTTTACTGCGATAAAATCTGCCGTTAAATTAGCACGGGCTTTTGCATAATCGCTTATTTCAGTTGAAATAAGCTTAGGTTTTTATCAAGGACGCTAATACTGTACCGGGTAGTAAACCTAAGTTGCAATTTATATTTCTGACACTTGAGTATAATTGTTTTGTCACCAAAAAGAAAAACAAACTATTATATTTCAAATATTATTTTTCATTTGGATTTCAGATTTGGTCGATGAAGAATCTTATCCTTTTGGGTTATCGAAATAACCAAAAAAATAAAATAAAATAAAATAAAATGCAATTATGCAACTATGCAACTATGCAAGGAATGATCAATTTTATGTAATGTTGTGGTCACTATGACACGCTTCGTTCGTTCTTAAACACGAAAACACGTGATTTAAAGTTTTAACAAAAATATTCTTTCCTTTTTAGTATTATTTTGTTTTCTTAATTTTTTGTATATAATTTTCTTTAATTTTGTTTTTACATCACTTTCAAAAATAATGCATTTTATAATAGTGCACAGATTAAATTATTTAACAGTTCGATACAAATTCATATGTGTAGTTATTGAATTCTATATACTCAAGGAAACAAACCTCTTGGATAATACAATAAAATGTACTCACATTTAAGAATAAAAATAATAAATAATAAAAATATATAAAACTCGTGATATACGGGTACTAGAAAAAAAATGATATATATTTATAAATATAATTAAAAAAAAAAAAATAAAATCAATAAAAAAGAAAAGCCACGAGATAATGAAAATGCACTCGAGTAAAGAGTTAGATATTTATAATATTTTTTTTTTTCTTTTTGTTTTATTCCAACTAACTCTTGTGGTGTGTTAGTTAAAAACGTGATAAACGATCATCGTATGGCATCTATAAACGCGAGATAATACTACTTAACGAATAGTTTTAGTTGGAAGTATCGATTGTCAGTTGAGTTCTATCATCGTTCGACATTTTTTTAATTTTATATTTTTTTCTTCTCTCTCTCTCTCTCTCTTTCCTCTCGAATCGCAATGCAATATCACGACAAGTGCATCGGCAGATGTTATGCAACTCGACCGAGCCTACGAGGTATATCGAATCATTCTCAACGTTCTTACGCAAGCAAGTACCCGAACAAACTGACGTTGAATTTGTTTCTTTTAAATGACACACGAAATGTTAATGTAACAACAACAACAACAACAAAAATATTCGGTTAGTGGACAAAAAAATGTTGGATTTTTAGCCACAATTCAATTGGAAAAATCTGACGTTTCTTTTTCCACCAACATTAGTGAATACGTTTGATCGAATGATACTTAAAAAAGTAGGAATTTGATTGTGGTGAAGGAGACAGGGGAATGAAATACGGAAGAAAAAATATTTTCTTAAGAATCGATAATCTTTTTTTCGAAAATTTTTTGTCACGGTTCATTTTGAAGAACCAAACATTTCGATGAAATATTTTTATTTAAAATTCTTGTCTCTTTTCTCTTTACTCTCCTCTTCCTCCTCCTTCTCTTTCCCATTTTCCTGTGCGATAAGAAATTTCTATGCAGTGAAGTAAAAAATTAGGCCAATATTTGTTCATCATTGGTTTGAAAAAGGAATTGAACGGAAAGGAAAAATTTGTAAAAATATGTGGAAGAGGATTGGATAAGAAAAAGAAAGAAAGAAGTGTCTAAAAAGAAGGAAGATTAAACGAAATATTAAAAATAATAATAATAATAATAATAATAATAAATTGAATCTATCTTAAACGGGGTCAGAAACGGGGGCAAGGAAACTAATCTCGTTCGGTCGTACGATATTTCGTTAAATGTTTTTCTTTTAAAAGATAGGAAATTTCCTATTTGATAAGACCGGTGGTTTTTGATTGAACTTGAAAAGAATTCGAGAGAGAAAGAATTCAAGAGATGATTTATCGTATTTAAAATAATATAGATATCGGTTTGTTAAACAAGCTTGAAAATTACTAACGATTATATTATTAATCGGTAAACCGAGTAGGCGTGTTTGATTAAACGTCACTAATTTTGCTTATCGCCTTGTCCTAATTTCTTCTTTTTTTTTTAACATTTTCTGTCTTTCTTTTACATTTCTTTCTTTTAAGATTAAAGATCAAAGCCAAGTTGAATCGTTTATACGATTTTAAAACTTACGCAAATATTATTTTTAATATTTTTATTTGTAATAAATATAAATGAAATTAATAATATAATTTAATACTTCAATAATTCAAATTCACATTTCGTCACATTAATTTATTTTTACATTTTTTTTTTGACATATTCTTTTAAGATGAAAAATCAAAGTCAAGATGAATCATTTACGATTTAAACATACGCAAATATTATTTTTATTAGATATGTTATATATATTAGAATCTTTAAATATATATTTCACTGTTAAATGCCAATTCAAAGTATGACGTCAAATCTTATTGTGATCTTTAAATCAAATCAAATACACATATATACAAATGAAATTATTACTCATGTTGAAAGATCTTTGATCGCACTTGAGTTAACAATATGATTCAATTTCGATCAATTTTATCGGTTAAGTTTCCTAAATATGTTTAAAAAAAAAAAAGAAAAACCTTGAAAGTTTAGATTTTAATTACAATCGATAGCAAATCGTCATAAAATGCGTTAACTCATTAAGATTCTAGATTTGCTTAGATAGATTTTTCATTTCCGTTTCTAAAATAAGGAACAATACAGAGAGAAGTTATTCGATATCATTCATTTGATGTTTTTCGTGGGCTTTAAGAAGAATCAATTTCCTTTAGAAGAATTTCTATTTCTTTTTGTATTTTTATTAAACATTTTTTCTGTATTTAAGAAAACTTTTCGTTAAATAGAAACACGGTGTTTCGTATATTTTACATTTTTATTTTAGAATATTAAATATTTTATTTTATAAAAAAGAAACATATAGTTCCTCCTCTTTTTACTTTGAGCTAAGAAAAAAGAACAATTCTAATATCGAGCGAACGATAAATTTCTTGTAATTTGATAAACGATGACGTAGATTTTACTATTTCGTTATTTTTTTGTGTTTTCATTTATAAAACATGACGTTAACAGTGTTTACACGTCTATGCGATAATTTTAATTAAATATAGAAAAGGGGAAACAAAAAATGAATAGTTTGTTAGAAAAGAAAAATAGTATTATTTGTTGACGTGTAATCGTTGATTATGTTCGTCATAGTTATACGTAATCGTTTACTATATTCTTACTTACGCATAATGTATTGTTTTTTTATTTAACAACTATAAACATATTTGTTGCGTATGCAAACGTGTATACACGTATGTGAATTAAAATCTTTCAAATATAATTATTATTATAAATTAAAATTAAAATTAATCAAACAAGAAATTTCTTTGGTATCAAAATATTCGATGTTTCTTGATATTTAATCATTTATTTTTTATTTACATCGAATACTCGTATCAGATTTATTTTTTTTTTTATATATTTAATCATAAAAAGAGATCATTGATTTATTGATAGAGATACGTTTTTATTTATTAATTTTTTAAGATTATTTTTTAATTAAAAAACATTCCTGAAAATTGTAGAGATATCGTATAATTAATATTCAAATATTTAATTAAAATAATTCCAAGATATTAATTTAAAATTTTAATTTATAAAATATATATTTATAAACAAATAACATATATATTTTTATATATAAATTGTTTATATATTTGATATATTTTTTTTAAATTGAACTACGTAAAATAAAATGAATTCCTAACCAACGTTAGGAATCAGTGATGAAGTAAAAATAAATCAAAATAAGTTTTAATTTTACAAGGAAATTAAATTGTTCTTTCTTCTTCTTTTAATAACCTTTCTCTTTTCAAAGTTTTCCTGTGCGTGCCGTCAAGAGTTTCCACTTGTAAGTGGAATTATCGTACTTAATCATAGGAATTAAAAATAATCCTGACAAATGGATATTACTGATAGATAATACTAGTGATTACACGTAGAATTATCAGCTTTTACAATGACATTAAAAAAAAAAACAGAAATACCAATTGCTTCCATACTCGTAGAATTACATTATTTTCGTATCAAAATTATCAATAATTTGTTATCCAACGTTTGGTACAAGTTATTACAATGAATATATTTTTTTATTAATTTTATTTCAAATTAAACTAAACGAACGAGAAAGGAAGGGCAGACAAGACGAATTAGTAATTCAACAAAACAAAATTTGTAGTATCAACTATTCGAATAAATTCCTTCGTTATCATTGAGAGATTAATCAAAAACCATAATCTGTTTAATATCATTTTCGATTTCAAATCTAAACTAGAAAATATTCCATTCAGTTTCTAATCCATGGATATTTTTGTGTTAGTATTCTAATTCAAATAAGATTTTAGTGAAAACAAAATTCTCCAAATGTGTGTGTATGTGTGAATCGAAAAATCTGAAAAATTTCGGTATCGTTTTTTTTTAATTTTCGTTGTAGATAATCTTAAGAGCTAATTGAAATAAATTTTTTGTTGGTTTCAATTATATCTCGATCTTATTAAAAGATTAATTCAAATTTGACTTTATCTCGATGAAATGAAATACAATAAAATGAAAAAAAAGAAAATATAATAAAATAAAGAAGGTTTTTGACGTTTACGATAAACACCTTTCCTTATTGAATAATTCCTGTTTCGCGTAATATCAAAATTTATTCGATCGAGAGGAAAGAAAAATAAACGTTGCCGATCTAATTTTTTTTTTTTTTACTTCTTTGCAAATGTTATTTCTTTTTTTTTTATCACCTTCAATTGAAAACTTAATTAAGTTTATTAACATACACACAATATTACAATTTCTTGTTTTACACATCAGCTAGCTTTATACGAACACATGTTCCTAAAATAAAATAAATAAAAGAAGTGGTGGTGGATAGAAAGAAGGAATGAATTTCATTGAAAGAAAAAAAACAATTCAATAATTTAAATAAATATAAAAACAAATATTTATATATAAATATATAAGACAAATCGTATGTGTGTGAGATCTGTCATTGAAAGGAAAATTACACGAGGAAAAAGTACAGGTATGAATAAACCAAAAAAAAAAATAATCAAAAATGATATCCTAACGAGGAAACAATTTTTTTTTTTTTGGTATTTCTTTTTCTCATATTAAACGAGGATGAAGAAAAAATTATTTGGAATTTTTCACATGAACGGGGAAAATAAAATCAAATCAAATGAAATTGAACGATTATGATGTTGAAATATTAAAACAAGTGAATTTCCGGTTTTAACGATTGAAATTAAAGTATCAGCTTGGTTGAAAGATGTAAGATCTTTCAATAAAGACGAACAACTTCCTCATTATCTGCGTTAAAACCATTATAGCAATCTCTTACGATGAGAGAGTAGAATCAAACACGTTTCTGTGTGTTAAAAGATAATACAATTTTTCAATTCTCATAGTTTTTCTATCTTCTCACCGTTTATTTATTATTTCGAATACATCAATTCAATTATTTATGTTAGAATAATATTTCAAACTAATTGATTATGCTAATAGTAATAATATTATTTTGATGGAAAAGAAAATTATCGAAATAAATAATAAATGCAATTAATTGAAATCTTTGAAGAAATGAGTATCAATCAATCAAATAAAATCAAAATTAATCATAAATAAAACCATAACTAATTCTAAATGAAATCACACATATGTGTTGATAATTATTAGAGTGGATTACCATAAGTTAAAAAATCAAAACTATTTATTTGATGTTTAATAATTATTATCAATTGTATTAATGAATTTGATAGATTGACATCAAATTCATTGTATTTAAATTGTAAGAAACTATTTTGAACAATAACTTGATTACTTTACATATTAATACTAAATTTGTTTAAAAAAAAATATGGTACAGAATTAATTTCTACACCTAATACTCAACTTCTTAAATAATTTCTTTTATCGTCATTCTATTTTCCATCATTGTAATTATTGTATTTTGCATCGAATAAGATGCAAACATGATAGAAATCGATTAAATGAGTAAGTTTAAATAACTCTATGATTAAATGATCGAAGTAATACATAAGAACGTATAAAAATAGATGAAAAAAAAAACTGTTAATACGTGTTTGTGTAACAGTACAGAAGGTGGAAGGATCAACATTTCAAAATAGGAGTAAAAAAAAGATTTATTATTTTTATTATTAGCAATTAGACGAGACGTAAATGCAATAGATGACATAGGGTAGATGACGAATATAATGATTTTAAATATAGTAACCAAAATGAAGTTATGTGGCCAGGTGACAACGAGTAGGGTCGTATAACCATTATTGAACTTTAACATATTCGAGTCTTATGAAGCACGTGTGTGATTCTTATACGTCATTTAAACATTTTATTTGCATACTTCCTAACTTAACTCTACGTTCCTAACGTATTTTCTTTTTATTATATCTTTTTTTATACTATTAAACATACTACAAATCAATACTATACAAATTTTGAGATAAACAAATTAATTTTTGACAAATCGTATTGATTGAAAGATTTTTAATAAAATCACAAACTCTATGTGTCGTGTTTTATTTAGAAAATAAATGAAATAATTATATTTGAATATTTAAAATGTCCAAATATTGCATTAGCAATGTAAAATTGCATTCCACAAAAAGAAATGACAATTTTTAGTTAAAATATTCTAA
Source organism: Mischocyttarus mexicanus (assembly GCA_023678845.1). Classification (NCBI taxonomy): domain Eukaryota; kingdom Metazoa; phylum Arthropoda; class Insecta; order Hymenoptera; family Vespidae; genus Mischocyttarus; species Mischocyttarus mexicanus. The sequence goes on from JACGTP010000075.1 coordinate 270,049, forward strand.
TGTCGTTTGCAATAATAGGAAATAGGAATGATAATTGTCGTATGAAGAATCAAATATGTAAGATTAGGAAAAATAAAAACGCAGATATACACACCCCCTAGACGTTTTCATACGTCAGAGTTTTTAGTCACATGGATTGCATCTATTCGAGGACGTCGGCATCGAGTTCGAAGCTCGATCAGTATGTTGCATTTATTTTTGAATCACGCGAATGCGCACGTGCGAATTTATTTCTTTATTTCTTTCTCTAACTCTTTCTTTCTTTATTTATTTATTTATTTCTTTTTTTGTTTCATTTCATTTATTGTTTTACGAATTTATTCATTCGTCGATTAATTAATTTTATTTTTCATCAATCTAATTCTATTTTCATTTAATTATTTATTCGCGAATTTATTTATTTTATTTTTATATTATTTTTATTTATTTACAGAATTTATTCATTCGTAGAATTTTTATTAAAAATTTTGTATTTTTCATCAATGTAATATCATATTCTTATTTATTTAATTATTTATTCCTTTTTTCAATAGAAACCAATTATTATCAAAGATGACGTGAATTTAATAGTTCATTCCGTTCATTAATTAACAAATCATTCTAAGTAACGTCCTGTTGTTATTACATCAAAACATAATTACACTTCTGAACATGATTAAACAATTTTTATAACCATTGCTTAGAAAATTGTTTGAAAATTTTGTAAAAATAAATGAAGAAAGAAAGAAATAAATATAATCAATTAGAAAAGAACAAAATTACTTTTCCAAGATTTATCAAATAATTGTCATAATTAATCTAAAATAAAGAGAATCTTACAATTTCAAACGAATCGTTTACACGTACCAAGAATAATTTTCACATTTTCATTTATTTATTTAATTAATTTTTGTTATAATTTTTATTTTAATTTATTGATCTATTATCAAATAGTTGTCATAATTAATCTAAACCAAAAGGAATCCTACAACGAATCATTCACACGTACGATGAATAATTGTAATTTTAATTTATTTATTTAAACTGTAGAGTGAGAAATAAAATTCGTCATGAATTATTTATATATTAATTATCACGAACATACATACACACATACACACATACACACATACACGCGTTTATGTTAAACTCTTAACGTGTAAACTTAAACGAATTTCATTTAAACATTAAATTCAAATGATCCAAACAACAATAGTAGACAAAGATTTGACACAAAGAGACACAATCAAGTTTTATTTGATACTCGTTTATATGTCTATCTATCCATGTACCTGTGTATGTGTGTATCAGGATGTAATACATAGTTTATTGCTTATATATTATATCGACTAAAGTTTATCTATTCTTGTCACATTTATACCAAGCAAATCCGAGCCCTTTTCATGTTCCATAAAAATTCTTTTAAACATAACCGACAAAAATCATAATTAATTTATATAATTAATTATTCATAATTCTACCGATTAATTTAAAAAAAACAAGACAAACCCCAGAACTAACTCAAAAGATTCAAATCTTACCAACGCAAAGTTAAAACCTACCATTGAAATGATTTACGATGAATAATTATCACCAATCGAAGTAACAAATATTGATTTTAAATAAATAATATAATAAAATAAAATAAACTATAAATATTGATATGAAATAAATTAAATAATAAAATAAAAATGAACTAACCTGCAGCAGCAGCAACGTACTGCAACAAAGTTGATCCTTTTTCAGTCATTTCGGCGACACTGCACTTGCCCTTAACGTTGCCAAAATTACCAGCTAAGATTTTGCACTCTTCCCTGTTGTTAATATTTTCAAATGTATTATCTTTATTAAGGGTTGTTGTTGTTGTTGTTGTTGTTGTATTAGCGGTAATGGTGGTGGTGGTGGTGGTTTGTTCGTACACTGCCGAAGAGGAACTCACTGGTACAGGGCTGTAAGCATACTCTTTATACGACCGCCCCTCTATTTCTTCCTGCTGATGAGTGGGGGCCATTTTGCTGTCTCTCTCTTTCTCCCTCTTTTCCTTCCTTCCTTGCTACCTTTTCTCACTCTCTCTCTCTCTCTTCCTATATCTTTCTGTTATTCTTCTGACTCTGTTTAAACGCAGCAACGATGCAGATAGTAAACTCGTTCGTTTTTGAAAGATGCAACATACAAATCAACTAAAAACCAACACGATCCTGAAAAATATAGAAATTTTTACATTGTACTATAAGTACTTCAATGTCAGGGTTATTTTCACGCTATATCATTTTATTTTTATTTTTTTAATAAATACATATCAGAGAGAGAGAGAGAGAGGTTTAGTTTAGATTGATCCTAACACATCTTTTGAGGTTTCTAATTTGTTTGGATAGGTGTATGCACGGTGTATGTATGCGTTTTTATAATAATTATAAGATTTGTTTAATTTAATTTAATTTAATTTAATTTAATTTAACTCTTAGTATTTTTATTTATTTATTTACTAAATGTGTTTAAGGATAGTAAAATCGTTCAAAGTTAAACTCATTCAAAATGCATCGTTTCAAAGATACAATGACCGTAAAAATCAACTTGAAACCTCGACCCTGAAAAATATAAAAATTTTTACATCATACACGGTGACTCATTTAATGTCAGGGTCATTTCTACGCTACCATTTTATTATTCATTAAATACATATTAGACATAGATAAGTCTAGCTTGTTAACATTCTTGAAATTTCTAATTTGTTTCTATACGTTCATATATTCTCTAATTCTTTGCATGAGTTTATACGTGTATGTATGAGTGTGAATAAATTTTTTTTTGACATTAATTGTGAGAGTATAATTAGTATATAATTAAATAGTAATTAATTGAATTTATATTTAATAGAAGAACGTGTAAATTGTTCTTTATCGTGTCTATATATTTATGTTTTTTTCCTCTATTCCTTTCTTCTTCTTTCTCTTACTCTCCCTCTCTCTCTCTCTCTCTCTTTTTATCTATTTTCTATTTATTGTTTAGTTTTCGTAATCTAATATCAATAGACGAATCAAACACGTCTATAATTGATATATGTAAACAGTTTCAATTTTGTCTTCTCGTCGAAATCAAGTGACGAACACTCACAAGATAAATACTTCCTCGTATATATAAATAAATAATTATATTTTTATATATCATTGTTTATATATCTCTATGTATGCACATGCACGTATATACATATTTATTCATATATGTATTTATGTATGTATGTATGTATGTATTTAGTCATTTATTTACGTATGTTTGTATTATATATGTGTGTACGTAAATTTTAAACGGATGTTGCTTATCATCTTGGCCAAGTGGAGTTACTTGTTGACTCTTTCTTTTTAGGGATGATATATATTTAAATAATTTGTTTGTGAAAGTAATTATTATCTTGTTGAGGGGATCTGATTTTCGATAGGAAAAATAATATAATATTATTTTATTATGTTTAATAAGTAAATAAATATACATGTGTGTGTGTGTGTGTATGTTAAATATAAGAAGAACAATTTTTAATAATAAATATGAAAGCATATAAATAAACTAAATTTTCATTATAGAATACTAGGATTAAAGAATGCATTTTGAAATAGTTGAATGTTTTAAAAAATAATCATTTGTTTTAATGAAATAAAGTAGTTGTCGTGTATAACAGGGAATGATAGAAACAAAAATAGAATGAAGATAATTCTATTTATATATTTATATATTTAGGTCAAAAGTATATACAAAAATAAATAATATATGAAAGTATATATAAATAAATAAATATATTTAACTGGAACCCCAATTTTGCAATAAGATTGATTAATAAATTCCATATATCTTGTAATACTGGTTTAAATTTCGAATTGCAATAAGAAAGAGGTGAGGGGGTATTGGTCACCTCATTGAAATACAAAATTAATGCATCCTGCAAGCGGTAGATTTGAAAGGGCTTCGGAATAAATAAAACACGGAAGGGTCAAGCCAATTCTCCCCCTATCTTCAGTATTATTATTTTAACAAGGACACTCGTTGGAAAAATTTTCAATCAACAATATATTACTCTTGTTTATTTTTTTAAAAATATATTTATATGTTTTATATACATAAAATGTATTTTATCCAAATAATATATTTAACATCAATTATTATCCACTCAATATTAATCCATTATTATAAAATTAACATGACGTATTATAATAATTTTTCTAACACATTAAAATTAGAAATTTATGTTGCGATAGTAAAAGATATGTTGATTCTGTTCGAATCTATCATCAAAATACAAATGATGATCTTAAATAGATCGATCTTTTCGATACATTTTCTAAAGTGACTCGCATGACATACAAACAAATCATTCGTCTTTTTCAAGTACCAACCTTGTTTTCACGATCAATTCTAAATACCATTTTTATAATTAATATAAGATAAAATAACTTGAGAGGGATTTCATTATCTCTAATCGGAGATTAGATATAAATCATATGAAATATTATTATAATAAGATAAAGAGATACGCAAAAAGTGTAATAACAAAAAAGTTAACTAAAAAAAAAGAAACAAAATATCGATCGAATCGAATTATTGAACGATTGGATTCAACAACAAAAAAAAAAAGAAATACCATATTTTATAAACAGAAGAGTATTTCCTTTCCCATCTCTTTTTAATCTCAGCAGACAAACCCTAAACCCCCTCTTCCCCTCTCCTCTCATCTCACACACCACAGTTTCCATCACCCTTTTTACGTTACGTCTAGAAAATCAATAAAGCCAAGCAAACACGAGACTTGAATGAATTCATTGATGAATTTTGCGCACGTGGGATGGTATGAAAATGCACAAGATTGTTACAACGTATAAATCATTAATTTATCTGGTATTGTTAATTAATTAAATATCTATATCACATATGATAAACAAAGTTTTATTTAATTTAACAATAATAGAAAAATATTAAACAATGTAACACCAAATAATTACAAATGAAATAATACGATAAATGTATCCACGTTTATAAGCAAAATAATCATCATCCTTGCATTTTAAAATGATTATTCGTGTTCGTGTATGTGTGTTTGTGTTTGTGTGTATGTGTCGTTACAGATGCGTTTCGTTGGAAAATGTTATTACGAAGAGATACATGTAAGTATGAGTGTGTGTACATGTGTGATATAATTCAACGACAAAAATGATTTCCATTGTGAAATGTTTCTTTGAAAATTCCAGGAAGAAGTGAAAAATAATAACTTTTTCATCGAGTTAATTATTTTCCACGTAACATTAGGTGATAGGTAAAAATAGATAAAACGTTATTAGAGAATATAATAGGGGATAAATTAAAAGGAATATAAAAGAAAAGGTTTTTACGTCACTGGTATAAATTGATTGTTATTGCAATGTGGTTCGTTTTGTAAGTTTCATCGTTAAACGAAATTGTTTTATAGATTGAATGTCATAATTCTTATATCGCAATGAATAATCATATTCAAATAAATTCATCTGAGACTGTGAGAGAAACAAATGTTTCTTCTATTTATTTTCATTCGGTGTGTTCATTTTAGCGAAATTCTCTTTTACTGCAGATAAATTAGATTAAATATTTTTTCACAAGGACTTATCAAATTTTAATAAGCTCATCTAAAAATGTAAACACTCACAGATCATTTTTATTCAACGTTGCATTCCTCAATCATTTCTGAAATTGTTTTATTTAGAAAAAGAAAATGACTAATTCCAAGTAATGCTAAATCTAATCGAATTTCTAAAATTCTTCTACATAATCCAAAAGAAAGAAAATAATTTAATATTATTCTGACTAATCAAACGAAACAAACTTTACACAGATTATTTTTATTCAACGTTGCATACTCCTTGTTCGTTTCTGAAAACATTATCACGCAGAAAAATAAAACAACAATTCTAAAAAAAATACACAAAATCTAATCTAAATTCTAGAAATAAAAAATTCGAAATAAATTTCATTTCAGTGAACAAACGTTAACATTCCAATCATATTCATTCAACGTTACATTTCTTAATACGATTTTTAAAAAACACTGGTATTAAAACAAATAAAATGCAATATATTCTCAATAAGAAAATCGAATCTAATTTCTAATAAAAAATAAAAAAAAATAAAATAATCGATATAATTTCATTCAAAAGTAAGCAAACGTAACTTTCCAATCATAGTCATTCAATATTGCATTCCTAGTACATTTCTTAAAAAACACTGGTATTAAAACAAATAAAATGCAATTCATTCTCAATAAGAAAATCTAATCTAATTTCTAATAAAAAATAAAAAAAAATAAAATAATCGATATAATTTCATTCAAAAGTAACCAAACGTAACTTTCCAATCATATTCATTCAATATTGCATTCCTAGTACATTTGTTAAAAAAATACTGGTATTAAAACAAATAAAATGCAATGCAATATATTCTCAATAAGAAAATCTAATCAAAATTCCAAGATCCATTGACAATAATCATTCAATCTTTATCCCTGTTTTTATTTATTAGTATTTTTATTTTATTATCTGAAATAAAAAAAGAGGGAAAGGCCAGAAGATTTTTTGTTGTTCTTGTCGTTCAATACAGATCTTTCATATATGAAAATAATCGATATCGATTAATCGATAAAATGTGCACTACTGTCTCTATTTTATCCTCCCCACCATTCACCACGTCAACGAACATCTTATTCCATCGATCGTTAAGATAATTGCTTTAATCATTATTTCAATCTACACTAATGTATTGTTAAATAATGGTAATAATTAAAAGAGAAAAATGGATAGAATAAAAAGACAAAATAATTCTAATACAAAAATAGGAAAATAATTGGACTTACCGAGATCTGCTTGGCACGCGTACCACTTGAAAATGATCTTTTCACTTAAGAAACAACTGTAATATAGACCTTTCGATAATTTTTTTTTTCCTTATATAATCAACCGAAGAGAAACAGTACGATTCTTTATCTATCCGTTGTTGTGTGTTGTTAACACTCTCTCTACTCTCTTAGAATGATTATTATACTTTGCTTAGGTTCAAATTCATCGTTAATTTCATTCACGATAACGGAAAAGGATAAATTTCAAAACGTTTTCTTTCTTTTTTACTTCGATCGAAAGTATTATCTTGAGTATTTTATATTTAATCTTTAGTGTATACCACATACTACATATTCAATCGAATTAGTATAATGTAAAATTCATCTAATAAAATTATTTTCTTATAAATATTATTGAATTATTTATATATTAATCATATTAATTTAATAATATAATACAATATTTCTATATACGACTAATTGTTTATATATTTTTATATATTAATTTAATATATTTATTTATATATTTATTATATATTGAATATATTAACAATTCAATTTAAATATAAATATTTTTACATTTATATTTAATTTTTTGAGATAGAAATTAAAACTTAATCATCAAACTGTATTTTTAATAATTTAAACATTTAATTCACAATTCTTAGAAATGATTATTTATTTATTTATACGTCTCTTATTATACTGTATAAATATAATAATAATAATAATAATACTAAAACTTAAACGAAAGTATTGTTAATCAATGAAGTTAACTCGTACGGTAGCTTTGATACAAGAAAATTAAAAGAGAACAAAAATACAAGTAAAACATAAGTTAATCAAAAATATTTTCTATCTTACGATCAATAGAATATCGATAAATATCATTAAATCGCATTCGATAAACGAACGTATTACGATATAGTAAGATTTATCATTATTATATTATATTTTTTTTTCTGTATTTTTTTGTGTTTTTATTATTTTTTTGTTTTGCGCGTGTTTCTGATATCTTCTTATTACGTTTGTTACAATCGATAATAACGTTGAGTTATCTAACACGTTTAAATTGATCGAAATTTCCGTTCATCCGATATTGTGACATTTCATAAAACAACAACAAATTTATTCGATATATTTTATTATAAATAAATGTAATATTTTCGTTGTAGGAATAATTGCATTACTTTTTCATCTTTTTTCGTGTTCCACCAACTATTTTGTCCAATAGATTTCTTTTACGTTAGAAAATATTTCTTATTCTTCTGTTTAATTAGAAAAATGCAATTTTCTTTTACAGTTCAATCAATTTTTCTATCATTGATTTTAATAAGAAATTTTTCAAACAAACAAAAATGATTACCTTCTAAACTTTGAACTTTAATACCGATGAGTATATATTACATAGAACTAAGTATAATTATTATTATTAAACAAAAGTATCAAGACAGAAGTTAATGTTGTATGTAGGTAGGAAAAATGAATACAAAAAAAGAATTTTATTTAATTAATGAGACAAAAACTTTTGTCACTGACGTATTTTCTAAAGAGAACAATGTACAAATCTCACGTACCTCTGATAATACAAAAAAATACATACACACACACACACACACACACACGTTAATTTCATAACGATTTATTGATGTCATCAAAGAAATATTAAACTTTTACAAAATAATATATATTTCTTTTTCAAACAAATATTAATAAATTGTCTCTTTACCTTTCTTTAAATATATTTTATCTTTCTACTTTTCTTTTTTTATTTATTTAATTAACAATAAATCAATTGTTTTTAAACGAAGAATACTTTGGTTATTAGATAAGAGAAGACAAAAATTAAAGAGACATTACTAAACATACAAAAAAAAAAAGATTTTAAATGTATCGTCTGAGAAAAGAAAAATCAAAAAAAAAAAAAAAACAATCCACGTAAGCAGAAGAAGCAGCAGAAGAAAGAAATATTGAATTTTTCGACATTCTAATCACGAAATTTTATGGTATCGTGTTTGCATAACGTCAAAGAGAAGAAGAACCTTTGGAAAGATTGTACGAAAAAAGAGATGGTTGGGTGGTGGGGAAAGGAAGGAAGGAACTGTATTTTAAATGACGTCACACTTCATAAATCCTTCTAGCAATATTAACATACATATATACATACATACATACATACATAAATACATATTAAAATAATACGTGCTCGAATGACGGCCACAAATAAAATCGTGATCAGACTTTAAGAACAAATGGTTGTTCATTTATTATTACGAATTGGTTTTTTTAATATTTAACATGTCTTCAATATAAACAATATCGTTTATTATATTATACATTATATAGGGATTAATACTTATTAAGAAAATTATAAAAGAAAAGAAACGTTTCAACGAAGGTACTTTACGTTACGTTATTGCAATTTTTTTTTTATTGATAACGATCAATAAAAAAAATTAAATGTCAAAAAATAAAAAAGAAGATACACGAATGAAATAACGAAATATAAAACATTATATTGCATTTTTTTTATAGATCATTATTATTAAAAAATAAAAAGTAAGAAGATGTATTATACGAATGAATATGATTTAAATCATATTATAATTTTTTTTCAAATATGCTAAATTATTTTTTCTAATGACCTATATACGCGTTAGTTTAATCTCATTGTAAAAATAATTGCGAAGGTCAATAAAAAGCATAGTTGAAATAATGATTCAAGAACGATATACTCGATTAGAGTTTCCATCATTACGACGTATCAATCGATCAATCTTTCCATGCTTCTTGGTACTTTGTAAAAGTAAATAAATGTGAGTAATATGTTTATATATATATATATATGTGTGTCAGTAATTTACTGATACAAAGAAGATTAGAAAATGAGATCAGTAACGTCTTTAAACTTAACGATATCAATAATGATAAGCACAAGTATTGTGCTTGATGAGAAAGAACTATGATAACGAACCGATGGAATTTTCATTTACGTCATATGCAATAATTTTTCTCCATAAAGAAACTCTTTTCCATTACCCTGAAACTTATTCTTTTTTTTCTCTGGAAAAAAAATATAAGAAAAGTAAATAAAAAATAGGAATAGTTGTTTGGAATATTTTGACTGTCAGAAAACATATCAAAAAGAGTAAAATCAATTCTAACGAAATTTTCCAACGTTACAAATATAATATTGAAAGGAAACTTACATCTTGTAAATTACTCATAGACAATAAACAAACAAATGGCAAAGAATGAAAGATAATTAATTATATTATCGTTTTTCTTACTCATTCTTCCTTTCGAAAGAAATTTCTTTCTTTCTCTTTCACTTTTCTATCGTAGATAAAAAAAAATATAAAAAATATAGGAACTATTGTGAATGATATGAACCTGTAAAGAATTCCACATCAATTATCGTAAGTATTTAAGATAAACAAATATCATCCAAATGGTTTTTTTCCACGATGATCGATCTAAACGCATTGCATCTATTTTTATTTGTATCAAATATTACAGAACACCTATTCACCCTTCCCAAAAAAGGAAATTATTACAATTAACACTGCTAATAAGCAATTATCTAATTAATTGAATTCATTGTAAAATAAGAAATGAATTATTACACAACTTAACAGATCGATTAATTGATTTATAACATCATACGATTAATATAAAAAGAAAAAAAAACGAAAGAAATAAAAGTAACTAATCTTTATTATCATCTATCATCGAAAAACTGGATTATCTGCTTTCTTTCCATGCAATTATCTTTGATTTTCAGTAAGCCAATCTCATTTCTTATCTTTCTTATCGATGTAAACCGTAATATTTATCGACACGATTATTATTTGTAAATATTGCAAGGATTTGTTTAAGGTAATATATATCAAATGTAGAAGTATGAAAACAGCATATAATTCATTTGCAATGCAAGGTGATAAGTTATTTTATTTTATGGACAAACCAAAAATTTGTCTTGGAAAATTGGATTTGTAATAGGATTACATGATGTGCGAAGAGGTAGCACACAAAATCATGATACCTTCTGGTATATCATATTCTCCTGTTACAAATTTCAATTTATGAACAAACCAAAAATTTGTCTCGAAAAATTAGATTTGTAAGAAGAACACATAATGTGCTTCAAACATTTTTGTTTGCCGCTAGTTTTTAATCAAAAAAACAATTTTTGTTCAGGAAATAATAAGGAAATGATAGGGTTTTCAAAGATATCACTTTTAATTTGTATTTTATGTTAAACATTTATTCTTTTCTTTTATTTATTCTCTTGTTTTTATTCTTTATTCAGTCACGGTACACGTTTAGCGTTAATAATTAATTTAAAACTAATTATATCCTTTTAAAATATTGTTATTAAACTAAACAAATAAAAATGACAGGTTAACGAAGACAAAGTATCGTAGATTTTATTTATATTTATTCGACAAACGTGACTTTTAGAAGTAATTCAAATTATTTTATTAAATTTTCTCATCAACATAATTTATTCGATATATTTAGCATTCGTCAATTATTGCATTCAGTTTATATTTTATTTTAACAATCGTACAAATTTCATTGAAAAATATGAAAGATAAGTTTTCTTTACACACATCTTCTTTCATGATTTTGATTTAATTGTTTAATATCGACTTTAATTAATAATTTTAAAAAGGAGTATCTATTTAATACAATAAAAAATAAGGAATGTATTTTTTTGAAAGACCAAATTCGAAAGATTATGCGAATTACAGGTAGTACGATATTTAAAAACTACGTTCGAGTCATGAAAAAATGTTTCGTGTTTAACAAAACACGTATATATAAATGTATAAAAAAAAAAAAAGGAAATATATATATAATATAATAATATAATAATATAATAATATAATAATATAATAATATATTGATACATAATATAATTATTGATATACTAATCAAAAGATATTACGATACGTGTGAGAGATATATTATGTACGATGTGATATGTGATATTATTTAATCACGTAAAATTCCTTTATGTGATTAAATAAAACGATAATTAACGTTATCTCTTCGTAATTGATTACCAACTATTATTACGATTAGATCATTTTTTAATAATAATAATAATAATAATAATAACAATTAGTATTTTTTTTTTCTATGAAGATACATCCTACGTAAACCCAAATGATTATTAATTGTTTCTACATAATTAACAAAAAGAATAATAATTTAATTCCAATTAAAGAACTTCCTTTTTCTAACTTAATTAAAACATCCAAATGACATAATTTTTAATCGAAAGATTTTAGATAACCATAGACAGATTAAATAAAATTTAATTGAAGATATCCTTTGGGATGATTTTAATCTTCCTTTTATCAAAAAAGCAAATATTTTTAAATGATTAATAAATTCAAATACCATTTAATTCGTCTTGAATTTCTTGAATAGTTTTCCCTTTGGTTTCTGGTAAAAAGAAAAATGTTAAAACTGTAGCCAATCCCATGATGACAGCGAAAAACCAAAACGTTCCACCCATTCCTAAAGCATCTGTCATCGATGGGAAAAGTTTGGTTACGCAAAATACCAAAAACCAATTTAGGGTTACTGCGATACCTGAAGCTATTCCTTTTAATTCAGCAGTGAATAATTCAGCGGTTAACATCCAAGGTACTGGACCCAACCTAATCCAAATAAAACCAACAAAATTCAACACATTTATTTATTAACAAAATTATTATTCTCAAATTTAAATATCAATAGTTTTTTCATTAATTTGATTAGTGTTTCCTTACCCGACAGAAAATGCAACCATGAAAAGAGTAAGTGATACTAATGGTAACCATCCTAACGAACTAACATCATCACCATCATCTTTTTTTTTAAAATAAATTCCTAATGCTACGAGACAAATAGCTAAAAATCCTGAAGATAACATGAGCAATGGTTTTCTACCAGCTCGATCAACTATAGCTGCTGCTGCACCAGACATTACAACCTACAAATTAATTTAAACAATATAATAATAATAATCTATTCTGTATTTAAATTAGGTGATTTAATTTTTAACGTTGATTCAAAATTAGGACAGAACAAATTTTATATTTTGAATTATTTTAATTATATATTATTTCAATCCCCCGAATTGTTTTATCATTTGATTGAAACTTTTATCAAGAATTTTATTATTACATTGGTTTAATTTAATTCATTCGAAGAAAAAAATATTACCATGTTGAATTATTTTTAAATTTAATCTTACAGAATTGGCAATTAATTTTCTATCAACGTTTGTAGTTTTATTATAATGATAAAACAATTGAAAAATATGTAACAAAAAAAGAAAATAATAACCTGAACCAAAGATACTATAATTGTAGCAATATCTGATGGTAATGAACTACCAGCTGCTTGAAATATTTCCATAGTGTTAAAAATAACAGCGTTTACACCTGAGAGTTGTTGGAATATCATACCACCGCAAGAACACATAAATGCTCTTCTAGAACCGACAGTACGAAAAATATCTAATACAGATGATTTTTTAGAACTTGATTCATCCTTTGCTCTTTGTATAATCGTTATCTCTTCTGTAGGATTATACGAATCACCTCGTAATACTTTCATTGCTACTTCTGCTTCTGGTTTTCTTTCTTTACTCTAAAAAATACAAACAAACCATTGGGATATTTTTAATATTACGTTTATATATTTATTTAATATTAAAATAAATATTATATTATTTTCTCAGAACATAGAACCACTCGTATAGAAATTTGTTTGCTTCGACAAATCTTGGGATCAAAGTCCCGCTGAGTGTTGCAGTATTGGGATTTAAAAATAATAATAATAATAATAATATTTGACCGAGATAGTTAAATGATTTTATATCAAGTATAGTTATTAAAAAAAATTATATATACTTTACCACTAGCCATTGAGGTGATTCAGGCATCCAATAAAAAATGATCAAAAATGCAATTTCAACGAGTCCGCAGATGACAGCCAACGTCGTGTAATTAACGAGAGAACCCAATACATTGACTAAAAGTATACCAAGTGTTAAGAATAATTGGAAAAATGCACCCAATGTACCACGTGTCGATGTTTCAGCAACTTCAGAAATGTAAGTCGGTATCAAAACGCAAGTAGCACCGATACTTATTCCAACGATTAATCTGGCAACATACAACATCCAAACACGCGATGCTGCTATGATTATCAACCAAGATATTAAATATGGTACTGCCAATAACATGAGAGATTTTTTACGACCCAATTTGTCTGCCATTTTTCCCGATGGTAATGCACCTATCATTGCACCTAATGCTATCAAGGAACCAACCCAGGAACCTTCGTCTTTTGTTATATACAACCAGCTGTCAGATTCGTAAAGAGGAGGCAATATTGGTGCTGTCCATGCCATAACTGTACCGGCACCCAATGATAATATGCATGCTAAAAAAATATTTTAATTAATTAACATTTATATTTCACTTTTTTTTTTAATATAATTATATTTAAATAATTATTTTTGAATAATTTTCATCGAATATAATCGATATATATAAATAAATCTAATAATTAATTATCTAAATATTAAGAAATCAAATAAAAATCAATCATTGGGAATAGAAAGCAGCTGATCAAAAGTAGGTCACTGGTAAGAAAAGTAGGTCAGCTGTACAAATTTAACAAATGTGTAGGACCAAGTCGAATGAGGTAAGCATAGACTGATGTTTATACCTCTCGGTGAAATTCTAAGAAATTTCGTATAGAAAATATTCCCCGAAAATCATTGGCTTAGGTATAAGCGTTCAATGTTTTGTTTACATACTCCTCTCTCTCACTCTTCGGCCGGTGTCGGAGAAAATCGCGTCGTTAGATTTGTATTTGACTTTCGGGTATGTTCGGTACCCTTCGATTGTTTTCGTAACTATTTTTCATATTAATCGTTAGTCTTCTTCGAGCGTCGGAAGGAATAACAAGGATATAAGTTAAAGTGACATTTATTTCGCGTCGCGTATACGTGTGTGAGTGTTTTCTTTCCTATGCAAGTGAAATGCATATGTGTGTGAGTGTGTGTAGTGCATACATGGATACAATGCAGTTACCGATATGGATATGGATATGGATATGGATATGGATATTAAGGCAAAGGTACATCTAAACGTAAGCTGACCATAATTTTTAACCTTTTCTTTTAACATTTTTTAATAATTTGATTAAGAAATGAATTTTATTTTTTATAGTTTTGTAACAGGGATTGTTTTATAATTTTATTATCATTTTATTTGTCTTTAATTGTTCGAACAAAATTGGTTTTAATTAATCTCAATAAGTACTGGTTTTATTTTCTTTTAGAAATGTTTTCATCTTTTTTTTATAAACGAACGTTAATTTAATTTAGACACATTTTTATTTTGCAATTAAATCGTTAATTTATTGAACTATAATTTGAATAAGAAATGAGTTTGCTTTGTTTATTTTTTTATTTTGATACGAACGTTTGATTCAAATCTTGACTCGTTTTATTCGTATTTGATTATAATTTTGTTTTGATTAATCATTCAACAGTCAAATGTTTTAGTTTTTTTTTTTTTGATTAAACATATTTCCATTTTATTCGTTTGATTTATTAAGGACAAGAAATAGAAAATAAATTAGAACAGATTCTATTGGAAAATTTTTCCTATCCTGGAAATCAGTTGGGTATTTATCTTATTTTTTTTTTTTTTTATTATTCCCCCATGTTCTGTTTCTTTTATTCTACTATGTGTGATTTTCTTTTTTCGAAAAGCGTGCAAATATAATTCTTTCTTGATAAGAAACACTCGGACGTATTTCCGATGAGATATAAACGATAATCGATCGTGATTTTTGCACTTGAAAATATTAATAAAACATTTTTCTTTTTTTTTTTTTTTAAATCAAAAATATCCAATTCAAATTAAATTAGAAATCTTTTACTCTGATATTAAATTATGAATAAAGTTAGTTAAAATATTGATAGGAAAATGATCAAAATTCGGTAGACTAATTCCGATGTAAGAAAAACAAAAAAAAAAATGATAAAAGAAATTAAACGAATTAAATTGAAATTTTGATTTAAATACCTGAAGTAGCAGCGATATATTGCCATAATTTATTGCTATCCTGACGAACAGGTGCACCGTTTAACATTCCAGTTTCTTCCATTATTTTTCTTATTCAAACTTCGTCTCGTTGATTTAAAAAAAAATATTCAACTACGACAACCTGTTCACTTTTTGATAGTTTTACTTATTGTCTTTCTTTTTTCTATATTCCCGAGTATGTAAAAATCCTTCAAGAGATCCAAATTAAAAACTAAATATATTAGGAAAAAAATGAGACTATTAAAAAAAAATAACCGGGTGATTAGAATTCACGTTAAAAGAGAAACACGATATTATAAAAATTATTTACATATACATATATATATATATATACATACATACATATATACATATATATATGAATGAAGGATAATTGGTCAATCACTACATTTCGGATTAATCAAACTCGCTAGAATAAAACTCGTATGGACTCGTTGAAAATGAAACTAAATCGGATATCATACTTGTCGCCACTATCTAACCAACATTATCACTAATCTCAGTTATCATCTATCGTCATCGAGAAAGATGTGAACAAAAATATATATATATGAAATTAAAGAACAAAAAAAAAAATAATAAGAACATAAATTTCTATAAATCACGATAAACGATAATCGATTAATAGATATTAAAATTCTATTTAAACGTTTCTATTGGCGCCTAATTTGTAGGCCTTTTTATGAAAACGATGATATTAATATATTTGAAAAAATTATTATATATAAATTATTATACATAAATTATTATATATATATAAGAGGTTGGTGGTAAAAAATTGTCTAATTTTTTGCCATAGTTCAATGGAAAAATTTGTCATTTTTTTTCCACCAACTAAATATATTTTATTATATATTATATTATATATATATTTATTTATGCAATAATAAAATTATAGTTTTATTTGATAGAACGTTATCATCGATATCTCTCCCAGAAAATTAATAATAAAAATAATCACGTAAAATTGCGATGAACAAATAATAACGTGAAATTAAATAAAATCGTGTCAATGATTATTTCTTTTTTTCTGTTTCTTCGTTCATTATTTTTCATAAAAGATAACATTTAATACACTCGTTTTAATCTTTCTAAGTGAAGTAGTTTCTAGTTGAATAAACAATGTAAACTATACAAAAATAACAGTAGTTTAACTAGATCGGTTTTTTTTTTTGAAGTAATGTTACTTTGACGATTAGAAAGATTATATTAGGAATATTAGTTTTCTTTAATCGTTGGTGTATTCGAGTGTACGTAAAAATTAAATCAACGAATTAATATACAATTAATACAGATTAATACAGATTAACAATATATTCCATAATTTCAAAACTATTATTTTCAGTCTGGTTTTATAAATATTCTAATATAAAAATATGTAAAAAAAATCTTTAAACTGATTAGAGAATAGATTATAAGAATTAATTACAACACCATGAATATAATATTTTTCTATTATTTTTTAATACCACTTATAATTAGTTTTCTTTTTATTCATTAACCATAAATTCAATATTTTTTATTGAATAATTAAATTAACTGAAATATAGAGAAGAGATTTTAGAATATTAAATAAAAATTGATTTTTATGGTTTTCTTTTGCTTTTGTTCAAAAATTTTCTCAACGATCTATTAGATTAATTCGAATTAGGATTATAATCTAAATTATACGAGGTTTAGATTTTACTTTGTCGGTATTTTAGAAATATAATACACATATAACATATTTTAAGGGATCAAGTTAATCTAACTCGAACAAAGTTCATGTTAAAGAGAGAAAGAGAGAGGGAGAGAGAGATAGGAAACAGCCTGCGGTTAGGGTCGGTGGTTAACGTTGAAAATCATTTGCATCTTCTAGCAATGCAAGCAAAGAAAGGTGCTACATCAAAGGTATCAAATTGCATATTTATGAGAGATTAACTATTATCATTCTATGATACGAAAAATATATTATAATTGTTCTTTTACATACTTTCATTAATTGTACAAAAAAAATAAATTTAGAAACGAACTAACAAGAGTAAAAACTAGAACATGAAAATGATTCGTCAATGATAGAAAAGGATAGAACCGTGTTAGAATTTTGTAAATAATTGTAAATAATTGTAATAAAATTTCTCATAAGTCAATTCTAAGAATCTGTTACGTTAATTATATATCGAAAAGTAACCGATTGCTATCATATTTTTCCATCTTTCGTAAGTTCTTTATCTATCTTTGATTTACCAAGTAAGTTGGAAACAAAATAAAAAGCTAAATGCTTGGTTAGTTAAAAAAACAAAAAATCAGGATTAATAAAAAAAATATATATAGTTTAAAAAAATACTGTAAAGGAGAAAAATGAGGTATTTACTCTTTCTCTCTCTCTCCTTTTCCTTCTTTCTTTTTTTATGGAGACAAGCAAGCAAGCAACTCGTTATCACAATTTTAAAAGCCAATAACGAACGTGCTAGAAGATTTACTCAGCGATTAGAGCTTTGAATGACCATCGATCTCGTTGCAAATAGTAAGCAGATATATATATATATATATACTTATCCAAACGTGTATAAGAGAACTATGATATCGTGATTATAAAACAGTAATTCTAGAGATATGTGTAATAATATGAAGGATTAGAAGAAATTAAATGAAATCATTTCAAAGATAATTGAGTGATTGAAAATAGAATATTAGGTCATTTCATAAATTTTCTTTCTTTATTTTCTCTTATTAACTTTTTATAATTAATATCCATTTATTTTTCTTTACATTATTTTGATTAATTAATACACTGTATTAAAAGAAACATTAATATAAGGGGATAGAATGAATCGTACAGTATTCAAATGAAAAACTTATGAGACGATTTAGTATTTTATTATAATAAAATTATTAATAAATTTAGTCAAATTACTGATAAAAAAAATATTAATAAATTCGTTAAAATAAAAGTGTTAGTAATATTAAATAGTAAGAGATATAAATAAATTTATTAATAAAAATAAAACTAATAGAAAATAATGATAAATAATTGGTTAGAAAATAATAATAAAAATACTTCTTAAAAATGATAATAATATTAAATAAAATAATTTTAAAGAAGGTGGGGAAATGATTAATAAACTTCATTGCAAATATAAAGACTATATTTATTATAATATTCGAAATGAATATCGATGCACATTCTTGTAAAACAAAGGTACAAAAGAAAAAAACTCTTATTTACTATGTCAATGATACAACTTATATATCTATACGTATAGTACGTATGATTAAAAAAGAAAATAATAGAAAAGGGAGTAGAAGGAAATCGAAGTAATCGAAATGATGTAAAAGAAGAAGAAAAATGTGAAAGATGTGAAAGAGGTGAAAGTGGTGAAGGAAGAGGAGAATGAAGAGGGGAATGAAGAGGGGAATGAAGAGGGGGGAGAGAGATGAGTGGGTGTAGTAAACTAACGTAACATAAACAAACAAATCGTATAATAGCAAAAATGTACGAGTCTCGATTTAGGCGAGTCATGGAATGATCTACGAAGGATAAACGAGATCTTATTAAATAAACATACATCATCTTTGAATAATAATAATCCTACGCGAGCTTCGCATACAAACTTAAAACACACGGATAAGTAAACAACAAAAAATCCAAGTTATTATCATCGATACGAACAACGTGAAATTTATCCCAACGAAATAAAAATCTTATAAATGTTTCCTTCAAAAATTCTCATTACGAGTTTCACATTGTTTAGTTTTTTGTTTATTAGTTCGACAACAAGTATCCAACTTTGCGTTTAAAAAATTTGTGAAGGTTTATAAACTATTGTAATTGTTTTAGAACGATTAAATTGTTAGAGTTGTTGCAATATTTCGTAGATTAAAATATTTCATACGTTATCGATTACTTTTATGTGAATTAAGGAATCAAGAAATTCAATTTCATCGTTTAACGAAGCTCGGTAAATTGTTTTAATCCTAAATTAGATAAAATTAAGATATTATTTGTAACTTTTTATTTTAGAATGTTATATCTTATTTTAGAATTATTTATTATTATTATTATTAGATAAAATATATCCTAAATTCTTAATTATCCTTATCAAAATAAACATCTTATAGATTCTAATAAGGCCAATAATGTTTGAAACATTCGGTAAATAATTCACCGAATTATCACTGACTCTCTCCTCGTACTCTTTTCCATACAAATTACATTCTCATTCTATTCATACTAATCTAATCAATTCAAACTATTTCCCAGACCAAAATGAAAATTTAAAAAAAAGTAAAAAACGCATACCATCTCTGCCATAAAAAAAATAAAAAATAATGTTCCTCAGATGATTTTATCGTTACAAAACTTATTGTACCTTTACCTTATTATTATTATTAATATTATTATTATTATTATTATTAAAAAAATGAACGCAAAAAAAAAATATACATAGTAAATAAAATTGTACGATAAAAAAAAAAAAGAAAGAAATGAAGTTAAGGTAAAGCTTTTTCCTTCCTCGTAACTTTTTGGTTTCCATACTGTATATGTGTGTATGTATATGTGTGTATTCGTACGTATTAATTTTTTATAATTATATCTATGTGTGAATAAGGTCAATAAGGCATCGCGTTAGATCAATTTTTGTTTCATCCTCCAAAAAGAATGATTGTAATTAATCGTTTCATTACTATACGACCCATACATGGATCATTCAAGAAAAAAAAACCATCATTCGAACTGACCCATATAAAGTGGTCGTTATCTTTCAATGATACTTGCAACGAAGAAATATTTTACGTAATATCAAAGGGTTTACCATAAGCTCGATCTGGTCAGTCTTTGTCATGTTTTGTTTTCTTTTTGATTGTTTTGTTTATTGGTTTGTTTGTTTTAACAGAAGAACAGAAAAGTAAAAATCTTTTTCATTCACTTGTATATTCGATTGTCGGTTTTCAAATACGATGATTTTTTTAGAATAATATGAAAACCAAAAAAACAAAGAAATTGTCATCATCGTAATCATAGTAATCGTCGTCGTCGTCGTCAATCCCGAGAAATACTTTTTTTTTTCTAGTTTCGATAATAGTGAAAATAAAATTAAAAAATGCACATTTCGTTAGGGAATGTTAAAAAAAGATTAATTCGGAAGATCAACGACGTTCGATTATTCAAAAGTGAGGGAATTTATATCCATAAAAACCCCATAATTTCTGGAGACTAAAAAGAAGAAAAAAGAGAGAGAAATTAAGGAATTTTCCAAAAAAAAATCATTCAACAACCAAATTTATTTCTAAATGCATTCTGCATCGTTCGTCTCTTTCCTTTCCTTCTTCTTCTTTTTCTCCAAAAAAAAATGATGCGTCTTGCGCGTAATTTCTGACGATAAACTTAATAATAATGTATCTAAAAAATTAATAACATTGCAATTTAATCTTGAAAATGATTTAAAATTTGGAATTAATGATAGGATAAAGTTTATTCTTAAATCAATTCGTTCACCGTCAAAATTACGCGCATAAAACAGCAACAACAAAAATAGAAAAAAAAATAATGTGTATCTTGTGTGTTTTTAATGATCAAATGTGTATATAGATGTGTGTGTGTGTGTTCTTAAATTCGAATTAAAATTACATTTTAAGTAGGGCGTTGTAAGTGAAAATTTTTTTCCCAGTATCCGAAGTTGTTCCAACCAGTTTGTATCTCTTCGCATTTAATCTTTGAATAAGATTTTCCGTTTCAGTAGTACTGTAATGCGTACTCCAACGAATAGAAATGGTTAATATTCTTATGGTATCCCATGGTATTGTATCTAATACCTATTCATGATAAAAAGAAAAAAAAAACAATATCAAATGAAACATCATCAAAAGAAATGCAAATTGTGTTTTAGTCAATTTGGTTTTTTCATTTGTAATTAGTTTCAAGTTTACCTGACAATCTTGAATATCTGGACCATCGAGACTCAAGTAATCTAAAGTTGTAACATTGTAAGCCAAGAGTATACTGTAAAGAGGAAAACATTTTAATCTGGTTGTTAATAAACTTTCGTCATTAGAAACCAGACTGTTAGGTCCTTCTCCTAATTTTGTTACTTGGACCTCGGATTCTTGATGATACGTTATCTGAAATATATTTTATAATATAATAATAATATTTTTAATATTAATTACGATACGTTATTTAATCTTTAATAAATATTTGATCCAAGATAAAAAAAGAAATTAAAATAACGTTAATAATGAAATATTGATTACACATTAAGATTAAATAAATATAAAAATAAAATAATAGATATAAAGTGTCCAATTAATTAAATTTTGAATTAATCTTTTTTTAATAAGATTGAAATAATAGAAATATAAAATATCTTACTTCTTTAATAACTTTGTCGTTACTCAGACAAGAATGAATAACTCGAGTTTTCGAATTACGACTACTTTTCTGTGCTTCGAAGAAACTTCTAGGATCTGTGAGTATCAGGACCCCATTCCAATTCAATTTCGAATCGAGCCAGGCTGTACTGGACATTGCTCCAATCTAAAAAAAAAATAAGAATAAACAATAAATATAATAAAATATAATCTCGAGATGTATTATACAAAAAAAATAATTAAAATTTTAATTTAAAAATACTTCAATTGTATAAAACAAAATTTTTAATTAATTTTAAATGTAGTTTCACACACATACACACATACATAATACAAATATGAGGTATATAGTACAAAATATCATTTTTTAAATAATGAATAGTAGTTGTTTGAATTGTTTGATTTAATCAACAATAAATAGAACAAAGATTAGAAATGTAAATCATTTTCTCACCCTACTAATATATTCCACGTAAACACCCTCCCGTTTGCTTTGCATCAAATTAGCAACGTATTTCTCTTCAGATGTTTGAGTAGCATTTAAGAGCTCTTGATGTGTCGTTGGTTTGAAATGTACCTCACGTATGTAAGCGATTAGTTGTGGATTATCCATAGAAACGCTATAAAGCACGTAATCCATGGTCATGTTAGCATCGAATGCTTGTCTCCTGTAACATCGAATAAAAAAACTCGATTTACAAAAATCCTAATTCGATTGTAGATGGAGAAACTAAACAACGAAATACGTAGACTTCAAATATTGCAAAATCAATAATTATTTAACTAATTAACAATTGGATCTTTTAATTTGAAACTGGAGTGTAATTTCATTTATTATTTTTTGGTAAATGACGTATCACATAATTTGTGTTTTAATTAAAAAATTATTTAGCAGTACAGGGAAAAAAACAAAGATATTAGATCGGTTTTAGTGTAAATAAAAGATTATTCAATTTACCTAAGTTGGGCAGCTTCGTTCCAAACGAGAAGTAACGTCATTGCTGTTGAAAATGCAGCAAGAAAAGCTAAACAGGGTGCAACCTTTCTCCACCAAGTATTTTTGTAATACATCATGGTGTTAGGAGGAGTACTGGTTGGTGGTGTTGGTGTGGTTTGTTGATTACTAACAACGCATATACAATGAGCAGTACCATTAGCTCCACCATTAGCTGCATTTCCTCCTCCTCCTCCTCCTCCTATTCCTCCTACACCACCACCTCCACCTATTCCTTCTGCCCCCCCAGTTCCAACACCTTCCATCCCCACAGTTGCAATCGGAACTGTGACAGGTTTAAATCTGAAATCAAAATCAATGGATTTCTTTTGAATTGTTTTTTTAAATATTCAAATGATGATTCTTTTTATTGATTAGTATCAATTTTATATTTCTTCAAACATTTGCGTGAAGTAGATTAAAAATTATTCTATCATTTGTACAATTTTTCATACACGTTTATAAAAATTTCATTAACACTCGTACGGTTAGGGATAGAAGTTAAGATCATACTCGGGATTATTTACGTACACTCCCAATGCTAATTTTTTATCGTAGTTCTGAGAAAGAATTTTTTTTTTGTCTCTCTTCTCTATCTCCTAGCACCTGTCGTAACGACTCTTTCAACACGTTTCAATATTTGTGAACGAACGTCGTATCCAACGAGCGGGATTCTTTTTGTCCGGTTTAGAATTTTTTTTCAAAGAAGTATTTCCGTCGTAAATAATTTCTTCTTCTTCTTCTTCTTCTTTTTCTTCATTTTATTTTTTACTTTTTTTTTTTATATATACGTTGATATTTCTAGGAGGTAAAATAAAAAGGAAGATAAAATAGAAACGACGTCGTTCGGAAATAAAAAATA
Organism: Mischocyttarus mexicanus; assembly: GCA_023678845.1. NCBI lineage: Eukaryota > Metazoa > Arthropoda > Insecta > Hymenoptera > Vespidae > Mischocyttarus > Mischocyttarus mexicanus. Next base: position 294,210 of record JACGTP010000075.1, read on the forward strand.
AATTCGATTAACGTAAACTCTCGAAAGAAGATATACAAAAAAAAAAGCAGATTAAAGATAAGACTAAAATAATAAAAGTAAATATTATTTTATTAATTAATTGTATATTTTGTTACTTCCATAATTTTTGTATTAAAATAAAAATAAATTAAATTGTTAATTGGATTATTTACGTTAAACGTGTATCGAGGGACGTATCACCAATTCAGATATTTTCTTTTAATATTTATTTTTATTTTTATATATTTTTGCATTCAACGTTGATGCTTTTACGAGTCTGACAGCTTTGAAAAAAAAAGTATTCTTTCTCGTAAATAATAAAATAAGCTGATCAACGTCGAGTCAATTTTTTTAATATTTTTCAAAAATTTACAAATTTAAATCCCCCACGCTTACAAGTTTATATCGTTTATATTATTTATTCAATGATTTTTATATAAAAATATTTTGTCTAATAAATAATTTGGTTCGTGTCAAAAATAAAAAATAAAATAAAACACGAACGTTCTAAAAGTAAACGCTGACCAATGACACGATTATTTAATTATTTTTATTTAAATTCTACACTCAAATGTAAAAAAAAGAATCTGTTTTTTTTTATCGTAAAAACTGCATGATTTAATTCCATTATCATAGGAAATAAATAATTAATCGTAAAGATTAATTTTGATACGTGATAAACAATCTGTCTATTTCAATAATTTATTTTCATCTAAATACTGGATAGAAATATTTCTATGTGTGTGTTTTATTATTCATTTGAGTTAAACCTTTCGTAATTCGAACAATTTTTTAATATTACGTACCAACAATTCCGAGTAATTTATTCTTAGAAAGGCATGTGTACTCATTCTCTGTAATACCGATTCAATCATCATTTTCTTCATTTCAATACACAATTATAAATAACAACGTAACGATTGAGAAAACACTCCTCCACCCCCATGAAAAATTGAAGAATATTTTAATTAGAAAAAATATTGAATTAGACATTATTTTTATTTTATGATAATTATTAAAATAGGTGTATAAGTTACACCTATTTTTTCATTCGTAATAAAAATACAAAATGTTGACATAGAAGTATACAAAAGGTGATTAAATTATTCAATTTTAATTGAATAATATCATAATAAAAATATAATCCATGCTTTTATAAACCTCTCGACCTTGATTCCAACTCCTTTCAAACCTAACACGTAAGGATAATTTTAACTCCTTGGAAAAATAATCGATCGTACTGAAAGAGAAAGGGAAAGAACGAAACGAAGAAAGGAAAATGTTGTTTTCTCATTTAATGTACGATTCAAAAATTTGGTTTATTTAAACGTTTCCCTTGTTTCGTTTAGTTTTTTTTTCTTACGATACACTCGATTAAAAAACAATCGAAATAAACGAAGAAGAATTTTCTATAAAACAGAAATGAAATATTAATTTCTCGATGAAAACAAATTGACTCAACCAGGAGTAAGGAAACAAAAAAATCAGATCGAGTAAAGGACACACCTTTGAAACAAATATCATGGGCGTTCGATAAAATGATGTCGTCATAGGTAACGGAATTTATTTCATTACCATATTCCTAACACCATACGTTGATTTTTCCCCGAATCATACTAATAATAAAAAGAAAATCAATTCTCGATTAAATCTCATCAAAAATTTGTCTTCTACACGAAGAAAACAAAAACACAATTAGAAATTAATATTTTACAACAAGAACAACATAAAAAGAATGAGAGTGTTTCACGAATAAATAATTATTAACATTTATTATAAGTAACTTTATTTATTTTGTCTTCATTCAATGAATAAAATCTCAATTTTTAGTTTATAATTGAAAACAACATTTATATACAAATTAATCATATCATTTTACTAGGAAAAATAAATAGGAGAAAAGGGCTCGTATCTTTTTAATAGAGTTTCTTTCAATTCATGTTTATTTTAATTAAATGTAATACAACACGAAAAGTTTTTAATTAAAAACAAAGTCCTTGTATATTCGTAGTAAGATAAGATAATTGTTGAGATTCTGACACTGTTAGGATGATTCATATGTTAAAATTATTTTTATTATACACAGAAAGAAAGAGAAAGTGTGTGGGGTCTTGTTTTAATTGGCTAAATTGCGTGACTATATTTTATAAATGATAATAATAACGAAATAATGTTAATTGATATTAAATAAGTTTTATTAGATTATTTATAAATTAATATAAAATATATATATAAATGATAATGTAATTGTAATTAGAATGAATCATAGGATTGAAGAAAATTTACAATAAAAAAGATATCAAGCTTGTAGAAAAAAAAAAAAAGGAATTAAAGTAAAGAAAAATTGTTCGTTTAATTAATGTGTACATCTCTAAATGTAATAAGTAAATTAGTAAAAATTGTATGTACACATTTGCGTCCCTGTCTCTCATAACGAACCTAACATGACTCACGAACAACCAACGCAAAAGTAACACGCTTACAGACTTTCTAAACAAATGATTTTTTTTTCCCATCGTATCCACATATCACAATTAGACACCCAGTATAACGATCCGAACAAAGAAAATTCATGGTGTACTCTCAGAGATTTGAAATAATATTTTTCTTTTATCCTAATTATTCCTTTTTTTTATGTGTTTTTTTCTCCTCTCGCAAATTATAGAATAGAATAGTAATTTTTCAACTCCGTCACTAGCTTTTCCAAATATAAATCGTTTATGTATTTTTCGTTGCATGTGTTGGATTAAAATCGTAGAAATTAAAATTGAATGAGCTTAACGTGGTTACGATCTTTGATTTTATTTCACACTTTCAAAACTATAATTTGACATAGCAAACTATCGAATTTAATCATTCTATCCTATTTCTCGCATTTCAACAAAAGAAATAGGAAAAGAAGCATAATCAACCTACGTTTATTTGATTTTATTTACGTGTTTGATTATTTATTTTTTTTTTGTATTATTATTTTGTGTTTACGTTACTTGAAAATCCAATAAAATCGAAATACCGTAGGAATGACGGTACCGATCATCTTTCTTTCTCTTTTTTTTATTATCAAAGCATGAAATTCGTATTTTCGTTTGAACGGAGAGAACAGAGCGTGTACTAAAAACTTCCCACACGATTTCAAACTCGAATGACATTTTTGTAATTTCGATTTTACGTTTTGTCCAACAAGTATTCGTCGAACTGGTAAAACGAAAAACCGTATTGAGTGAGATAGAAAGATAAAGATAGAAAAAGAATTTACATTAGATTGGTAGAGAATAAATAAATATTGTCGGAATTTTAGTCACAATTCAATGAGAAAATTAGACATTTATTTTCCACCAATCCAATGTGTATATAAAAATATATAATAATTTTATTTATATATTTCACAAATATATGAAATATCGCAAGAAAAATGAAAGGAAATAAAATAAGAATTAAATTAAAAAGAAAAAAAGAAATGGTTAAACGTGATATCTTTTTTTTTTCCAACGTTAAAAGCTTCCTTTACCTTTTGTATCAAATTTATGGTGACTATGTTTCAAGAAAGATCCGACATAAAAGAGGAAGAAAAAAATAAAATAAAATTCACAGAGGTTGAGTAAAAAAGAAAAAATAAATCATAGTTGAATAAATTTGTACATATTTTATTAAAAAATAAAAAAAAACCTTCTTTTCCAACTCGAATTACTAATTTTGTTCAACGACGAATTCATAGGTTCTTTTCTAAAAATAAGAAAACAAATTAATACAAATAATTTTGATATAAATGATAAATTAAATTTGATATAAATATTTAATCAATCGTGAATTAGAAGAACTTAAATTAGATTTGAAATGAATTTTTTCTATCTCACAAAGCAAACAAAAAATGTTGAGTAGCTGAAACTGTGATTATATGTTCGACACGAGTCAACCAGTATAAGAAAAGAAAAGAAAACAAAAATCAACTGCAGGTATCCCACAAAATTCTAAAAGTAATCTTACCTTTTGATCACACCTTGTATATTGACTATGAATACCACGAACAAAACTAGAAAAAGTCATGGGTCTCGAAGAATAAGCTTATTGAAAATACGTGACGAAGAATATTTTCAACAAATAATACAATGGTATTTGTTAGAAATTCTAGAAGAAAACTTTGAACAGAAATCATAATAGTGCATAATACATAATACCCAATGATTTTCTCACAAAAGTTCTTCAAACCAGTTTAAAAAATAAAAAGAAACCGTTCTACCACCTATCCCACTTTCTTAACTACCTTTATACATAAAGTATTATAATAGTATATAAAAATACATAAAAGAAGAAAATATTCAATCGAATAAATCAATCTTTGAGAAACTTTTACCTACTTAACTAATGCAATACGAAGTAACGTAACTTAACATAACATAACATAACGTATCTCAACATTTATGCACCTAAAAGAAAAGAAAAGAAAAGTAAAAATTAAAAAAGAAAAATAAACAAAACGTAATAATAGTTACACGATTCTCATTAAACTCGAATAAAAATAATATTTCTATAAAGAAAAGAATGGGAAGGAAAAATATTCTCGCATAAATGATTAATTAAGATTAGAAATTTGATATTTGAGATAGAATTATTTTAATAAAAAAATACAAATGATAGAAAATAATTTAACAAAATATACTTACTTAGCAAGATGAAGTTTCGTAATACTTTCAATATCGGGGGGACGATAGATTAAAGGGGGGTGAAACACATAAAACATCCAAATGTTGATGCTGCTTTAATAGCAGCAACAGTAGCAGCAGTAACACGACAGCAACAGCAGCAAGAGTAGTAAAATATACACACGTATATCTACACGCGATAAATGCACATGCACATGCACACCCACACACACACTTTCACCCACACTTACACACGGTGTAAGTTAAATCGCGTTAAACTTTACATCTCGTATGTGACACTCTGGCAGTGTCTCGTACACATTTGCTTTTCGTTCATTCGACTGTACGAAGAGAACGTGCTCATCTTTCTTCTTTCTTTTTCTCTCTTTCTTTTTCTATCTCTCACTCACTCACACTCTCTTTCTTTCTTCCTCCTCTTCACCTCCACCTTTTCTCCCACTCTTTCCCTCGATTTCCTTTCGTCCAGCCGACCCACACACGCGGTGCACTTTACTCGTCGAACAAACCTAACCAGCGTCCTACTCCTAACGTTTCCACCATGAAGAATTTCTTTACAAACTTTTCTATTCCCTCCTCTTCCTCCTCTTTCTCCTCCTTCTTCTCCTTCTTCTCCTTCTCTTTCTACTCCCCCTTCTCTTCTGCTTCTACTTGAAAGAGGTTCTTTTCACGTTTTTTAGATTTTTTTCTACAGTTAGGTTCTACTAAAATATGATAAAGGAAAATAGAGAAAGAAGAGTGGTGGTAATGGTGATAGTAATAGTTGTGGTTGTGTGATGGTGGTGGTATGGTGATGATGGTGGTGGTAGTACTGCTCCGAAAGCGACTACTTCGTCGACTGAAGAGAGTCGTCCTCTCGTTCGGCCTAGAAGGGAGTGAAATGAAAGAGAGAAGAAAGGGTATATATGGCTATCCCCGCGCCGCACTGCAGTTCACCAATACATCTCTGTCTTTCTCGGTTCTTTCTCTTTTCAACAAAAAAATACCCCAACCCTGATTTCTATCTCTTTCTTTCCAATGATTCCTTATATATTATTCATACGAAAGAAAGTTAGGTAAGGGAAAGAAAAAACAGGTATAAGGTAACTTTGAAGTTAGGATAATTGGTCCTCAGGGAAAAACTTGCAAAGGGACAAACAGCAAAGGGAAAAACACCTTTTTTTCTTATTATTTTTAATGCATCTATCTTTCTCTTTCTGTTTGTTTTAAAAAAATTAAACTTTAACTCTGATTTTCTATTTCTCACTTTCCCACGATATTCCTCGTATATTATTTATTTATTTATCTTATTATTATTACTTATTCTTCTTCTTCTCCTTTTCTCTTTAAAAAAGAAACTCCCCCCACCTTTGATTATCTCTTTCTCTTCCTAAGGATTCTTCGTATTATTTATTCGTACGAAAGAAAGTCAAATAAAGGAAAGAAGAAAAACAAAATAAGGATATAAGGAAACTAAAAATTAAGGGTATTTGTCCTCTCCAAAAAAAACACCCTTTAACTTAATTTTTTCTTCTTCTCGATACGTCTCTCTTTCTTTTTCACAATTCCTCGTATTATTATTCATACGAAAAAAAATAAAGAAAATAAGAAAACTTTTGAATAGATCGTTTAGTATTTGTGTCCTTCTCACCAAGGGAAAAAAAACACCTTTTACTTATTTTTCTTCTTCTTCTTCCTCTTCTTCTTCTTCTTCTTCTTGACTCATCGTATGATGAACAAAACAAAGAGACAGAAGAGTTCAATTACCCGCGCATACACACGTTTTATGTAAAAGAAGATAGTAACTAAAGTTGACACAGAGAGACTAGGATGGTTTCTGGCTAGTGACTAACACCGACTAACATAAATGTTCTCTCTTCACTGGCAGTTGGAAATGGGGTTCCCCCCGAACACCACTTCAAACAGCAACAGCAACAGCAACAGCAACAGCAAAAGCAAAAGCAACGACAGGGGGACTACGATGATGACCGACAACGACCAAACAGTATAATACCTTCTTTTTCTTCTTCTTATTTCTATCTTCCTCTCTATGGATTCTCTCAACGTATCGGGTGTCCTTATTTAAACGGGCCACATATTTCCATACCCTCCTCACCACTTCACCCCACGTTTTTTATCTTTTTTTTTACCTATATGCCACCTGGAAACGGCCTCGACACAACCGTCACAATAACAACGAACCACGCTTAACTGCGTACGATGATAGTCAGTAAGAAGACAAAAAATCAAAAACTATGACGGTGATTATTATTAGGGACGATGAAAAGTACAATGCCTTCTTCTTCTTCTTCTCTTCTTTTCTATGGGTTTAAGTTTATTGTGTATATGGAGTCGGTGGAAAAATAATGTCGGATTTTCTCCATTGAATCATGGCCAAAAACATCGACAGTTTTTTTCCACCGCTCTAATATACATCGGGTGTCCTTCTTTAGACTCGGTGTAGACTGTCTCTAACCTCTAGGTTTGTCGTATATGTGTGTGTGTGTGTGAATATGCGTGAATATGCGTGTTAGTTGGTTCATCGTTCTATCCCCTTCAACTCCAAACGCGATCAGCTTTCTCGCTCGCTTTTACGAGGACACTCTACCGTTCTCTCGTTGCTTACCCAGGTAAAATGAGAGAGAAAGAAAGAGAAAAAGAGAGAGAGAAAGAAGAATACAGTGGTTCTCAAACTAACTACCTTCTATTTCTATCTTTCTTTTTTTCCTTTCTCTGTCTTGTAATCTTTAGTCGAGGTTTCATTCGATTTATTTCAAGCAGAGCTAGTGAACGAATGCATACGACGTAGTTATTGATCCCTTTGTAACAGTGTGGTGACTGTTTAAAATACACGAAAATCAAATCAAATGTATTATATCAAATCTATCGAGGTAATAATCTTTTTATATTATTTATTTAGTCGAATATTTCATCGATGAGAGAGATACAAATTTACGTTTATTCCCAATACAATACGAATATCGAGAAATGAAATAAAATTATGGTAGAAAATAAACATATAATTCATATTAATACCTATGTGGAATAAGCAAATAAAATACAAATAAACTATCTTTCAATATTATTTATTTATTTAATAAATAAATTATTCGATTACGAATATGTTAATCCATCGATGAAAAATAACAATTAGTTTTAACCGAATATCAAAGAACAAAGAAAAAAAAATAATCGTAGGAATAAAATCAATATGATTCGTGTTATTGTGAGATAGAGAAGAAAATAAAATGAATGATTCTTAAGATAGAGAAGAAAAAAAAAATATCGGGGGAGAGCCACTTTTCCATGTAATGGCGAGACACGAACGGTATGAAAAGGGAAACGGTTTTGTGTCGGGGGGAGGAGAGAAAATGTGCGAAGGAAGAAGGAACGAATGAGGGGTTGTTGAGCAGAAGAACGGTGATGGGGGAAGAAAGGAGGGATAAAGGGGAAGTAGTGAATTGCGGGGACTGAAAAGAGGGAAACAGGAGGTAGAGAAAAAGGAGGAGGTGGTGGTGGTGGTGGTGGAGGAAGAAGAGGGGGGAAATCAGAAGGAGGAAACGTGATTGGTATGCGCCAAGGCGGAAATGGCATCAGCTGTGGCAACGATAAGAAATTTTGTTATACACACCCTTTCACTACCTACTACTACTACTACTACTTTTTATCACCAATTCTTTATCTATTTATTTATCTATATATCTTTTTATCCATTTATCTATCCTCCTATATTTTCATCTAACTCCTATAATTGCATTAGAATTTTGCGTTAGGAGTTAAGAAAAACGAGCAAAGTACCAGCAATCCTATTTTCCATTCGGATTTACCCTACGGAAACGATTCTTATTATCGATCGTCGAATTAACGAATTAACGATTGGAACAAATTTCTAGGAACAACTTTGTTAACTTTATTGAACCTTAACTTTCTAGCTAATCAGCCAGCACTTACTCTAAAGTACTTTTTATTTTATTTTATTTTATTTTATTTTTGCTAATTCGTTTTAGTTTCACGTTGATAAGAGTTCTTTATTTTTTACTTTGTCAATTTCATTGCATTTGCAAAATTTTGTCTGAAGATGTATTATCTTCTTTTTTCGATACACAGAATAAGAATTAATTTAAACTACACGTCACATTGATCCGATATTATTTAATAATCATTCATTTTATCTTCAAATAATATATATTTTTTGTAATTTAATTGCAATTAATCTAAACTCTCAAATTTTCTTCTCGACATATTATTTTTTGATTTCCAATTAAATTCGAATGAAAAATTTTACCACAAGATGTTAAACATATGCATACGAGTGCATACAACTTCATAAAAAATTTTCTAAAAATTGTAATACTGAATAATTCAAATCACGATCCACCCACCTTATACCTCTCTCTCTCTCTCTCTCTCTGTGAAAAAGCTTTTAAGAATATTTCTATTAGAATGAAAATGAGTTGAAAGTAACATAGCTTGGCAAGGTTGTTCAATTTGGAAAGAAACAAGCAGCCGGTTCTCCGTCATCGTGATCGTCATCCCACTGCCATCTGCTCGATCATGTAAATATGTATAAAAGATAGAGAAGGAAAAACAGAAAATGAAGAAGACAGAAAGAGAGAGAGAGTAAAAGTGAATAAGAGAGAGAAAGAGAGAGATAGAAAAGCTCTGTGTCTGGTTGAAAAGCAGACTACACATGGCACGCGCTAAAACTTGCAGAGTTTCGCGCAGACGCCGATTCTATCCTTCATGAAAAGTGAGTAAGCAAGAGAGAATAACACAGAGAGAGAGGGAAATAGAAAGAGAGAGAAAGAGAGAGAGAGATTTAACGCACACGATAGTAGGAGAACGACGTTCTAACAGCGAGTTACATTGAACCGTCCAACGGAGAATACGTCCACTTGTACGCCGACCGCGAACGTGATAACCAACTACCATCAACTTTTTTACTATTTCCATTTCAATTTTTAATTGTTTTTTTTATTTTTTTTATCCAACCGAAGAAACAAGAAATAAATCTCGTATAGTGTTCAATTAGTTTTCGATATTTGAATAACACATGGAGAAGAGTAGGAAGAGGAGGAAGAGGAGAGTAAAATTATCGTAAATTTTTTTTATTACTCGTTGTCAGTGTAAGAATAAAAATTATAAAATAATTTTGAATCGGTTGTTGTGTGGTCGTTGGTGATTTTCGACAATTAACAACTGCATTTTTTGACAGTAAGTTTGTTTACTTAAATAACACGTGGAGAAAAGGAGAGTACTGTTTCGTTAATTTTCTTTATTACTCGTTGTCAGTGTTTGAATAAAATTTAGAAAATAATTTTGAATCGGTTGTGTGGTTGTTGGTGATTTTTTGATAGCTAATAAATAACTGCATTTTTTGATAGTAAGTTTGTTTACTTGAATAACACGTGGAGAGAGAGAGAGAGAGGTAACTCTTTTGTAAATTTTTATTCTACTCGTTGTCGGAGTATAAGTAAAAATTATTATAATTTTGAATAGGTTGTTGTGTGATTGTTGGTGATTCTTTGACAATAAATTTGTTTACGTATACTTTTGATCTATTCGATTTATTTTTTTATCGATTAACTTTGTCTCAGATAATCAGTTTGATTTTAGTGGCAAGATTTAAAACGTGCTGCGCGCGCGGGAAACAAAAATATTTCGACTTGTCATACGTTCCAAATGACTCGAGAAAAAGAAATTAACCAAATTCTTAAATGTACCTAATTAATTTTCAAATTATTCTTATTAAATCTTGGAGAAAGAAAAAGAAATTGAATAAAATTCTTAAATGTAGCAAATTAATTTTCAAATTATTCTTATTAAATCTTGAAGATAGAAAAAGAAAAGTAAAGAAATTCTATAAATTCGTAAATGTAACTAATTGTTTTCTAGTTTCTTGTTTAAAATCTTGACGATTTCGTTTTTAAGAAAAAAAAAAAAAGGTGGCGCGCTTTTCTTCCTTTCTTTCATTCATTCATTCATTCTCTCTCTCTCTCTCCCTTTTTGCAACAAAAGGGAAGTAGTTTCAAAAGGAGAAGGGAAACTGGCACGGCAGCTTTTCAACAAACTTCGCATTGAAATTTCTGACATCCTCGTTTAGACGATAACTTGAAAGAGAAGTCTCGTTGAGAGAAAGAAAAAAAAAAAGAAAAAGAAAGTAATAACTCGTAGAGTGAGTGAGTGACTAGGTGAACGAGAGACAGAAAAAGGGGTAGTGGTGGGTGGCAGGGAGATGAAGGGGGAAGGAAAATTAATTTTGTCGAAAGGTCTCTTTTGTAAACAACAAACATATACAAAAAAAAAATATATATATTATCCTATTAGCGATTATATATATACATATATGTATAAATGTAATAAATATAATTTCGAATAGGGTAGATTCTTTCTTTCCAAACTGTCCAAAGAACTAAAACCAATCTTCCTTCCCCTATTTTTCTTCTTTTTTCTTCCTCTCTCTTTTTATATTTTTTTTTCTTAACACACATCAGGTTACTCGACTCTGTTTAATACACTTACGAAAGGAGAGTCTTCCCACCTTTCTTAGAAATAATACAAGTACTCTTTTTTCCTTCTTCTTCTTCTTCTCCTTTTTTTTTTTTTTTAATTAAGTTCGATGAGAAGGTATGCTTCTTCCTCGCCTTATTTTCCCTTTTTTTTCTTTTTAATTCATTTTTTCTTATTCTCTCAGTGTAACCTCCACGGAAGTTGACTTTCATCTATGCGCTAATTAACTCTTCTCTGCATATGACCTCACATTCTTCTCTTTATTTCTCACACACATACACGCACACAAGTATATAAAGAGAAAAAAAGTAATGATATTAGAATAAAATATTCAACGATTATCTTTTCTAACATTTAATTTGATTTGTAGTTTCTTTTTTTTTTCTTATTTTGTTTTGTTCAATGAGAAAAATCTAACACAGGTTGAATAAGGTTCGTTATAATTATTTATTAATCGAAATAAAATAAAATGGAATAACAGATCAATGTAAAAGTAAGATCAACAAGGAGAGAAGAGAGTGAAATGGTTGAGAGTAGAACAGTGAAATATCACAGTCGAAACTAATTTCGTCGTCCTACACACGGATTGAATTTACTTTAGTGGATACAAATATATACAAGAGGACAGATAACCACACACAGAGACTTTCACACTGTTTCAATAAACCTTGTTAGAAATCGATAGACGTTTGCTAATCAAAAACGAAAACGATCGATCGACGAAAACACGAGCCACGAAAAGAAAAATACGAAAAGAAAATTTCCCATTGGAGATAAATCAATGTGATAATGGTTTTTAAGTAATTCTTGATTTGTTTTTCTTTACTATTATTATTAGATGATACATAAATAAATAATAATCGTGTATGTGTATTAAAAAATCGATAGACGTTTGATTTGAAATCAAATACATTCGTTCGATGAAGGGGTAACTTAATTTTAATATACTTTAAGTGATATCAAAATTTATGATTTATTTTATATCAAAGAAAAAAGGGAGTGGGGAAGAAAATAGAACTTTAAAATAATAACTGAAATAAAATCTATCCACATAGGATGTCTCATCAGTTATTCGATCTTTACGAGGACGTCTCTCGTTTCGATGTTGACGCTCGTTAGCACAAGAGCGTTCCTAATTAACATCCCAATCGGTATCTTCGAGGACTATAGGGATAGGAGGAAGAGAAGGAAGAGGAGGAGGAAGTGGTGGTGGTGAAGGTGGAGGAAACAAGAGAAGTGAATGTAGAGTGGTTGAAAGAGGAACAATTCACTGAATCTAGGGATTCCCTTTATACACGAATTCGATCGATGACAAGCAGAAGATCATCATCGAAACATACTTCGACCCAATGTACTTCGAGATCCATCATTGGCCGAGATCCAATGAAGAATTCGGTTAAGAGAATGAGGAAGTATGAGACTTCCAAGTGGATTTCAAGCTTATACAGCCCACCGACACTCGTGTCACGTTTCGAGAGTCATTAAAGAGAACAAAATGGGTGCCAACCAATCAAATAGAACCGTACCTAATCCTGGAGAAGAAGGTATTAATCATACATATATTTTCGATAATTATATAACTGTTCGGAAATATCTTCAATTGAACTTTAACACGTATTTTCCTTCTCGTAACAAAAATTCATCATTTCGCAAACACCGATGATAGACGAACGAGGACAATTTGTCTATTTGTTTATTAAAAAAAATAATTGATTTTTGTTCTTTTTTAATTTGAAATAAATTTAATTTTAACTTATATATATAGGACAATTATTTATATTATTTTGTAATTTCTTTTTAATCCACTGCTATAATCAGGAAGATATGTTTATATTTATTTCATTGTTTATATTATCCTTATCATTATTTCACTTTAATACATTTATATTTTATGATTTATATATACTTATAATACTGTTACAGTGAACTTTGATCACTTTGAAATTCTACGTGCCATAGGAAAAGGAAGTTTCGGAAAGGTATGTTTGAATTTCAAATATTTTTCATCGTTCGAATTTAAATTGACAAGATTAAAAAATAGAACAAATAGTTCTGTTACATATATGAAAATATAAAAAATGTGAGAATATAATTTGACACGTATAGAATTGCCAATACTTATTAGAATCATGAGATTAATGTTACGGAACATAGAAAAAATGAAAAAGAAAAATCATTAATTTACTTAATCGATTTATAATGTTGATAACTCGAATACAGGCAACTTTACTTATATCGTTTATGACAAATGTATCGAACCATAAATAGGATCGTATTAACGTGACCACGAATAATTAAAATACTAACACGTGCGTTAATAATGATCGTTCCTACTAACGGAAATAACAACGTAAAGCAGGATGATGATTGGTGGTGATGGTGGTGGTGGTGGGTGTTAGAGATTTTCACGCTCATCAAATTTCCGTTTTAATTCACAAGATTTCGAAACGGGGACATTTAAATCTCGTAATTAGGTTCCCCTGTAAACAATATTCTCAAAATAATCCAAATTCTTTATTTGTAGATTATATGGAATATATTTATTTATTTATTATATTTACCGATATCATTTGCATTAAATTATCCTCAATTTTATTATTCAAATTAATCATTTTGCTTAATTATTATTTACTCGCATAATATTAATTATCTGATAATTATTTTTAATTAATTTCTTATTATATTTAATTGATTTATTATTTATTCATATTCCAATTGACCAATGAGAGTTATTAAAAAAAAAAGAACAGAATGCATTGATAATTTTTATTTAATTTATAATATATTATTAATAATAGTAATAATAATAATAATAGTTAACGAAAATTTTTATAAATGAAATTAAAAGAAAAGAAAGAAGTTATCTTTGTTAAATGAAACTTGTTACAATTTGATGCTTTATTGCTATAACATTTAATTTGTTATTGGCTAGTTGCCAACTATGTGTGGGTAGTAACTATAACACAAAGGGATGAATTCTCTTCTTGTTGTTTAGGTTTGCATAGTGCAAAAGAGAGACCGTACTGGCAATATGTATGCGATGAAATACGTTCACAAAGGGGAGTGCGCAGAGAGAGGGGCGTTGAAAAACGTCGCAAGGGAAGTTGAAATTCTCTCAAAGTTGGAACACCCGTGCCTAGTCAATCTGTGGTTCAGCTTTCAAGGTAAACTAATCATTTTTTATTTTTACAATTTAATTGAAAGAAATAAATTAATCTAATCACTTACAATATGTGTGTTTCATCAAACTTTGTGTATACAAAAAAATAAATGAAACGTGTTTAATTATTTCAATCAATTATTATCACTTCGTTCTACGTTTTATTATTAATCTTCATAATAACAAATATAATATAACTAGTTATTAGTTAATAATAATTTCAAATTATTCAAACCAATGATATTGTACTCAAATATCATTGAGAGATAGTTCAGTAAAGTTTTCTTCAAACACTAACACTAAGAAAACTCATTGCTCAAAGAGCTTAATACTAGAAAGGATAAATGTGATAGTCCGATCCAATCAAAAGATCTATTCCCAATCCTCGTTATCCTCCTTTCTAAACGTTCATCTTGATTATTTGCAACGTGAACTCATTGTTGAACACGTTTAACGTATTATACCATGACGTAATACTGTTATTAAATGGGACTTCGAAAGCCATCGGTAATACTCTTCAATGGGTATTTGCTATCGTTTTAGTAAATTCACTCTCACACACACACACACACACACACATACACATACATATAAATATATAAATACATTAAACGAGTTAAAGAAATATTTGTACTCCAATTTATCAATATTTTCAAGTAATATGATATTTCTAAAATGTTTTTTTTTTAATAATTAATAAAATAAGTTACGTGTGAAAGAATATTTTTTTAATGATGAATTAATATTAGAATTGACGATATTTAATATCTAACGTAAATATGAAGATAAATAATAATTAAAACGTTTAATCTTTCTACTGTTGTAGACGAGGAAGATTTATTTATGGTATCTGATTTATTGTTGGGTGGTGATCTGCGATATCATATTCAACAAAAGGTCGAATTCACTGAAGAAAGCATAGTCCTCTTCGTAGGAGAAATTGCCCTAGCTTTGGATTATCTTCAAAGTTACAAAATAGTTCACAGAGACATCAAACCTGATAATATCCTGTTAGACGAGGAGGGTAAGTTATTTCAAAACATTTCAATCTAAATTTCTTATATCGTTTTACCTTAAACCAAGAACATCTTTTATTTTACTGATTCATCACTAATTAATTAAATGACGAATTATTAAATAAATAAAAAAATCCAGATCAAAAATAAACGAAGGAATAACTTTATGCATTGATAATCATTTAATAATTTCAATATAATTTTTTTTTCATTTAATATCTTTCTCTTTCTCTCTTCAATTGAATTCATTCTGAGTGTTTGAAATAAGTCAAAGAAAAATTATTTTGTATCGAACAAACGAGTAACAAACAACGTTTACAATTTCGATGGGGTTACGTTATGGCAAACAAGCGTACCTAATCGAGTATCATGAGAACTGTAATTTGATCGTCGAACTATGCACGAAATTTGAAAATTGCTTTACCGTTGACTCTAACTTCTCGCGTTATGAATTTCCAAACAGAATCTCTATCTATCTATCTATCTATTTATCTATCTTTCTATGTATGTATCTATCTGTCTGTCTGTCTCATCATCTATCAATCTATCTCACTTACTCACTCATTCTCTCCAATATAAGTGGTTCCTAGTATGTTTACGTGAAATTCTGTGTTACATTAAACCCATCGATTTACATACATACACGTGCATATACATTCTATCTACAAAGAGTATTACACAAGTTGTTTCTACTAAATAATGTACAATTCTTCTTCGTAAAATAATTCGAATTAAACTAATGTAGGAAACATAATTTTCTTGTTAAACAACACTTCAATTAGAGTATCCTTTATTTTATATAAATCTAATTAAACATTAATCCTAAATACCATAATTTAAAAAAAAAAAAAACCAATATTAATTGTAGTTAAAATTTTTCTTTATTATTTTCACATTAAAAGAGTAACATTTGATACTAACAACACTTATGCATAGAAATTCTTAGATTTTTATCTGCAATTCAATGTATATTGGTCTATAAATAACAAAGTAATAAAAAGTGTATACATTCTCGATTAAAGAAAGATTCTTGAAGATTTCTAATAAAAAAGTAAACGAGTTATTTCAAGACCGTAACTCTAAAGACGACGACTATGACGAAGACGACGATGATGACCATGAAGAAGACGGAACCTTTTGTATAATCAACGAGAACAAAAAAAAAAAAAGATTGTTCTTACGAATATGAAAGCAAAAATGTTTTCTATTCTTCTTACGAAAGAGTATATTTACTGTGTTATATATATATAGTAACATCAGTATATATACTATCATATTCTTTTCTTAACCCCATTCACCGTTTTCCCTCCTATCTTACCGTACTCTCATTTCAAGAATATAAAAGAGGTTTCCATTGTTACACATTATTTCGTTTTCATATTTTAGTTTGACATTTCATTAGTTATAAATCACAGAAATCTCTTTGAACGTTTAAAAAGCAGGAAGGTAGCAACAGTAGAAGAATACCAGCATAACAACAGTCACCATTATCAATTTAAAATCGTTAGAAAACTTCTAATTCCTTTATTCTTTCTTCTTCGTATTCTTCTTATTCGTTAAACATTTTTCAATGAGCTGTCAAATGCGGAGTTATTAAGATTTATACCTTTTGGTTATAAATTATTATTAAATAAATTCCTGTAACCTAGAAAAAGGAAAATAATTTCTACGCGGTTTGATAATTGGCATGAAATATTTCACGTTGAAGAGATTAATTATAAATCGAAATTAATTAACACGTCAGATACCATCATACATATCCGTACTTTATGTACATCTATCTATGTTTATATAATATTAATAAATTAAATTTTATACAATTATTTTTAATTTATACGTACTTCACAATAATATTTTCACGATTATTAGACGAATATTACAATTCGAGAAAAATTCGTCAGCTGTAAAACGAAGAGTTTGACAACACCTGCGCGGTGTTTACCAAAATTTGACAGCTGTGTTGACATTAATTTGATATCATTCTTAGTTTTCAAACTTATAAATCGGGATTATTATAATTAAATCCTAGGAAACTCGTGGTTATCGTGTATCATATTCGTTAAATAATATTTTCATTTATTTTCAAATTAAACATTCGGAATAAAAATATTTAATGAAACAGAAAGAAAGAGAGAGAGAGAGAGAGAGTGTGTTGGAAGGAAACATCTGTGAAATATTTTGCCATAAAAAAAAAAATAAAACACGTATGGACATTTGCGGTCCTTCGTAGTGCAGCTGACAGATTCGATGTTTGTTCGCTTCGTCGAGTTCGTTGTAAGTAAATAAATACACGTAATAAATATATATAATATATAATTTATAATTTCCATATATAATAATATAAATATTATATAATAATAAAATAATAATTATTATTATATATATACTTAGGTTTATTAATAAAAATAATACTTCAATATAAAATAAATCATACAATTAATATGTTTTTATTTTCTTTTTAATTATTATTTTACAAATACATTGAAAAGTAAACTAATCATAGAAAAATTTAAATTTCTTAAATAAATCAATCAATAAATAAATAAAAATTGAATAGATAGTAAACGTGAAAGTAGATAAAAAATATAAATAATTTCTTCTGCGTGAGGGTTATAACTATGGGAGGAAACATAGCTCGAAGATGTTTGTTCTAGTTTCGTATGTAACATCCCAGAGACAATATGGTCCTATGGAAACTTCCATTAGATAGTACCGTAAGTAGTTGAAATAGACTTTGACTAGGAATTAACGTGAAAGTTGAAATTTTGTCTTGTTAAGTGTTCAAGCATCTTCTTCTTCTTCTTTTTCTTCTTTTTCTAATAATAATTAAATGCTATATTAATACGAAAAGGAAATTTTAAACAGTTTCAAGATAGATATAATCTAGTTAGGAGTGTAAATTTATTTCGAGTATAAATTCTAAAAGAAGTCAAAGGTAATGCACGGTTAAAAATACTATTTGTCGAGTGTTCTAATCCGCAATTCGTACAATTCCTTCGTTCACTTTTTTTACATGCACGTAACAATATTTGATTTTACATTTTTTAAATAATTACATTTCAGATTAAATAGAAATCTATACCGAATTATAATAAGAAATGTTATTAATTATTTTAATATACTTTGAATTATTGAAATTTAATGAATTTTCTTTAAAGAACATTTTCTTAACTAAATTCAAATGTAAATAAACTTATTTTATGACAAATATTATTTATTTATTTATTATTTGGATTATAATTTTATTCATGAACATCATATTATTATTATATATATATATATATATATATATTTAGATTTATCCTATATAATATACCTGACACATTTACCTTCATCGAATATGCTATGATACCCTAAGTCAGGTACTTCAACTAGGAAATATTCTAATATCCTGATGAGCTATAGTATCGCTTCAATGTTTGTTATAATTATACAAGTCATGCAAATCACGTTACCTGTGTTTACTCACCAAAACACAAACTTACACACACGCATACACAACTCAGATGAAAATTGCAAATTACACACGAAGCTAAGAATTTTCCAAGAATATTTTAAAACAAACATATTAAACAATATTTATTTTCAAAAATATTTCCACGAGATAAAAGAACAAAACTGTGTAAAAAATAAGACAAAATTTTGTTAAATTAATGGCAATGATTAAAGAAAGTATGTAAAATAAAATCTACGTTAAAAATAAATAAAATTTAATAATTTATCGTTGACAGTTACGGTACATTAATAGGATGCTGGATTATGAAACTTTACTCTAATGCTACTAAATCCATTGCATATACACAGATTCAATCGATAAAATCTGTATATATGTATTGTACACATAGGTATGAATCTTCATTAAACCATGTTTAATGTAATCGAAGGAGACTATTGGTTGTAATTGTACATAGAAAACATTTAAAGGATTGACCACGAAAATGACGACGACGTTACGATAATGACTATTATAATAATAATAATAATAATAATAATAATAATAATAAGATACACGCATTTCATGAATCAAATTAACACGAGAAGGATAATTTTGAATCAACATATTCATAAACCTTGAGTTTGTTAATTCGTCGTTTGGTAAATGTCACTGCTTGAATATTCCACGTATACGGTGACATTATATTTTTCAATATATTCATCTTCACGTATTACTCTCTAACCCTTCTTATTATACGTGAAAATTCTCAACTGAAGGGAAGAAAAATTCTTTGAATAAGTAACATCAAAACATTCCAGAATCTTACAACTCAAACATGGGAATTTTTTAAAAAATAAATTTAATATTAGAGCCCTTAATTTAAAAATGAGTTTAATCAAATTCCTAATACCGTAATGAGTCTAATAAGTTTCCTAAATCAAATATAAATGTTTAATAAAATATCTGAAACAATATTGAATCTATTAGATCATTTGAATTAGAATAGAATTAGAATTTTCTCTTGGATCAAAAATAAGTATCTAATAAAACATCTGGAACTTAGTAAAACCATTGAATTAATAATGATTTTAATAGGTCACACTTGAATTAGAATTGAATTAGAACTTCATCTGAATTAGAATCAGAGTCCTTGATCGATTAATGAACTTAATAAAACCCCTAACTTTACACCTCCAATAATGAATCCTTAGTAAATTAACTGAATTAGAAATGAGTCAGAATTGTTT
This sequence comes from Mischocyttarus mexicanus, assembly GCA_023678845.1. Classification (NCBI taxonomy): domain Eukaryota; kingdom Metazoa; phylum Arthropoda; class Insecta; order Hymenoptera; family Vespidae; genus Mischocyttarus; species Mischocyttarus mexicanus. The sequence goes on from JACGTP010000075.1 coordinate 314,216, forward strand.
CCCAAATGAAAGTAATAAATCGATACGAAACAATATGTAATAGTTATTTTAGGAAACGTTTCAACCCCCTAATTCTAAGAGAGAGAGAAAGAGAGACTATGAACTACATTTACATATAATTAATTTCTTTTTAGAGGTATTTACATACACCTAACTTTATATCTCCAGTAGTGAATATCTTAAGTTAACTGAATTAGAAATGAGTTAGAATTGTTTCCCAAATGAAAGTAATAAATCGATATGAAACAATATGTAATAGTTATTTTAGGAAGTGTTTCAACCCCTAATTCAAAGAGAAAGAGAGAGACTATGAACTACATTTACATATCTCATACACAAGTAGGTAACTACCACCTACCCCAAACTTCCTACAGTAACTTCCCCTCTTGGCTATTTGAATTTTGAGATTGCCGTCTGCATAATTTACAATTAGACTTGTGCACCATGTCCTCGTCATTTAAGGTCTTTTCCAACGTTATTATTTCGCTTACATATTCCTTCATTTTCTATCTCTCTCTCTCTCTCTCTCTCTCTTTATTTATTTTTTAACACAGAGTTTCTCAATCTCTCGTTTCTGTTTTTTATTCTATCCTATCCCAACAAAACTTACTATCCTTTTTTCTTTTTTAACTCGACATAAAACATATCTTGTTTAATTTAACGTATTTAATTTTTAATAGGAGAAAGATGGATTTTTCTTTTATTTTATTATTATTAAACATAATTTAAAATAAAATTTGTAATAAAGGTAAAAAGGAGGAAAGTGGATAATAGAGAAATTTAAATAAAATTACATCGTAATTAAATTATTTAAAAATGAATAGAAAAAAAGAAATTCATTCGAAACGTTAATGTTAAATGTGAATTATTTCGAAATAGAAAAAGAAAAATACATTAAGAGGATAAGTTTTGATTTAATTCTATTCCAAATAAAATATTTTGGTATCATAAAAGAAATATATTTTTACAAAGAGAATAGAATTTCTCACGTCGGTAATAAAATTATAAACACACGTAGAAATCGTATATCTTTTGAAAAATGAAACGCTTAAAGTTATTCGAAAGGTAATGAAACGAACGGGATCCTAAAATCTTTGGAGAAGGATTTTCTATGAATCTCCCAAACGGATAAGTTAAATCTCGATATATATATATTATCGAGGCTTTGTAAAAGTACAATTACATTGATATGAGAGAGAAAGAGAGAGAGAGAGAAATGTTAGAAGTATCGTAAAATCTACAATCTCCATCCACTTTACTTCAAAAGAAGATAAAACGTTTAGAAATCGTGGCAAGGATTTCATTTTCTGATAAAAAGGATCCATCCCTGTTTTTCATCGACTACCTTTCCAATACTATCACTGATTTATTAGTAAAATTATCATTTGTCAAATAATATAAAAGTTAATCTATCCCAACACGAAAAGTATTTTCTTCCACTGTCTTTACAGTAACAGCTGATTTCGTCTGTAACTAACGGGGTCAAACGGAAAAGGGGATGGATGTGTTTCATAATCTTTTTCCGAAAGTTTTTAGGTAATTAAAAAAAAGTTGAAAACTATTTTTAATGTCCCCGAGTATTCTCAAAAGTATAACGACTATGAAATTAAATGAAAAAAAAGAAGGTGAAGTATGTAATAGGATAGATAGCGATAAAGAGAACAAAAATTATTTCTTTTTTAATAAAAAACAAAAAAGAAATGAACAAAAGGAGAGAGAGAAAGAAAGGGAAAATATTGAAAAGTTTTATAATACGGTTATTAAAATAATATCGTATATACCCTTTTAAAAGATTAAGTGAAAGAGTTTATATAAAAATTTTTAATATAATAAAAAAAAAAAAAGATAAAAGAATGAGAAAAGCTTGATTTATAAGAGCTGCTTTAAAACTTTAGTTACTTTCTATTTTTCCTTTTTTTTTTTTTTTAAACAGGTCATGCACGTGTAACAGACTTCAACATTGCCACTGAACTGGAGGATGGTCAATTGGCAACTTCGATGTCAGGCACCAAACCATATATAGGTGTGTATAAGTATGAGTGTATAAAAAATAAAAGGAAAAAGAATGTTAAAAGCAGTTATATTATTCTTATGGAATATCCTGTAATAGTTTATAATCATATTTACGTATAAGTATAAAGCTTTTTTATTTAAATATTCCATATATATATGTGTGTGTATGTGTGTGTGTGTATAGAAAAACATATCGAAGACCAAACATATTCAATTCAAATTTAACATTTATTTATTTTTCTTTTTCCAATATGAATTTACGTCAGCACCCGAGATTTATATGTGCTCGTGCGAAGAATACGGTGTCCTTGGTTATGGATTTAGCGTTGATTGGTGGAGTTTAGGAATACTTGCTTGGGAAACTTTAGCTGGTGAACGTCCTTATTCCCTTCACTCGACAACTTCTTATAGAGAAGCATTAAGGATTTTACAGGTACTTATAAATATAATCATAGATTTAAAGTAACCTTCTTTCATCGTCAACGTGTATCAATCGTATCTAACAATTTTATCAATTATTAAATATTACAAATAGAAAAATATTCATTGTTCGTTTAATTGAATTATTTATCTTTTGTTTTAATTGTAATAAACTTGTCGTCGTGGTGGTAATCGTTTTAGGAAGAAAGGGAAACACCGTCAAACTGGAGTACAGCAATATGCGATCTCATGGATAGATTGTTAACACTAGCACCAGGTGCTAGAGTCTCGACTTTAAAGGAACTCAAACAGATTGGTGTGATAAGAAGTTTAGACTTTGATAAAGTGTTGAACAAACAGATAAAGCCACCCTTCGCGCCACCGAAAGATCATCTCAATTGTGATCCTACGTTCGAACTCGAGGAAATGATCATCGAGACTAAACCGTTGCATAAAAAGAAAAAACGTTTGACAAAGCAAAGGTAACTATTAATTCACCACCCCTTCTCTTTATTTATTTTCCGTTCTTCCCTTTTCCACCATTTACATCACAAAAGAAGTCTCTCTTTCTGTCTGATAAAAACATTTCAAGTGTCATCCCCGATGTTTCAAAGGAAATCTTTGTCGTACTGATAGAAAACAGTGTTGATTCGATCTACAATTGGTATGCGGTTAAAATATTGAAAAGAAATGTGTTTGAAGATAAAAATTTGTTTTATTTTTAATTCTTGTTATATATAATTAAAAATATTATTCAGAGATAATTTTGATAGAAATAATATAAATAATTTCTTAGAAAATTCTATAAAAATAAAATAAAATAACTCATTAAAGTAATATATAAGTGAAATTTAAAATTACATTAAAGCATTCGATCAATGATATTCTTAGATCAATCAGAGCCGAATTGACAGCAGATGATGCTTTAAAATGTCCGGAAGGTAACGGTATGGATCTAAGAAGATTGGCCTTTATCCCAGAATATCGAGTATACAATCGTGAAAGAGAAATGGAAAGGTTGGAGAGAGAACGAAAAGAGAAACAATGGGAAGAGGAACTGAACACTGCCATGATGGGTTCTGAACATACACCAAGGTATTATAATTTCATACCGAATTACTCGAAAAAAAAAAAAGAAGAAAATTTTAATTTTCCTAGAAAATCCTTTCAAATGATCCGGAATTCTTCCAGAATAATATCGTAAAAAGTTTTAATGCAATTTGTTCCAATAAAAAAAGAAAAAGAAAGATAGAGAGAAACCATAAAAAAAGTTTTACGATCTTGACATTAGAAAAATGAATAAACACACAAATTGCGGAAGAAAATGATATCGACAGTAAAAAGTCTCGTTTACGTAGGAAACTTTATTGAAGTTTGTATTATTATTTAATTAATTTCAAGATCAATATATATATATTTTATATTTTATTTAGAAATGATTCAATCTGTGTTAAGATGAAAAATTGAATAGAATTTAATGTTACAATAATTTAAAGTAAATCTCATTTATGTAGAACCTTTATCAAAGTTTGTATCATCATCCAATTAATTTCCGGATTATATTATAATATATACTTTAAAGATTCTAAATATTATACTCTTCTTCTTAGAAATCATGCAATTTGTGTTAAGATGAAAAATCGAATGAATTTAATTTGACGATAATTGAAATCTCGTTTATGTGGAACCTTTATCAAAGTTTGTATCTTCATCCAATTATTTTTACTTAAAAATTATGCAATTTGTGTTACGATGAAAAATCAAATGAATTTAATGTTATAGAATAATTGAAGAACAATTTATCAATGTTTATTTATAGAATGAGACAAGAACAACAGCAACAGCAACAACAAACACAGGAAGGACAAAAAAATGTTAACAGATTGAATGTTTCAAACGTGAAAGCTCGAATCAGTGCTTCCCCTAGGCTCAGTCGAAGGGCAAGCACTGCTACGTCCTCCGACATTGATTACATCGATGCCAGTCCTGAACCATCCACTTCTTAAATTAAATTCAAACACATTTTTTTACAAGAAACAACACAAACCCCTTAGAATTAAAAAAACAAAACCAATAGGATCTTTAGAAGATATAAATCGTCATTTATAACTGTCGATCATTTTACAATTGAAAGACAACAACAAACAAATTGATTCTTTTTAATTTAGACATTATTATATTAATCACTATAATCCTATCATTTTAACCTACCTCAAAAAGTGATACTTTTTCTAAATTATATCAACCTTCCATGCCAAACAATTATTTCTCAAACTTTACAACGTTAGAAAATTTGATTATTGTCTGATTCTTTTTGTTTTCTTAGATCTTCCTTTCTAATTTATTTAATTTATTTATTTATTATAAAATAATAAAAGCCCCATACGTAAGAAATAATTTAATTATTTTAACATCTAAAGCCAATTGAAATGACTGGAATTGTTTGAACAATCGAACAATTGTAAAATTAATTGGAAAATTATTCAAATTGATGACTTTTCAATAGAACAAATTTTCCATGACTTTTATTGCAATAGTATCTATAGAATTACGTTTATCGATTCGTCTCTCTCTCTCTCTCTTCTCCTACCATTTCTTCCTCCTCTTCCTCTTCCTCCTCTTATTCCTCCTCTTATTCCTCCCTTCAGTTACATATAAGTTACATATATGCTATATCCGAATATATACAGCAAACAGTTATTTTAATTGGTTCGGTAGAAATAAACAGATATATATAATATATTAATTTTGTTATAATAGTTTCATACTATTAATAACAATTACGATAAACTATTGTTTTCTTATTTAATTTGATCAAATCAACAGAAAGTGTGATTCATTTAACAAAAAATATGATACACGTGGCACGGATAGTTAAAACTATAACCGATCAAATTAATTAGTTTAGAAATGTTTTTTAATGAAAAAAAATATCTGGAAATTTAATATTTATTTATGAAAATTTAAACAATATATTTCTAATTATAACAAATTATTATTTCACGATAAATATTGTTTCATTTAATATTATCTTACATTTATTGTTTGATATTTATCATCCGATTTAGCTTGAATTTATTATCTTTATTGAATTTTTTGTTTTTTAAAGAATTATAACTTGCAATTTTTTCTTTCTTTCTTTATTTTGAAAAAGTGAAAAACGTGATAGTTGTGAGAGAAAAGAAATAATAAATTAAAAAGAAATAAAGATTCATGAAGGGATATCAAATCGGAAATAAAAATTTCACCCCTTTTTCTTTTTCTCTCTCTCTCTTCCTCTCTCGTTTTTAATAATTTGAATCGGTGGATCGAATGCAGACCACGTTTTGTCGGAGAATCGCCGAGTAATCGATAACAACGGCGCCTGGTCGACTAAACGAAATAACAAAAAGAATATTTTTCTTTTCTTCGCAATTTCCTCTCATCTCATTCTTCTCTTATATTTCAAACTTTAATATCAAATTAAATAATTCATTTTTCTTTTTTTTTCTTTATATAACAGTATATAAATTATATATCAAAATATATACTTATATTTGTTCAATCAATCATTTGCTAATATTTAATCTGATGCATTTGAATGGGCATAACACTTATAATTAATTATTTTGTTTTTTTCTTTTTCCCCTCAGAGAAAACAAAAACAAAAGATTGCAATGCCTATATAGATAATAAAAATAATTCTAATTTTATTTAAATATTTTTACAGCACTTGTAAAACTTATTTCTAGTTGGAATCACAAAATGCATAATTATATGTAAACGCGCCTATAAATATTAAATAGATTCTAGTTAATAATAATAAATAAAGTTTAATCACTGTATATATTACATACATACATATAAAATAGGAAACTTTAAAAAAAGAAGTTATAATGATATAAAGAAACATAAAAATAAGAAAAAAAAATACCATATTTTCTTTATACATAGAATTTGTATACATTGACATAACAATTATATACATATATATATATAAACAAATAGTATGTTAATATATTAATAAAAGTAAATAATATATCATATAACGCATTACCTATATTATATCTTAATTTTATTAAAATATAAATTGTACGACTTACTTGTAGTTTAAAATCTCCTCCATTATTTTATTTACACTAAACGATAAATATTAATAAATATAATAATATAATAATTCACTATAGAAATATAAAATTAATAAACACATTTCTTTTCTCTAGATTAGACAAATTTATAAAAATCTATTGATAAGTAAAAACATCAAATTATTTTATGAAAAAACAATAAAATTTATTTTTATATACTTTTTTAATTTATGTATTAAATAAAATACAGATACAGTGTTAATTTTTAGGTTATATTGAACAAATTATCCCAGAAAAATTTAATAAATGCGTAACTCAAAGATAATAGTATTACTAAACAAGATACGATTTTGAATGTTCGCGGGTATTGATTGTTGAATAATACGAAAATTACCGAAGATAGCCGATGTTTGGCAGTCGATGTACGTCAACGTAGAAGAACCATTTCTTTTGCAAAAATTTATTCTCCGAATAAAATTTAATTAAATATTGCAATAATCTGACATTATTTTATATTCTTATGAATTCGATAATAAATTTAATATAAAATATAAATATTTAATCTTTAATCTTGAAAATCGAAAATTGTAATTAAAAATAAATCGAAGCCCATAAAATACGGGCCTGGTTTGTGCATGCAAGTGTAAGAGAACGACAATAGTAATCCTTTCATCATAAAAAATGGCTTTACTAGTAAGAAACATCTGTAAGGTACTTTCTCAGGTAAAAGAATGTTTCTTTTTTAAATAAAAAAATATCTTTTTGTCTTTTAATTATTAATATTAAGAAATATTATTAGACTTTCTCATATATAACCTCTTTTAATTAATTCAATGTTCTTTAAGATTTTAAATACAATAATGAAGACAGAGGTATTACATCGACAATGTATATATATTCAATTGTTTAAATATTTTCAATGTTACTCTCTTCTACAAATAGTGTTTATAGATTTAATACAATTCATTAAAACTAATCCACCCTTTTAATATTAATAATTAATTACTTATAATTAGTTAATTAAATTAATTTAATAATCTATATAGATTTCAGATAAGATTATTTTTGATGCATTTGCATAATCATTCCTCTTGCATTTATCTCTCTTAAAATTAATAACAATAAATACTCTTGAATTACTATGATTATTATAATACATTATTATTATAATTAAATGCATTTTTATTTGATTAACAGACTACCCAAAAAGGGTCTATCAGGCCCTTACATATAGGAGCAATTCTTCATAAAGAAGCTGTAAGTTTTATTATAAATGTTCTTTTTATTTTTGCCCTATGTGTTTCTAATTTACATGATTTTAATTAATTAGGCGATTGAACCAGAAGGAAAAGTAAAATGTACTTTAATACCAGGAGACGGTGTTGGACCAGAACTGGTAGTATCGGTTCAAAATGTTTTCAAGGCAGCTGATGTCCCTGTTGAGTTTGAACCTTATTTTTTATCTGAAGTTAATCCAACATTGAGTGCACCGCTTGAACAAGTCTCCAACAGTATTGCCAGAAACCGAGTTTGCTTAAAGGTATTTATATACATTTTTATAAATACTTTATTTTATTTTATTGTATTCTTTTAATTGTACAATATTTTTTATTTATTCTTTTAATAGGGTATTTTAGCAACACCAGATCATTCGCATACAGGAGAACTACAAACGTTGAACATGAAATTACGTAGGAGTTTAGATTTATATTCTAATGTAGTACATGTTAAGTCACTGCCAGGTGTCAAGTCTCGTCATCAAAACGTTGATTGCGTTATCATCCGAGAACAAACTGAAGGAGAATACTCTGCTTTGGAACATGAATCTGTAAAAGGAGTCGTAGAGTGTTTAAAAATTGTAACTGCAACTAAAAGTCAAAGAATTGCTAAGTTTGCATTTGATTATGCAGTGAAGAATAATCGCAAGAAGGTTACTTGCGTTCATAAAGCGAATATAATGAAATTAGGTGACGGTCTCTTCTTGAAATCATGTCACGAAATTGCCAAATTATATCCTAAGTGAGAATTAATATTTGATACATTTATTTCCATGCTAATTATATTGAACATTATAACAGTTTTAATATGGATTATATTTTGGTCATTGTTAGAGTTACATTTGAGACTATGATCGTGGATAATTGCACTATGCAAATGGTATCCAATCCCCATCAATTTGACGTTATGGTGATGCCTAATTTGTATGGTAATATCGTCGATAATTTAGCTTCTGGATTAGTTGGTGGTGCTGGAGTAGTTCCTGGTGCTACATACAGTGCAGAGTGTGTAGTTTTTGAACCGGTAAGAATACATTTATTATAATAATTTATATTTTCAAAATATTTACTTTATTATTTAATAACGCATTTATAATTTATAGGGTGCAAGACACACGTATTCGGAAGCTGTTGGCAAGAATGTTGCTAACCCAACAGCTATGCTTTTATGTGCTGTCAAGTTGCTTCATCATGTTAATTTGAAACGTTATTCAGAACAAATCAAAGATGCACTAAATAGAGTCTTAAACGATGGGAAAGTTCTTACTAAGGATTTAGGTGGTCAAAGTTCGACAACTGAATTTACAACTGCGGTAATAAATTGTCTTCGTTAATAATATTTAATGCCAAACGATCTGAGTTTAAATTTAAGAGAAATTATGTAATATAGAACACGTGTCATAAGAATCTTAACATCTTTAGATATTAGTAGTATTATCCATTTATAGAGTTTATTTTACATTAAATATATAATACATTTATTTATTAAAAAACGAAAACAAATTTTTCCTAATTGATCAAATCAAAGCGATACAATTTCCTTTAATAGGTCAAAGGAAATGTAGCTTTTAATGTATCTTAAGGAAACACTTAATTTTATTAATACCTATGCATTACTATTGAAGGTAATTATATATAGGTCAAATAGAAAATGATCTAGTTGTATATTATAGCGTTATACGCAACTTGTACAATAAATTACATTGCCTCATATATATTAATTTTCTATTAATAATATTTATTTAAAAAAATAGAAATCAGTAGATAGTTATGAGTTAAGTGTTCCTTATTTCTGATATTATAATAATTTATATAATAATTATTATATATCGTTCATGAAGTCCATATTATGTCATATAAGTTAACTCTATTTAAAGAGATATCGAAATATTTCTCAAGGTTATATTAATTTTCAATTTGAAATGTAGATAGCGCCAGAGGTAAACTAAAACTTCTATCTGTCATTAACCAGATGGCAGTTAAGTCTTTATTCGTTGGCAGAACTTTATCAAAAGAAGAATAAAATAATCCTCCTCTTCCATTTTTGATAGTTCGTGAAGCTGACAGTTCATCCTAAAAGCGGGGATCGAAGGATCGCCCGCTGAAGAAGGTTTTAGAAAATAGTTTAAGGCAGTGTGTAAGGACTCGGGATGGGCGACTCCTTGGACGGCTCGGGGGAACCGTCCCCGGAGTCTCAAAACATTGCGATCGTTGAATATCATACGTTCGCCAATTATCTTTCTAAGGCAGTTAAGGTTCTTTCTCCTGACGAAGACGTGGTGCCATCAGCTCTGAACTCAGCACTCGAAGATAAGAATAATCAAGAAAGCATAAGAAAGTTCATTGGGGACTCTCAAGTCTGGGCACTTTTCATTCAAAGAGCTTCGAGTAAAGGTAAACCTCAGAAAAAAATAATAGTTCTCAATTTACATTTCATATTTATATATATATATATTATGCATATATGTATATATATATATATATATATGCATAATGTATGTATGATGTGTGGGTGTATATGTAAGTGATGTAGGAGAATGTATAAGCATGTGTGTATGCATACACATATCTTATGATCATACATATGTATGTGTTCATTCTTGAGAATACTTTTTGTCCTTCTCTACACGCGTATCATCATCCTCCTACTCCTCCTCCTCCTCCATTGTGTTGCAGTTTTAAACGCAACGGTACTCGCTCTTCGTATTAGTCCTAAAATAAAAGAAAATAAGGTTCATTAAAAATCAATGCGTTACTTCAAACGACATCCGAGATTCGCCAAGTGATTCTTATATATGTCTTTCTGAATTATGAGTCATACACCGGTGAGAGAATCGATACACGCGCATATATATCTACATTCTACCTATCCTTTTCATCCTTCTCTCTCTCTCTCTTTCTCTCTTTATATCCTTTTCTGTTATCTTCTCTCTTTCTCTTTTCTTTTTTACCGGTAATGTTATTATAAAATTGCAATTATGAATAATTTTAATTTATTATATCAATAATATTAATTAACAATATATCAATCAAGAAGGAATATTTTTAAACTTGTATCCTTTAGATATTTTTTTTTTTTTGTTTTTTATTTTGATCGATACGTCATTGAATGAAGATTACCGGCTAAAGTCAGCCATCTTTATTCTTTTTAATGAGTTATTTAAAATCCTTGATTTAAAGAACAAATTAATTTACTAGTTTGCACTCGTTGTTTAGTTTAGGAACAAATAATATGAAATATTTATATCTATAAGAATATGATTTGCTGCAATATTTTGTACATAGTATAGAATGGAAATAAAATTATTGTATTTTTTATTTTTATTACAGAGGAAGATGGAGGAGAGGGAGATGAAGAAAAAGAGAATACAAGTTATTATATGTCAAATGAAATACACTTCACTAATCCTAAAATGGCCTCCATAGTTTTAACTAAACGTGGTGCAGTCGTAGAGGCTGACAAATCTATTCATTCTCAACTACGTTTGGTCACATTTTCTGATGGGCCACCGTATGAAACTTTACATGCTATGAGCAAAACAATGGCACCGTACTTCAAGAGTTATGTTAAAGAAACTGGTAGAGCTGATAGAGATGGTGATAAAATGGTACCATCTGTTGAAAAGAAAATAGCTCAACTTGAAATGGGTTTATTGCATTTGCAACAAAATATCGATATACCTGAGATCACATTGCAAGTTCATCCGTTAGTGGCAGTTGTTATTAAACAATGTGCTGAAGAAGGTAGGAAACCTAAGGTTTCAGATTTTGGTGACAAGGTCGAAGATTCTACTTTTTTAAATCAATTGCAGAATGGCGTTAATAGATGGATTAAAGAAATTCAAAAGGTAAGGATTAATTAAATTTGTTTATAACATGATTGTATTGTTAATTCTATAATAATTTTTTACTATACAGGTAACCAAGTTAAATCGTGATCCTGAATCTGGAACAGCATTGCAAGAAATTTCATTTTGGTTGAATCTGGAAAGAGCTTTGCATCGAATTCAAGAAAAACGAGAAAGCGTTGAGATCTCTTTAACTCTTCGTATTCTCAAGCATGGCAAACGTTTTCATGCGACTGTAAGCTTTGACACGGATACAGGATTGAAACAAGCATTGGCGACAGTTAATGACTACAATCCTTTGATGAAAGATTTTCCTATCAACGATCTACTGTCAGCAACAGAGTTGGAAAGAATAAGAACATCTGTACAACAAATTTTCATCCATTTGAGAAAGATCAGAAGTACTAAATATCCAATACAAAGAGTTTTAAGATTGGTGGAAGCAATTTCTAGAGATTTGAGTCAACAACTTCTCAAGGTGTTAGGCACGAGAAGACTCATGCATATTCCATTCGACGAATTTGAGAAAGTAATGAGTCAATGCTTCGAAGTATTCATATCTTGGGACGATGAATACGACAAATTAACTGGATTATTGAGAGACGTGATTAAGAAAAAACGTGATGAACAAATGAAAATGGTATGGCGTATTTTGCCGGCACATAAAAAGTTGCAAACACGAATGGAACATATGAGACGTTTCCGTAGACAACATGAACAACTCAGAACAGTTATTGTACGCGTACTTAGACCTTCTGTTTGCCAAAGTAACAATAATGCTGCCATCGAGAATGCTGACAACGACAATGTCAAAGTAGAATTTGCCTTAGATGCTGCGGATGCTAATGCGATCAGCGAAGTTAATTTGGCGTACGAAAATGTTAAAGAAGTTGATTGTCTCGACATTACCAAAGAGGGTGGAGAATCTTGGGAAGCTGCTGTGCACAGATACGAAGAACGAATAGAACGTGTGGAAGCTCGAATCACTGCACATCTTAGAGATCAATTGGGTACTGCAAAAAATGCTAATGAAATGTTTAGAATCTTTTCTAGATTTAATGCCCTATTTGTGAGATCGCATATACGCGGTGCTATCAGGGAATACCAAACGCAATTGATTCAGAGAGTTAAAGATGATATTGAGGCACTTCATGAAAAGTTTAAGGTACGTATATTTATATATATTATTTTAAACCATATTCTAGATATTCGTTTCAAAACAATCTACGATTAAAATACAATATTATTATATATTTGTTTTGTAATACATTTGATTTATGCAGGTTCAATATGCACAAAGTAAATGCTGCAGAATGAGTATAGTTAGAGATTTACCACCTGTTGCTGGATCTATAATATGGGTCAAACAAATAGATTATCAACTTACTATGTATTTGAAACGTGTCGAAGATGTTCTAGGTAAATTAAAAAATGTTCTTGCGATTCCTTGATCCTTAATTTAATATTATTATGATTAATATTATTATTTTATTTATTAGGCAAAGGTTGGGAAAATCATATAGAAGGTCAGAAATTAAAGGCAGATGGTGACAGTTTCCGTTTGAAATTATCAACGCAAGAAATATTCGATGATTGGGCGCGTAAAGTTCAGCAAAGAAACTTGGGAGTTACTGGAAGAATATTTGCGATAGAAAGCATACGTTCAAGAACGAGTCGTGGAAATGTATTAAAATTAAAAGTGAATTTTCTTCCTGAGATAATAACACTTTCCAAGGAAGTAAGAAATTTAAGGAATCTTGGTTTCCGTGTGCCATTGGCTATCGTGAATAAAGCGTATCAAGCGAATCAACTGTATCCCTTCGCGATCAGCTTAATCGAGAGCATCAGGACTTACGAAAGAACACTTGAAAAGGTAAGGATATTATTTCTTTTTTATTTCTTTCTTTTCTTTTCTTTTTTTTTTTTTTGTATACGCACCAAACTATAATTATTTACAAATTTATTCTACTATCTCTTTAAATTAACATATTCCTTACCTCTTTATTTATTTATCTCTTAGAAACGTTTATTATTTTTCTTGTTATTTCTGTGTTTGATATATCGATATAAGTGTTATTATAGTGACTTATATATATATATATATATATATATATATATAAAATATAGAAATATATATATATATATAGGAAAAAGAATAAGTTCTTAAAAAAAAGAATACTAATAAAACTCGAATAAAATAATAATAGAAAATGCTAGGGAATAGTTGTGCCAGGTTGAAGAATTTTTTCTATTAGATTTATTAAAATTTCTAATCCCTTGGATCTCCAACATTTTTAGCTTACCAATCGGAGTCCCCACTGTCCCGCATTAAAGGTAGCCCATTATATATGATGCTTCCAGGAAACTACTCTATGCATCTTGCCTATATCTGCAAATATATTTCTGTCTGCCTGCTTAGCTATTTTGTAGATAACGTTTTTTACTGTACTGTACTGTACTGTACTATACTATATTCTGCAAGACGAAAACTCATTTTATTTTTTATTTTTATTATTATTTTTGGATCGTCGACATGAACGTTTATTAAAGGAAAAATTATTTTCAGTACAAGTAGGATGCTTATAATAGGAATTCGCAGGAACGTGAACGATTATTAAAAATCGGTGTTTACTTGATAATGGGGCATGTACTTCTATTTGCTTTTGATATATAATGTAATTTAAAAAGAAAATAAGAAAAAATATAAAAAGCGAAAATAATCAAGTAAACGACTGAAGAAACAAGTAGAATTGAAAATTGATCGATATTTCTAAAGTTTTTCCAATATTTTGCTAGCTTTTTGTAGTTTTTTAAATTTATTTACAAAAATATATATAATATATATATCAAACTCGTATTCGCTCTCTATAAATATTATTATTGAATATAACAGAAAGAAATGTGAAGTTATTTATTTATTTATTTTTTTTTATGCATACGAATAAGTTAAATATATTGAATAATCGATATTAATTACGATATCAAATATACTTATGTTAGTATTTATAAAATGAATATGGGAAAATACTATGCCAGTATATTTGCCAGTGTATAATTTAAATATCTTTAATTTTGCATTGTGCCAGTTTGTCCATTACTGAATGGTACTTCGTATTTAATGTCGTGAAACTGTATCAAAGAAATAGTTTGAAAAGTAATATAATATTCTTTGAATTATCATTGATTAATATTTTCTACAGATTGAGGATAAGGCTAGTATCATACCTTTGGTAGCAGGAATGCGAAAAGATGTTTTGTCTCTTATTTCTGAGGTGAGTTATCTCATTGTAATGGATATTATTTTTACTATATAATTTTCTAATACATTATTTTAATGAATTAAAAATATATTTAGGGTATTGCTTTAATTTGGGAAAGTTACAAGCTTACTCAATACGTTCAACGTTTGTCGGACGTAGTTGTTTCTTTCCAAGAAAAAGTAGAAGATCTGTTAGTCGTTGAAGAACAATTGGACGTTGATGTTCGTTCGTTGGAAACTTGTCCTTATTCTGCAAATACTTTTGCCGATATATTATCGAAGATTCAAAAATCTATCGACGAATTATCATTGAAGAATTATTCCAATTTGCATATATGGGTAGCAAGATTGGATGAGGAAGTTGAGAAAAATCTAGCAGCGAGATTAGAAGCTGGAATAAAAGCGTGGACAGATGCTCTCACCGGTAGAAAGAAAGAAGTAGATTTGAGCATGGATACAGATGCACCTGCACAACCGACTCATAAACCAGGCGGTGATCCAAAAATTCAAAATCAAATACACGAAGTTAGGATAACTAATCAAACGATGTATTTATATCCGAGTATCGAGGATGCAAGATTTCAGATAATGCAGCAATTATTTGCATGGCAAGCTATTGTTACTTCTCAATTACGTCTTCAAAGTTCTAGATATCAAGTAGGTTTGGATAAACCTGAATCGGGTACTTATAGAAATTTATTAACTAAATTACCAGCTGGTAAACAACCATTAGAAGCTACTTACGAAGCAGTCGAATCAAAGATGAAAGACGTTGCCGATTATGTAGATCAATGGCTACGATATCAAGCCTTGTGGGATCTTCAACCAGATAATCTTTATGGAAAATTGGGTGAAAATATTAATTTATGGATGAAGTGTTTGAACGATATCAAGAAAACAAGAACAACGTTCGATACTTCGGATACCAGACGTGAATTTGGACCTGTTATTATAGACTTTGCTAAAGTACAGAGTAAAGTATCATTGAAATATGATTCATGGCATAAAGAAACTTTAGGTAAATTTGGAACACTTCTTGGAAACGAGATGGGTAGTTTCCATGCACAAGTATCCAAATCTAGGAGCGATTTGGAACAACAATCTATCGAAGCAGCTAGTACCTCAGATGCAGTTGGTTTTATTACTTATGTGCAATCCTTGAAACGTAAGATGAAGGTTTGGGAAAAACAAGTTGACATATACAGAGAGGGTCAAAGGATTCTTGAACGTCAAAGATTCCAATTCCCATCTTCCTGGTTACACGTAGATAATATCGAAGGTGAATGGGGTGCCTTCAATGAAATAATCAAGAGAAAGGATACGAGTATTCAAACCCAAGTTGCTTCTCTACAAATGAAAATTGTCGCTGAAGATAAGGCGGTTGAAACAAGAACGATTGATTTTCTTAGTGACTGGGAGAGAGGTAAGCCAGTCGAAGGTCATTTACGTCCAGACGATGCTTTACAACAACTTCAATTATTTGAAAGTAAATTTGCAAGGCTCAAAGAAGAAAGAGACAATGTTGCTAAAGCAAAAGAAGCATTGGAATTACAAGAACCAGGTGGTGTATCTACCAGCGAGGATAGAATGCAAGTTGTATTTGAGGAACTTCAAGATTTGAGAGGAGTATGGTCGGAATTATCACGAATTTGGGCACAGATTGATGAAACTCGTGAGAAACCATGGTTATCGGTACAACCAAGGAAATTACGTCAACAATTGGATACTATGATGGCTCAATTGAAAGAACTACCAGCCAGATTGAGACAATATTCTTCGTACGAGTATGTTAAAAAGATGTTGCAAAATTATACCAAGGTAAATATGTTAATTGTTGAATTAAAATCTGATGCATTGAAAGAAAGACATTGGAAACAATTGACTAAACAACTTAGAGTTAACTGGGTATTGAGCGAGCTTACTCTCGGCCAAGTATGGGATGTCAATCTTCAAAAGAATGAATCTATCGTTAAAGATATTATTCTTGTCGCGCAAGGTGAAATGGCATTGGAAGAATTCTTGAAACAAGTAAGAGAATCTTGGCAAACATATGAATTGGATTTGTTGAATTATCAAAATAAATGCAGATTGATCCGCGGTTGGGACGATTTATTTAACAAAGTTAAAGAACATATTAATTCGGTAGCAGCTATGAAACTCTCACCATATTACAAAGTATTTGAAGAAGAAGCATTAACTTGGGAAGAAAAATTAAATAGAATAAATGCATTATTTGATGTTTGGATAGATGTACAAAGACGTTGGGTTTATCTCGAAGGAATTTTCTCTGGCAGTGCGGATATTAAAACTTTGTTACCAGTTGAAACGTCAAGATTCCAAAGCATTAGTTCGGAATTTCTTGGTTTAATGAAGAAGGTATCTAAATCTCCTATGGTTATGGACGTTTTGAATATACCTGGTGTGCAAAGAGCACTCGAACGTCTAGCAGATTTACTTGGAAAGATTCAAAAAGCTCTTGGAGAATATTTAGAAAGAGAACGAACTTCCTTCCCAAGATTTTATTTCGTTGGAGACGAAGATTTATTGGAAATAATTGGCAATAGTAAAAACATAGCGAGATTACAGAAACACTTCAAAAAAATGTTTGCTGGTGTAACAGCAATTCTTTTGAATGAAGATAATACAATTATTACTGGAATAGCTTCGCGAGAAGGAGAAGAAGTTATTTTCCAAACACCTGTATCAACTATCGATCATCCTAAGATCAACGAATGGTTAACTCTCGTTGAAAAAGAAATGCGTGTTACATTGGCATCGAGTCTCATGAAAGCTGTACAAGAAATAAAACAATTCAAAGATGGTAATATCAATGCACAAGCATTCATGACCTGGTGTGATAATTTCCAAGCTCAAATAATAGTACTTGCTGCACAAATTTTATGGTCAGAAGATGTAGAAGCTGCTCTTCACGAAGCTCAAACCGATCCAAGTAAAAATCCATTGGAAAGAGTACTTCTTCAAGTCGAAGGTACTTTAAATGTTTTAGCAGATTCTGTATTGCAAGAACAACCACCGTTAAGACGAAAAAAATTGGAACATTTGATCAATGAATTTGTACATAAACGCACAGTTACCAGAAGATTGGTTGCTAACAAAATTTTCAATCCTAAAGCATTCGAGTGGCTATGCGAAATGCGTTTTTACTTTGATCCTAGACAAACTGATGTCTTACAACAACTTACAATTCACATGGCTAATGCCAAATTC
Source organism: Mischocyttarus mexicanus (assembly GCA_023678845.1). Classification (NCBI taxonomy): domain Eukaryota; kingdom Metazoa; phylum Arthropoda; class Insecta; order Hymenoptera; family Vespidae; genus Mischocyttarus; species Mischocyttarus mexicanus. The sequence goes on from JACGTP010000075.1 coordinate 332,328, forward strand.
TATTATGGATTTGAATATTTGGGTGTACAGGACAGATTAGTACAAACACCTTTAACCGATCGATGTTATTTAACTATGACTCAAGCTTTGGAAGCGAGACTAGGTGGTTCACCATTCGGACCAGCCGGTACTGGAAAAACAGAATCAGTTAAAGCTTTGGGTCATCAACTTGGAAGACTCGTTTTAGTTTTTAATTGCGATGAGACCTTCGATTTTCAGGTAAATTTATAAATTATAAATTTATAGATTAATTACAACCAAAATAAATTTTTATAAATATATTTTAATTGTCATAGGCTATGGGTCGTATATTTGTTGGTCTTTGCCAAGTCGGTGCATGGGGATGTTTCGATGAATTTAATCGTCTGGAAGAACGAATGTTGTCAGCAGTATCCCAACAAGTTCAGACTATTCAAGAAGCTCTTAAGAGTCAAATGGAAGGAAAGAGAGAAGGAACACTTTGTGTTGAATTAGTTGGAAAACAAGTTAAAGTTTCAACCGACATGGCCATCTTTATTACAATGAATCCTGGTTACGCTGGTCGTTCTAATTTGCCAGATAATTTGAAAAAATTATTCAGATCCTTGGCTATGACTACACCCGATAGGCAATTAATTGCAGAAGTAATGCTTTTCAGTCAAGGTTTTAGAACTGCTGAAAAATTAGCTTGCAAAATTGTACCCTTTTTCAAGTATGTAATTTTAACATTAATATTTATAAAATAATTCTCATTTTTATTTTTTTTTGTACTTGATAATATTATTTAATTAATATTCCAGATTATGCGACGAACAACTTTCGAATCAATCCCATTACGATTTTGGTTTGAGAGCTTTAAAATCAGTTTTAATATCTGCCGGAAATGTTAAACGTGATCGTATTCAAAAGATTAAAGAAGGTATGCATAGTCGTGGAGAAACGAATATAGATGAAGCTTCTATTGCAGAAAATTTACCCGAACAAGAAATTTTAATTCAATCGGTTTGCGAAACAATGGTGCCAAAATTGGTAGCTGAAGATATTCCATTATTATTCAGCTTATTAAACGACGTGTTCCCTAACGTGAATTATACTCGTGCTGAAATGAAAGGTATATCAAAGAATATATATATATATATATATATAGATTTGTAATGTATAATATATATACAAGAAGATAATTAATATATATTTTATTATACTTTTTCCAGGCTTAAAGGATCAGATAAGAAAAGTTTGTGCAGAAGAGTATCTTGTGTGTGGGGAAGGTGATGAACAAGGAGGAGCTTGGCAAGAAAAGGTAATCTATTTCGTTTCGTGTTATTTAACTAATAAAATTAGCGGATATTTTTATATGCATGCAAGGGATTTCTATAAGTATAATCCAGGTGCAACAAATTCTAATGCTTAACTAACATTTGTACTACATGCCTACTCAGGAAATAATAGGCGAAACTTGGATAGAGAAGGTGAGGCCTGAGTATATATACTTTTAAATAATTTTATTATTATTATTATTATTATTTTAATATATATTTATGTAGATAAACATATGTGTGTTATTTTAATTTGATCAACATTATATTAACGTTTATTATATCAATATATTTTTTTATGTACAGGTTCTTCAATTGTATCAAATATGCAATTTGAATCATGGCTTGATGATGGTTGGACCAAGCGGTTCTGGAAAAACGATGGCTTGGAAAGTATTATTAAAAGCTTTAGAAAGATTTGAAGGAATAGAAGGAGTGGCTCATGTTATAGATCCTAAAGCTATCAGCAAGGAAACATTGTATGGTGTTTTAGATCCTAATACACGTGAATGGACGGATGGATTGTTTACCCATATTCTTCGTAAGATAATTGACAACGTGAGAGGTGAAATAAATAAACGTCAATGGATAATATTTGACGGAGATGTAGACCCTGAATGGGTAGAAAATCTTAATTCGGTCTTAGACGATAATAAACTTCTTACTTTACCAAATGGCGAACGTTTAAGTTTACCACCTAATGTAAGAGTTATGTTCGAGGTACAAGATTTGAAATATGCTACATTGGCAACAGTCTCTCGTTGCGGTATGGTGTGGTTCTCAGAAGATGTATTATCGACAGAAATGATATTCGAAAATTATATGTTACGTTTAAGAAACATTCCATTAGAAGATGGCGAAGAGGAACCTCTTAGTAAAAAAACAGCAGAAAAGGAAGATAGCGTGTCGCCAGCGTTATCGGTTCAAAGAGAAGTCGCTAGTATTTTGCAGAGTTATTTTGCACCAGATGGATTAGTTGTAAGGTGCTTGGAATATGCTATGAAACAAGAACATATAATGGACTTTACGAGATTAAGAGCACTCAGTTCTCTCTTCTCTATGTTAAATCAAGCTGTACGTAACGTTTTGCAATATAATCATAGTCATACAGATTTTCCATTGCCAAGTGAACAACTAGAACGTTATATGCCTAAATGTTTAATCTACGCATTGCTTTGGAGTTTTGCTGGCGATGCTAAATTGAAAGTAAGATCTGACTTAGGAGATTTTATTAGATCTATTACGACAGTACCTTTACCGGCGCAAAGTAACATTCCAATAATAGACTTTGAAGTTAATATACATGGGGAATGGCTACCATGGAGTAACAAAGTACCTCAAATTGAAGTTGAAACACATAAAGTTGCCACACCAGATATTGTTGTACCTACTTTGGATACAGTGAGACACGAAAGTTTGTTATACACGTGGTTAGCTGAACATAAACCTTTAGGTATATCTTATTACTTTATTTCATTTAATATATTAACAACCAAGATACTTTATTTATACTAATACTACATTTTTTTGTCAATAGTACTTTGCGGTCCACCTGGTTCAGGAAAGACTATGACACTTTTCTCTGCACTAAGAGCTCTACCCGATATGGAAGTAGTTGGTCTAAACTTTTCATCTGCCACAACACCTGAATTATTACTCAAAACCTTTGATCATTATTGCGAATATCGTAAAACACCTAACGGCGTTGTACTTTCTCCAGTACAATTGGGAAAATGGCTAGTTTTATTCTGCGATGAAATCAATTTACCTGACATGGACAATTATGGAACACAACGTGTTATATCGTTCTTAAGGCAACTCGTTGAACATAGAGGCTTTTATAGAACAAGCGATCAAGCTTGGGTAACTTTAGAAAGAATCCAATTTGTTGGTGCTTGTAATCCTCCAACAGATCCAGGAAGAAAACCATTAAGTCATAGATTCTTACGACATGTACCAGTTATTTACGTCGATTATCCAGGAGAAACTTCGTTGAAACAAATTTATGGTACATTTACACGTGCTATGCTCAGGTAAGTTTAATAAATTTAATTCTACTTGTTGATTACTTGTGGATATAAAAGATTATTGAAATTAATATTTATATTTTAAATCATATAAAAAACAGATTGACTCCTTCTTTGAGAGTCTATGCAGAACCATTGACAAACGCTATGGTAGAATTTTATTTAGCTTCTCAAGAAAGATTTACACAAGATATGCAACCCCATTACGTTTATTCGCCTCGTGAAATGACACGTTGGGTACGTGGAATCTGCGAAGCTATCAGACCATTGGACAATCTATCTGTCGAAGGTTTAGTTCGTTTGTGGGCACACGAAGCACTTCGTTTATTCCAAGACAGACTCGTAGAAGATTCCGAACGTGCATGGACAAACAAAAATATCGACACAGTAGCTATGAAACATTTCATGAGTGTTGATAAGGAGAAAGCATTGACCAGACCAATTTTATACAGCAATTGGTTATCCAAGGATTACGTGCCTGTTAACAGACAAGAGTTAAGGGATTACGTTCGTGCAAGATTGAAAGTATTTTATGAAGAAGAATTAGACGTTCCGTTAGTTTTATTCGATGAAGTATTGGAACATGTTTTACGAATCGACAGAATTTTCCGACAGCCTCAGGGACATCTATTACTTATTGGTGTCTCTGGTGCTGGTAAGACGACTCTGTCTAGATTCGTAGCATGGATGAATGGACTTTCTATTTTCCAAATAAAGGTATACTTTTATCTTATAAATTACAATCATACATTTTTTTTCTCTCACTTTTTGTTTATTCTTTTTTTTTCTCTTTATGAAATTATTATCAATATTAAACTACGTTAATCTGATTTAAAAGGTTCATAATAAATACACCGGTGAAGATTTCGATGAAGATTTACGCCAAGTATTAAGAAGATCTGGTTGCAAAGATGAAAAAATAGCTTTCATACTCGACGAATCGAACGTTTTAGATTCCGGTTTCTTAGAACGTATGAATACATTGTTAGCCAATGGTGAGGTACCTGGATTATTCGAAGGTGATGAATATACAACACTTATGACTCAATGCAAGGAAGGAGCCCAACGAGAAGGTCTAATGTTAGATTCTAACGAAGAATTGTATAAATGGTTTACTGGTCAAGTTATGAAAAATTTACATGTCGTATTTACAATGAATCCAAGCACCGACGGATTAAAAGATCGTGCTGCAACATCTCCAGCATTGTTCAACAGATGCGTATTAAATTGGTTTGGAGATTGGTCAGATAACGCATTGTTCCAGGTTGGAAAAGAATTTACCAGTAGAGTTGATTTAGAAAGACCATCTTGGAAGTGTCCAGATTTCTTCCCATCCGTCTGTTCGCTTATTCCATCACAACCAGCTCACAGAGACGCTGTTATTAATGCGTGCGTTTATGTACATCAAACATTACACAAAGCAAACACGAGATTAACTAAGAGAGGGGCACGAACGATGGCCATTACTCCTCGTCATTATCTTGATTTTATTAATCATTTTGTTAAATTGTATCAAGAAAAGAGAAGCGATTTGGAGGAACAACAATTGCATTTGAATGTTGGATTAAGTAAAATCGCTGAAACTGTCGAACAAGTCGAAGAAATGCAAAAGAGTTTGGCAGTCAAGTCGCAGGTAAATTTATATATACCCTATTTATAATATAAATAATTATAATAAACAAAATCAAATAAAACTAGCTTCATCAATGTTATTAATTTCATTTCAGGAATTGCAAGCTAAGAACGAAGCAGCCAATGCTAAATTAAAACAAATGGTAAAGGATCAACAAGAGGCAGAAAAGAAGAAAGTACAAAGTCAAGAAATCCAACAGCAACTTGCTATACAAACAGTTGCTATTAATCAAAAGAGAGACGACGTTATGGCTGATCTTGCACAAGTAGAACCAGCAGTTATCGACGCGCAAAATGGTACGTTTTATTTATATTTAATAAAAATCACACATACGTGTTCATCATCATCATCATCATCATCAGACATTAATTTTATATTACAATATTATTTTTAATTGATTATTATTATTATTATCATGAAATGAACGGCATGATTTATATACGATTGATGATTTGATCATCGAAATTAGCCGTGAAGGGGATTAAACGTCAACATCTCGTGGAAATCCGTTCTATGGCGAATCCTCCAGCGATCGTTAAGCTAGCGTTAGAATCTATTTGTCTTTTACTCGAGGAAAATGCAATAGATTGGAAACAAATTCGTACTGTTATAATGAAGGACAGTTTCATACCCACTATCGTCAACTTCAACACAGAAATGATCACGTAAGAAGTTAACAACTAGGGGTCTGCTGCTGAATGTTCAACGCGCACGTTGATTAATCTAAATTTAAGATTAATCTTCTAAAAAACAAAAAATTAAAAAAAACAAACAAACGGAAAACTGTATAACTGCTTGATATATGTTATGTTTCTTCATTCCACACAATCCTTTGTTAATCATACTACACAATAAGCAGCTTATTAATATACATGCAAGTTAGAAGAAAAAAAATATTTCTTTGCATTTATATTAATAATCTTGGTCTCTCGCGTATGTACATATTCTTTTTTTTTTTTCTTTTACATGTTGATAAATTTGTATGTCTAACTTATTTGTAGGTATGTCCAAACGAAATTCGTGATTTATTAATTGCAAAGCTTCTTGTACCATAATCTCCTTGAATGACTTTCTATCTAATTAGTCTTTCTTAGTATTATATAAAATTGTTTCTTTTTCGTATAGCCGTGAAATCAATAAAGAAACAGCATTTAGTCGAGGTTCGTTCTATGGCGAATCCACCAGCTATCGTCAAAGTTGCATTGGAGTCTATCTGCTTATTGCTTGGTGAAAATGCCAGTGATTGGAAATCTATACGCGCAGTCATCATGAGAGACAATTTTATCAATACCATTGTCTCTAATTTCAGTACTGAGGATATTACGTAAGCATGCTTCTATGTTTGTTTTCCTTCACTAAAATGCTTTCATTTATAACTAGAACAACATATAAATATATGCGCTTGCACGTCCAATAATTTCCAAATATTATCGTTACTAATTGTCAAGTTTTACATGTTTAATAATGTTTAAACTAACGCACAAACGTTATATGTGATTGCTTTGATTAAAAAAAAAAAAGAAAGGGAATTTATTATGTAAATTATAAACGTGAAACATTTAATATTTATATTTAAACATAATATTTATCCAGTGACGAGGTGAGAGAAAAAATGAAGAGTCGTTATTTAAGCAATCCCGATTATAACTTTGAAAAAGTTAATCGTGCCAGTATGGCTTGTGGACCATTAGTTAAATGGGCTACTGCGCAGGTAAATAATCTCAAATTTATATTCAAATGTTCCTTTTTTATTTATACACAATTAATATATTATAACAGATCGAGTATGCCGATATGTTAAAACGAGTCGAACCACTGAGGGAAGAACTTCATTCCTTAGAACGACAAGCAGAAACGAATAAATTGAAAGGTGAAGAAGTTAAGAATCTGATAGCCCAATTGGAACAAAGTATAGCGTCTTACAAGGAAGAATACGCCCAACTTATTTCTCAAGCTCAAGCTATTAAAGCTGATTTAGAAAGCGTTCAAGCTAAGGTAGACAGATCTATTGCTCTACTTAAATCGTTGGTTATTGAAAGAGAACGATGGGAAGCTACGAGTGAAACATTTAAGAGTCAGATGTCTACCATAATCGGTGATGTATTATTATCGTCTGCATTCCTTGCTTATGCTGGATATTTCGATCAACATGTAAGCAGATATTATAAATTATTTTTATTTCAATTTCTATATGACATAGATTATAAATATAATATATATTTTTATAGTACCGTCAAAATCTCTTCACCACATGGTGCCAACATCTTCAACATGCGAATTTGCAATTCCGTGCGGATATCGCAAGAACAGAGTACTTGTCTAATCCAGACGAACGTTTGAGATGGCAAGCAAACGCATTGCCGACCGATGATCTGTGCACGGAGAATGCTATTATGTTGAAACGATTTAACAGATATCCATTGATCATTGATCCTTCAGGACAAGCTACTGAATTTATAATAAATGAATTTAAGGATCGAAAGATAACTAAGACCAGTTTCTTGGACGACTCGTTTAGAAAAAATTTGGAAAGCGCGTTACGGTTTGGTAATCCATTATTGGTACAAGATGTTGAAAATTACGATCCCATATTGAATCCAGTATTAAATAGAGAACTCAGAAGGACAGGTGGACGTGTATTAATCACACTCGGTGATCAAGATATCGATCTTTCACCATCATTCGTAATATTCTTATCTACGAGAGATCCAACGGTTGAATTTCCACCAGATATTTGTTCTCGCGTTACTTTCGTCAACTTCACTGTTACCAGAAGTTCATTACAAAGTCAATGTCTCAATCAAGTTCTTAAAGCTGAACGTCCAGATATTGACGAAAAGAGATCTGATTTATTGAAACTTCAAGGAGAATTCCATTTGAGATTAAGACAATTAGAAAAGTCATTATTACAAGCATTAAATGATGCCAAAGGCAAGATTCTTGACGATGATTCGGTTATTACAACTTTAGAAACATTGAAACAAGAAGCTGCTGATATTAGTAAGAAAGTAGAAGAGACTGATAAAGTAATTGCAGAAATAGAAACAGTTTCTCAACAGTATATGCCATTATCTCAAGCCTGTTCAAATATGTATTTCACGATGGACAGTTTGAACCAAGTACACTTTTTGTATCAATACTCTTTAAAAATGTTTTTGGATATATTTACATCAGTCTTATCACAGAATCCTAGATTAACTAACATCTCCGATTATACGCAAAGATTGTCCGTTATTACCTGCGATCTTTTCTCAGTTTGTTACGAACGTGTTGCCAGAGGAATGTTGCATACGGACAGATTAACATTTGCTTTATTATTATGCCGTATTCATTTGAAGGGAATTGCTACTGAATCGACATACGATAGCGAGTTTACGTTCTTCCTAAGAGGAAAAGAAGGTGTCTTGAATATTCGTGTACCACCTGTACCATATTTAAGTTCTGAACAACAGGAAGCTATGATGCGTATAAGTATTAGATTACCTGTTTTCAAAAAGCTTCCTGAGAAGATCCAAGAAAACAGTGATTTCGCTGCATGGTTGCAATCGCCAACGCCAGAAACTTGTGTACCCAAACTTTGGGAAGAAGAAAAACCATTGTCACCGATTGGTACTGCTATGCATCAATTGTTATTAATCCAAACGTTCCGACCAGATCGTGTAATTGCAGCCGCGTCGTTGGTTGTCATATCGGCACTTGGAGAATCCTTTATGGCAGCGGCAGAAATCGAACTTGACTTTGCTTCGGTCGTAGAGAATCAATTAAAAGCAACTGTTCCAGCATTACTTTGTTCAGTGCCAGGATTCGACGCATCGAGTAGAGTAGACGATTTAGCAGCAGAATTGGGTAAACAAATAGCAAGTATTGCTATTGGTTCTGCCGAAGGTTTCAATCAAGCTGACAGAGCTATTAACATGGCTGTTAAGGCTGGTAGATGGGTAATATTGAAGAATGTACATCTTGCTCCTCAATGGTTGGTACAACTTGAGAAAAAATTACACAGTTTACAACCACACGCCAGTTTCCGTTTATTCTTAACGATGGAAGTCAATCCGAAAGTACCAGTTAATTTATTAAGAGCTGGAAGGATCTTCGTCTTTGAACCACCACCTGGTATTAGAGCAAACTTACTTCGAACGTTCAGTACAGTTCCAGCATCTCGTATGATGAAAGCACCTAACGAAAGAGCTAGACTTTACTTCCTTCTTGCATGGTTCCATGCTATTGTTCAAGAACGTCTTCGTTACGCACCTCTAGGATGGGCTAAGCATTATGAATTCAATGAAAGTGATTTAAGAGTTGCCTGTGATACACTCGACACTTGGATAGAAACTACAGCTATGGGTAGAACTAATTTACCACCAGAAAAAGTACCTTGGGATGCTTTGGTTACATTGCTATCTCAATGTATCTACGGTGGTAAAATTGATAACGATTATGATCAAAGACTCCTTACATCGTTCCTACGAAAACTATTCACTCCACGTTCATTTGAAGCAGACTTTGCATTGGTCGCTAACGTAGACGGAGCTCAACAAGGAAGTCCAAGACATATTACAATGCCGGATGGCACCAGACGAGATCATTTCCTCAAGTGGATTGAATCATTAGCTGATAGACAAACACCTTCTTGGCTTGGATTACCTAACAATGCTGAAAAAGTACTCTTAACAACTAGGGGAACAGATTTAATATCTAAATTACTCAAAATGCAACAATTAGAAGACGAGGATGAATTGGCATACTCCAACGAGGAATCATTGGTCACACCTAGCAGAGAAGCTGAAGCTGATGGTCGTCCATCTTGGATGAGAACTCTACATAATTCAGCGTCTACCTGGTTGCAATTGTTGCCAAAGAATTTACCAACTCTTAAAAGGACTGTGGAAAATATCAAGGATCCTTTGTACAGATATTTCGAACGGGAAGTTAACAGCGGAGCTAAACTATTGCAAGACGTTATTCATGATTTAGAAGATATTGTATTAATTTGTCAGGTATTATTATTATTATTATTAATCATATTTGAATATAATGTTTTATGATATAAGAATGCATGTATAATTTATTTTATTGTTGTTGTGTTTAACAGGGTGAAAAGAAACAGACAAATTACCACAGAACAATGTTATCCGAACTCGTTAAAGGTATTTTACCAGGTGGTTGGAGAAGGTATACCGTTCCGAGAGGTTGCACTGTGATACAATGGATAACTGATTTTAGTCATAGAGTATCTCAACTGCAAGAAGTATCACGATTGGTTTCTCAAGGTGGAGCCAAAGAAATTAAGGTATAAATTTTATTGATTCTTCCTCGTTCTCATATATATCATTATTTATTTATTTCTCATTCTAATAATCATTATTTTTTATTACAACAGAGTTTCCCTGTTTGGCTTGGTGGTTTATTAAATCCAGAAGCTTATATCACCGCCACTCGACAATGCATCGCACAGGCTAACAGTTGGTCTCTCGAGGAGTTACAATTAGATGTAATGATTGGAGATGGCGATAATATAGCCACCGATGATTGTTCGTTCGCAGTAACCGGTTTGAAATTACAAGGAGCACAATGTAGGGATAATCAATTGTATCTTACATCTACCATTATGACAGATTTGCCAGTAACTATGTTGAGGTGGATAAGATCGTCAACGGAGGAAGCTAGAAAAGGAAAATTATCTCTACCAGTATATCTAAATAGTACTCGTACGGAATTACTCTTTACCGTTGATTTAAATATCGCTCCTAGTCAAGACCCTCACAGCTTTTACGAGAGAGGAGTAGCTGTGTTGACATCTACCGCTTTGAATTAATCTTTATTTATAACAATACTTTCTTATTTAGTTCAAATTAAGTGTTTAGAAATGAAAAACGTAAAAAGAAGAAAAATATTATGGGGAAAACAAAAATAAAAAGATGCTAAACATTTTTCGTTGCTATTATAAAGCAACGATAGTAATAAAATTTATTTCAAATCATATATATATATATAGAGAGAGAGAGAGAGAGAGAAAAAGAGAAAGTTGTCTTAAAAGACAGAAATATTAATGAATAATATGAAAGCTTGTAACATTTTAATAATAATACTAATAACAATATTAAAAAAAAAGAAAGAAATATGTAAACTCCACGAAACGTTGGATGTGTAACTTTTAAAACGTGTAAAAGATTTAAAAAAATTATTTAATGCGCCTAGCGTCATTAATTATTAAAAAATGAAAAAAAAAGAAATAAAAATTAAAATACGTATTTATAAAAAGAAAAAAAATGAATTAACAGGTGGTGTTTATTAATTGAAAGGAAAAAAGAGAGAGCAAAAAAATAATATGATTGTAATGTATATATATTTTGCTTCATTTTTTATATACACATTTATCCTCATATCTCTGCCGCTGATGCTATCGTTGTTGCTTTGGGTAATTGTTTATTCTAAAAACAAAATTACATTATGTTGCTCGAATATAAGTTATAAAGTAATTAGAAATATTTATATCGATAATAATTCAATGGTATATTTAAATAAGTGTGTATGTACATACACCCCGCACACAATGAGATTGTTGTATGTGGGATATTTTTTTTTGTATTCAGCGTTGCAGCTATTTTTTCATTTCATTTTTCTATTAATAATAATAATAGTAATAATAATAATAATAATAATAATAATAATAATAAACAATTAAATAATTTAAATTATAATTAATCAATTTCACACAGCTATGGCCTATTTGTAAATTAAAACGTGTACGTTTATTTTATATGTTTGTTATTTAATAGTCGTGTAAGATTTGTTCTATTTAAAGAAGAAAAACAAAAATAATGATTTATATATTTTAATAGAATTTTTAATATACACGAAAAGGTTTATTTCTTTTTTTTGTTTGTTAAATTGCTGCATCGCTTGAAGAAAAATATCCTATGATTCATTAATAAGGTTTCCACATATTACCGCGACTCATGATTACTTTATTTATTTATTATAATGTATAGGTATATATCTTTTATTTAATGTTAACAAATAATTATTACAAAAACAAAACAACTGGGTTATGAATGTTGCAAGTTTTTTTTCTTTTTTTTTTACTACTACTACTACTATTACTACTACTACTTACTATTACTACTACTACTACTACTATTGTTACTACTTTTCGCGATCGTCTAGATATTTAATAAATTAATAATTAATTGTGAAAAAGAAAAAAATGTTATGCTGGTTGCGTCAAGTTTTTATTATCTCAAAACATCCAACATATTATTATTATTATTATTATTATTATTAATATTACTATTATTATATTTTATTAATTAGGAAGAGCAACACAAACAAACAAACGTACAAATACATACACCAACATGCACGCTACACCCGCACGCACAGAAACACTAGAAAAAAAAAATTATAAAAGAACATAAAAACTTTATTATGGTCCATTATGTCAGGTATATAGCAGTTACATTTATTTTTAACGAGAGAGAAGAAAGCTGATCGATTATTTATAATATAATAATATATTACACAGCTGGAAAAATAAGAAGAGGGGTTGTTATATACAGTAGATGATCAGTGAACGAACTATTCGAACAACGAACGTCGTCTTTGAACGGATGAATTATTATGTTCTTTATTCAATCACCCATTGTACTTTTAGTTATGCAAATTCTACACAAATTTTCTTTTTTCTCCTTTTTTTCTTTTTTCTTCTTTTCTTTCTTTTTATTACAACGTTTATATATCTCATTGAATCGTTTCAAATTATTATTAGGGTTTTTTCTTTTTATAACAGAGACTCTTTATAAAGAAGAATTATATTTATAATACATATTAATGAAAGTTGGACGGACTATACACTCGTATACACTCCAATATATATATATATTTATAAGTATATATATATAACAGGTTCTAGGAAATATATTTAATAAGTAGTCGGTTGGCCCACACATTCTAAATTAAATTCATAAAAATTGCTATAAATATTTACAGTAACGAATCTCTCTCTTCGAAAAAAACAAAATAAAATAATAATAATAATAATAATAAAATAGAGAAGATTATTTTATATTACAAGAAAATATTAATTTGTACGTGGCTTATTAAAAATTGCCAATTAGATAAAAAAAAGAAGACAAAAAAAAATCAATCCCAACTATATAAAAGTTGCAATCGTGAAAAACAAAATTAATCGAACGTTTAATTTACACATATTTTCCTTGTTTTGTTGTTGTTGCATCAACTAATGCGGGAGTATTACTACTGAGGCCGAAAAAAAGAAAAATGTGATTTATATTTTATATTTTCTTTTTTCTTTTTTTTTTTCTTTAATTCTTTTTATTTGCTCTCATAGAAATAAAGACGAGAATAATCTTTACGTCGAAGAGCTAGGCAGTAATACGCTAAATTAAATGACATTTTGAACACACATTTACATATTCATGAGCGAATAAAATATAAACGATTTAACGATCAGGTCATACGATTTGTTTTCTCTTAACGGCGGTCGTCCAACGTATAAACTGTGAATGATAAGTATGTAAAGTATTTATAGATACTACGCGAGAGACAACAGGACAGACGGGGACGATAGTTTGAAAATGAAATAGAAATAAATATAGTATAGAAAAAAAAGAAATTCTAATTTTAAAAAGATCAAGGAGAGACAGCAAACAAATTAATTCTGTAGTCAAAAAAAAAAAACTTCAAAGGATAGTCGTGATGTGAATAATGTTGAGAAAAGGAGTATTATAGCAAGCTTGAATGAATGAAGAAGAGAGGGGATATTTAAAATGAAGAAGAAGGGATAAACACACGAAGTCTATATCACAGAAATGGAATTGTCCATTTCGTCCGCAGTCTTCTTGTCATCGCGATCATCGTCGACGTGTTCGTTTGGGACTAGAGAGACGTCCTTTGGAAGGATCAAGGAGTCTTGACCGATTGGCGCAGCGGCCTCGACTAGATTCTGAACGGACACCGCCGCGGTCGGTACATCGTGACAGAAGCTTCTACGTAAGGACTGTTGAGTTCTAGTTGTCCCTCTTCTGATACTACTTCGCAAAAGATTAGCCACGTCGGCTGCTGTGAGATTCGTGCTCCCAGCGACAGAGGAAATAATATTGCTGTTGGTGAAATTATTACTACATCCTCCTCTATTACGAGTTCCTCTTTCCAAAGTGGAATGCGTACGTTCTACAGTGACTCTTCTATTGCTATCATCTAAAGAATTGATCCTAGTCATTCTGTCAATAGTGTTTGGTCTGTGTCTATCGCCGATACCAACTACAGTAGCAGATCTTTCATTGCGAACACTTCTTCTAACGTTAGTCGTTGCTACCACATCTGGTCTAGACTCGTTGTTCATGTTTATTGAAACGTCTCCTCCTCCTCCTCCTCTACCACGAGTATTCTGATTCATTTCGACTAAAACAGTAGCATAATCTGGTGGCGGTGGTTGCAATGCTGGCCTTTGCCTTGGTGCACTACTTTCCCCTAAAACGTTAGCGATACGTCTCACGCTTCTTCGAAAACTTTGACGCAACATTTTAGCTATTCTTGCTCCAGTTGCTGTTGTGTAACTGGGAGGTGGTGTATATTTCGGTGGTGGATCTTCGAACGGTACTTCTGTTGCAGCAGGTAATATACCATTCCCATGAATACTGGTACTAGTGTCGTTACCACCAATTTGCGTTTGAGCATCCGCCGGATCATCGGTTTCAAGTGCCGGACGATAGAGTAGTTGAATCCTCTGTAATAAAAGAAATATTTTCGATTTTAATCATTATTTTAAAAATCCACATTGTTATTATTATTATTATTTCTTTTTTTTTTAATAACATTTATTGTATTACATCTCGTTTCTATGAAAACTTACGCCGTTGCACTGTTCGCAGTGACTTACGCTAACTTCCACTTGTTCGTTCTAAATTGTTAGCAATAACAGAGAAATCATTTGTTCGCTTTTATAAGAAGATAAATGAAATACATATAAGTAGTATAATAATATTATTACACTTACGTCGAATATATCGGGCGGACCGTTATTCAGATATCGACAAGTTTGGATTATTGCTACAGCTGGGATCGTTAATAACGGAATTAATTGAATCGCTGCGCCCAATTGTCTCGCCCACACAGCCCAATAATCTCGTATCGTTCGACGATAGGAATAAAGTTCTCGACATCCGTTATTTTTGAACACGGTAATACTTAGTACCTGTTAATACACAATAAACAGACATCACATTTAATTATATAATCAAAAGTAAAAGATAGAAATTAAATAATATCAAATCTCAATAACGAACCATTAAAGTCACTGGTAGAATAACGTTCCACGTGAAGGACAGAAGTGGGCCAGCCCAATGTCTGAGACATCGTCCCGTTGGTGGAAACAATTCAGCAACTACAGCTTCACCACTGTGTGGTCGTCCTCTTACAGCGAAGACAGCACCGACTTGTACCAAGTATAGAACCATTATCCACCATGCACCACCAACCGTATAATCCAGATAATACACTACGTAAATGCCCAACTGTATAATAGAAGAAAAGGTTGATAGAAACGTAACAGTGTGAAAGTGTGGGATTATACACTGGACAGTTATTTGCATAATCGATCGATTTAAAACTGAAATACATTTTTTATATGAATATATATATAATTTTTTTGTTCCTTTTTATTTATTTTTCATTAGCTAAACCAATAACGTTAGCAACACGATTTTATGTAATTAAAGACGGCATGGAGTCGCACTTTTTAATATCTTTCACTTGAATTTCTAAAAACATAACGTCGTTCTTGGTATATCCCGAATGTCTAGCCAAAGTAGTATGAGGAATGAACATGTACAACCCAGACTCTTTATCAGGCTTTTCCGTATCACTTATCTCCCGTCTAACACTTTTAACGATTTTTCGCAAATCGTTAGCAGGGTTTTCTTGATCCTTCAATATTACCGTAGCTCGTAAAATGCAAGGCCAATCTAACAATGGATCCCATTTACCGTTTTCTACTTTAAGGCATCCAATAACGTGACGATCCTTCCATTGACCTAAACCATTAAGAAACAATTCCATTCTAAGGGTATACCCGTAATCCTTGTTCAAAAATATTGGACTATAAATCGGATTATCCTCTTCCTTGGCGATGTTTATTTTTTCTTTGTATCTTTCAATTCGCCATAATAGACGACCGTTAGTAGAAAATGGTCCGAGTTCTCTTAAACAACATTTACATTCTTCACAGTTATCCTCCTTCCTATCTTCCAAAATTTTCGTACTATCTTTGACAAGTTCTTCGACGTAAATCAAATTTTCTTTAGCTTGAAATCTCAATGCTTTTATATCCTTCCGTTGTTCGTTAGTCGTACGAACGAGTTCACGAATTTCTATACCAATGGTATCAATCTTATCTCGAAGTTCTTCATATTTTTTCACTAAATCTTTCGAATCCTTACACCTCATCTCTAATTCCAATTTCATATCGTGAATTCTCTTCAATTGTTCTTCCCAGATACCACTTACGAGTATACTTTCTTTAGCAACGAAAGTTTTCAATTCGCACATATCCTTGATCCAATCATCGAAGAATTTATCGCGTTTATTTTGTTCCTCGTTCAAACCTATTTGCAATAATTCCAATTGTTCCGAAATCTTTTGAAAGCTCATGCAAGTACGTTGTTCCATATTATCGCAACCCAATTCGAGAAGATTCAATCTTTGATCCAACATCAAACTGTTTTTACGAGTTTCATCCAACGATTCGATCGCATTAAATCGGGCAATGTCCAATATCTCTTGTTTACGATGCAATAGAGTAAAATTATTGATCATCGTATCGTTCAAACGTTTACGTTCCTTTTCCGCTTCGTCTATTGCACCACGTAACAAGGTCAATATAGATAATATCTTTTCCTTCCACGTAGAATCATTCGGATCAACTTTGATCTCGCTAGTTCTCTTAGATATTTTCTTCGAACAAGATTTATCGTGTATCTGCATGTTCCTTCTTGGTACGTAAACACCACATTTATGTGGACATTCCTCTAAAACTGCACCGCAATGTTTAACGTGTTCCGACAAATATCTTTCTTCCAAAAATTCGTTGCAAAAATAACACGGCACGCTACGACGTATCACACCACGAGCATTATTATTCATCATTTTAATATCGAATTTTTCTATCAACCGTTCTTGAAATACTAATATTCTTCCCAAGTGTGTTAACAACTGATCACGTTGGAGAAATAGAACGCGCAACCGAGGAACTGATAAAAGAAAAAAGAAACTATCTGCGCAAACGAAAGATTTCTCTGATACGGGCTGATAAAGATGTCACGGAAAGTGTTAAACAGTATTAACCAACGATGCATGAAGTTTAAACACTTACGATTCTAACTTGATAACGCTTGAGCACATTATATATACGTGCGTGCATATATATGTGTGTGAGTAATTCATTTTTCGATACGGAACTTTGGCTAACAATAAGTCATACGATTTACGAATAAGTTATGTCATCGTTATGAGTAAAAGAACACTTAGAACTCCCTTATCATAAATTCAACGAACTTATATGTCTTATCCAATTCTTTTTTTAAAAATAAGATAAATGAGTTAATCCATATAGTTTAAGTATTAACGTACCTCCGTAGCCATTGGTAAACCCAAAATGTAAGCACAGGCGCAGCTAAAAAAAGTTATAGTAGTCTCCCATAATTTCATCATCTTAGTGTTGATAGCCATTATACCAGTTATCACACAGTGCCATATAGCGAGCTGCAACACCACGAATGAAAATAATAATAATAATACGAAGTGAGATTCTTGCTATTAATCCTTTCGATACGAATGAAACTAAATAAAAATTAAGCATTAAATAAAACAATGTTTCTTTTAATAAGTGTTGTTCTTTATAAGAACCTTTAATGTTCAAAAGAAATTTATATAAAATTCTTATAATTATATAAGGTAACGTATAAAGTTATATACAGAATTATAGGATGCCTGATGTATTCGGCGCTCGTACCAAAAGGATTAATTATATGGTACTCCATGTGTATGAGATAATTGTTAAATAATCACCTGTTGTGCTATTCCAAATAAAATTAAAACGAAGTAAAATAATACAGCCCAGAATGGTGAGACTTGCTCGGTCCCTAGCAACGCTAGAGTGGCAGGTACTAATTCTGTTGAAAATCTCAACACTTGATAACCAGATTCGGTAGAAACATCAGCACCAGGTCGACTAATTCGTTGACCAACCAGGAAAGATGCGTGCGACATAAATCTTTCAGGTGTACTCGTATACCAGGATGGTGCCGGTTGATTGACCAGTCGCATAAACGTGTATCCTGATATTTTCTCTAAATTAAAATATATATCTCTCAATAATTATTATAAATTAATATGAATAACAAATTATATTAATAAATATTATCAAATATTATTTACCAAACGAACTAGTAGTATAAATGTATCCGTGAAGTTTGAGAATTTGTACACAGGTGTTGGCCAAAAAGGCAACGAGAAGTAAAACAACAAAAGTTAATACCACTACTAAGCTGGTATCCCTTTGTAAAAGATGTTTATGCTTGTTATGAGCGGCTATCTGAAGTAACAAGAGATATTCAGGATAAGAAAAGGACTAAACGATAAATGAATATACTTTTCTAGAATTGTTTTATTGTAAATTATATCAAATAACACAAATAGATTATAATTTACCTGCATAGCAGCTGCACCGAGTAAACCCCAGGTAAGGAAAACCTCGGTCGAAGCTGCCACCCATGATTTACCGTTAATGAAAAATTCATTCCAAACAGTTCCAGGAAACAGCTGACTAATTGAACCAGGTGGTGTTAGTCCGAGTAATTTGGTACAGAGAATTAACGTACCGCAAATAGGAACTAATGTAAAAACGTAAACCACCTTTCCATACGATCTTAAACCTAAAGAAAAAAAAAATCAAAGAAATGTTTCGAATGAAAATTTTGATCGTCTAATTTAAAGAATAGATTTTCTTTTTATTTTTTTCAAATAGTTTTCGATGATTTACCTTTACTTAAAGACACAAATACTATCATCCATACGACAGCTAAATTAAATGCAACTTGAAATTTCAATGTAACAACACCCGGATCGGATTCGTTCAAATGATGCCTCTGTAATACAGCACCACTGAAATAATCCGGTACAGTTTCGTGTAATTTATACATAATACTACTATTGTGCGTAGGTTTACTGTCTTCTCTGTACAAGAGAAATGGTTCTGCCCAACGATACCTATCCTGCTTCGTGATAAATGAATCCCTAGAAAAGTAATCACATGAATTACTCTTCTATTCACCTTAACAAAAGAATATTTTTATCTTATTTATTAAAAATATTTGAATCGTTAAATTCACCTGAAGTATACGAACATCCAAGATACACCGACTATACTGTAAATTCCAATAAAAGCTTGTGCTGTTAATAAAGCTATACCAACTCCTTGAAACAAGGGTGAAATTTTCCACATGTCGACTGATCCGGTTGCTAATCTTTGACCTAGACATACTTGAAGGGTCAGTAATGGTATTCCAAGTACCAAAGATAATATCAGGAACTGTACTATAAAGTTAGCTAAAACAATAAAAATAATAGAATCCAATTATTGCACACTTACGACACATACAAATATCTGTATTATATATCGTTTATGTTAATCGATAATAAAACAATAGGAGTTTCTTTTTTTTTATCCAAGAAGGAAGAAGGACAGGAACGATCATTATCATCAACGAAAATCGATAACCACTTTCAAAGAGAAAATACTTTTTCAACTGGAATGAAATATGTGGCCTTCTCACTGCGGGAGAGAGATACTTTTACTGATGTATAGTCAATTACTAACAAGGAGACCGTTAGGTCAGCCCCCCTTGTTTTTCTTTGAAACTTTGCACACTTGTAAATGTTGATTAGTACTACAATTTAGCCATTACAACTACCCTCCAATATTCAACCCTTTTTCGAGATTTCTTTTACTTTTGATCAGTCGAATTTGTTTTTATCACAGACTGTACTCCATTAAACGCGACAAGAAACAGCGAAAAGATTCTTATCTTCTTTGGTTTACAAGGATTTCAATTTATTATTTACTTGTCTGACCATATATAGGGCGTTTACTTATACTACTTGTCTGACCATATAT